>CM026403.1:908959-993959 GCA_014843695.1 Archivesica marissinica
TGGACATGCCATATATCTCCAGTCAGAGCTCCATATACAAGCATCTGGACATGCCATATATCTCCAGTCAGAGCTCCATATACAGCATACATGGACATGCCATATATCTCCAGTCAGAGCTCCATATACAAGTACATGGACATGCCATATATCCCCAGTCAGAGCTCCATATACAAGCATACATGGACATGCCATATATCTCCAGTCAGAGCTCCATATACTAGCATACATGACATGCCATATATCTCCAGTCAGAGCTCCATATACAAGCATACATGGACATGCCATATATCTCCAGTCAGAGTTCCATATACATGGACATGCCATATATCCCAGTCAGAGCTCCATATACAAGCATACATGGACATGCCATATATCTCCAGTCAGAGCTCCATATACAAGCATACATGGACATGCCATATATCTCCAGTCAGAGCTCCATATACAACATACTGACATGCCATATATCTCCAGTCAGAGCTCCATATACATGGACATGCCATATATTCCAGTCAGAGTTCCATATACATGGACATGCCATATATCTCCAGTCAGAGCTCCATATACAAGCATACATGGACATGCCATATATCTCCAGTCAGAGCTCCATATACAAGCATACATGGACATGCCATATATCTCCAGTCAGAGCTCCATATACAAGCATACATGGACATGCCATATATCTCCAGTCAGAGCTCCATATACAAGCATACATGGACATGCCATATATCTCCAGTTAGAGCTACATATACAAGCATACATGGACATGTCATATATCCCATTCAGAGCTCCATATACAAGCATACATGGACATGCCATATATCTTCGTTAAGTGCTCCATATACAAGCATACATGGACATGCCATATATCCCCATATGAGCTCCATATAGAAGCATACATGGACATGCCATATATCCCCATATGAGCTCCATATAGAAGCATACATGGACATGCCATATATCACCAGTCAGAGCTCCATATACATGGAAATGCCATATATCCTCAGTCAGAGCTCCATATACATGGACATGCCATATATCTCCAGTCAGATCTCCATATACATGGACATGCCATATCACTCCAGTCAGAGCTCCATATACATGGACATGCCATATATCTCCAGTCAGAGTTCCATATACATGGACATGCCATATATCCCCAGTCTGAGCTCCATATAGAAGCATACATGGACATGCCATATATCTCCAGTCAGAGCTCCATATACAAGCATACATGGACATGCCATATATCTCATGTCAGAGCTCCATATGCAAGCATACATGGACATGCCATATATTCCTAGTCAGAGCTCCATATACAAGCATACATGGACATGCCATATATCCCCAGTCAGAGTTCCATATATAAACATACATGGACATGCCATATATCGCCAGTCAGAACTCCATATACATGGATATGCCATAAATCCCCAGTCAGAATTCCATATACATGGACATGCCATATATCTCCAGTCAGAGCTCCATATACAAGCATACATGGACATGCCATATATCCCCAGTCAGAGCTCCATATACAAACATACATGGACATGCCATATATCGCAAGTCAGAGCTCCATATACATGGATATGGCATATATTCCTAGTCAGAGTTCCATATACATCGACATGCCATATATCTCCAGTCAGAGCTCCATATACAAGCATACATGAACATGCCATATATCCCCAGTCAGAGCTCCATATACAAGCATACATGGACATGCCATATATCTCCAGTCAGAGCTCCATATACAAATATACATGGACATGCCATATATCTCCAGTCAGAGCTCCATATACAAGCATACATGGACATGCCATATATCCCCAGTCAGAGCTCCATATACAAGAATACATGGACATGCCATATATCTCCAGTCAGAGCTACATATACAAGCATACATGGACATGTCATATATCTCCATTCAGAGCTCCATATACAAGCATACATGGACATGCCATATATCTTCGTTAAGTGCTCCATATACAAGCATACATGGACATGCCATATATCCCCAGTCAGAGCTCCATATAGAAGCATACATGGACATGCCATATATCCCCAATATGAGCTCCATATAGAAGCATACATGGACATGCCAAATATCTCCAGTCAGAGCTCCATATACATGGAAATGCCATATATCCTCAGTCAGAGCTCCATATACATGGACATGCCATATATCTCCAGTCAGAGCTCCATATACATGGACATGCCATATCACTCCAGTCAGAGCTCCATATACATGGACATGCCATATATCTCCAGTCAGAGTTCCATATACATGGACATGCCATATATCCCCAGTCTGAGATCCATATAGAAGCATACATGGACATGCCATATATCTCCAGTCAGAACTCCATATACAAGCATACATGGACATGCCATATATCTCATGTCAGATCTCCATATGCAAGCATACATGGACATGCCATATATTCCCAGTCAGAGCTCCATATACAAGCATACATGGACATGCCATATATCCCCAGTCAGAGTTCCATATATAAACATACATGGACATGCCATATATCGCCAGTCAGAACTCCATATACATGGATATGCCATAAATCCCCAGTCAGAATTCCATATACATGGACATGCCATATATCTCCAGTCAGAGCTCCATATACAAGCATACATGGACATGCCATATATCCCCAGTCAGAGCTCCATATACAAGCATACATGGACATGCCATATATCTCCAGTCAGATCTCCATATACAAATATACATGGACATGCCATATATCTCCAGTCAGAGCTCCATATACAAGCATACATGGACATGCCATATATCTCCAGTCAGAGTTCCATATTCATGGACATGCCATATATCCCCAGTCAGAGCTCCATATACAAGCATACATGGATATGCCATATATCTCCAGTGAGAGCTCCATATACAAGCATACCTGGACATGCCATATATCCCCAGTCAGAGCTCCATATACATGGACATGCCATATATCTCCAGTCAGAGCTCCATATACAAGCATACATGGAAATGCCATATATCCCCAGTCAGAGTTCCATATACATGAACATGCCATATATCCCAAGTCAGAGCTCCATATACATGGACATGCCATATATCTCCAGTCAGAGCTCCATATACATGGAAATATATCTTCAGTCAGAGCTCCATATACATGGACATGCCATATATCTCCAGCCAGAGCTCCATATATATGGACCTGCCATATATCCCCAGTCAGAGCTCCATATACAAACATACATGGACATGCCATATATCCCCAGTCAGAGCTCCATATACAAGCATACATGACATGCCATAGATCTCCAATCAGAGCTCCATATACAAGCATACATGGACATGCCATATATCTCCAGTCAGAGCTCCATATACAAGCATACATGGACATGCCATATATCTCCAGTCAGAGTTCCATATACATGGACATGCCATATATCCCCAGTCAGAGCTCCATATACAAGCATACATGGATATGCCATATATCTCCAGTCAGAGTTCCATATACATGGACATGCCATATATCCACAGTCAGCTCCATATACAAGCATACATGGATATGCCATATATCTCCAGTCAGAGCTCCATATACAAGCATACCTGGACATGCCATATATCTCCAGTCAGAGCTCCATATACATGGACATGCCATATATCTCCAGTCAGAGCTCCATATACATGGACATGCCATATATCTCCAGTCAGAGCTCCATATACATGGACATGCCATATATCTCCAGTCAGAGCTCCATATACAAGCATACCTGGACATGCCATATATCTCCAGTCAGAGCTCCATATACAAGCATACATGGACATGCCATATATCCCCAGACAGAGCTTCATATACAAACATACATGGACATGCCATACATCTCCAGTCAGAGCTCCATATACAAGCATACCTGGACATGCCATATATCTCCAGTCAGAGCTCCATATACAAGCATACATGGACATGCCATATATCCCCAGTCAGAGTTCCATATACATGGACATGCCATATATCCCAAGTCAGAGCTCCATATACATGGACATGCCATATTTCTCCAGTCAGAGCTCCATATACATGGACATGCCATATATCCCCAGTCAGAGCTCCATATACAAACATACATGGACATGCCATATATCTCCAGTCAGAGCTCCATATACATGGACATGCCATATATCTCCAGTCAGAGCTCCATATACAAGCATACATGGACATACCATATATCCCCAGTCAGAGCTCCATATACAAGCATACATGGACATGCCATATATCTCCAGTCAGAGCTCCATATACAGCCATACATGGACATGCCATATATCTTCATTCAGTGCTCCATATACAAGCATACATGGACATGCCATATATCTCCAGTCAGAGCTCCATATACAAGCATACATGGACATGCCATATATCTCCAGTCAGAGTTCCATATACATGGACATGCCATATATCCCCAGTCTGAGATCCATATAGAAGCATACATGGACATGCCATATATCTCCAGTCAGAACTCCATATACAAGCATACATGGACATGCCATATATCTCATGTCAGATCTCCATATGCAAGCATACATGGACATGCCATATATTCCCAGTCAGAGCTCCATATACAAGCATACATGGACATGCCATATATCCCCAGTCAGAGTTCCATATATAAACATACATGGACATGCCATATATCGCCAGTCAGAACTCCATATACATGGATATGCCATAAATCCCCAGTCAGAATTCCATATACATGGACATGCCATATATCTCCAGTCAGAGCTCCATATACAAGCATACATGGACATGCCATATATCCCCAGTCAGAGCTCCATATACAAGCATACATGGACATGCCATATATCTCCAGTCAGATCTCCATATACAAATATACATGGACATGCCATATATCTCCAGTCAGAGCTCCATATACAAGCATACATGGACATGCCATATATCTCCAGTCAGAGTTCCATATTCATGGACATGCCATATATCCCCAGTCAGAGCTCCATATACAAGCATACATGGATATGCCATATATCTCCAGTGAGAGCTCCATATACAAGCATACCTGGACATGCCATATATCCCCAGTCAGAGCTCCATATACATGGACATGCCATATATCTCCAGTCAGAGCTCCATATACAAGCATACATGGAAATGCCATATATCCCCAGTCAGAGTTCCATATACATGAACATGCCATATATCCCAAGTCAGAGCTCCATATACATGGACATGCCATATATCTCCAGTCAGAGCTCCATATACATGGAAATATATCTTCAGTCAGAGCTCCATATACATGGACATGCCATATATCTCCAGCCAGAGCTCCATATATATGGACCTGCCATATATCCCCAGTCAGAGCTCCATATACAAACATACATGGACATGCCATATATCCCCAGTCAGAGCTCCATATACAAGCATACATGGACATGCCATAGATCTCCAATCAGAGCTCCATATACAAGCATACATGGACATGCAATATATCTCCAGTCAGAGCTCCATATACAAGCATACATGGGCATGCCATATATCTCCAGTCAGAGTTCCATATACATGGACATGCCATATATCCCCAGTCAGAGCTCCATATACAAGCATACATGGATATGCCATATATCTCCAGTCAGAGTTCCATATACATGGACATGCCATATATCCACAGTCAGAGCTCCATATACAAGCATACATGGATATGCCATATATCTCCAGTCAGAGCTCCATATACAAGCATACCTGGACATGCCATATATCTCCAGTCAGAGCTCCATATACATGGACATGCCATATATCTCCAGTCAGAGCTCCATATACATGGACATGCCATATATCTCCAGTCAGAGCTCCATATACATGGACATGCCATATATCTCCAGTCAGAGCTCCATATACAAGCATACCTGGACATGCCATATATCTCCAGTCAGAGCTCCATATACAAGCATACATGGACATGCCATATATCCCCAGACAGAGCTCCATATACAAACATACATGGACATGCCATACATCTCCAGTCAGAGGTCCATATACAAGCATACCTGGACATGCCATATATCTCCAGTCAGAGCTCCATATACAAGCATACATGGACATGCCATATATCCCCAGTCAGAGTTCCATATACATGGACATGCCATATATCCCAAGTCAGAGCTCCATATACATGGACATGCCATATTTCTCCAGTCAGAGCTCCATATACATGGACATGCCATATATCCCCAGTCAGAGCTCCATATACAAACATACATGGACATGCCATATATCTCCAGTCAGAGCTCCATATACATGGACATGCCATATATCTCCAGTCAGAGCTCCATATACATGGACATGCCATATATCTCCAGTCAGAGCTCCATATACAAGCATACATGGACATGCCATATATCTCCAGTCAGAGTTCCATATACATGGACATGCCATATATCCCCAGTCAGAGCTCCATATACAAGCATACATGGATATGCCATACATCTCCAGTCAGAGCTCCATATACAAGCATACATGGACATGCCATATATCTCCAGTCAGAGCTCCATATACAAGCATACCTGGACATGCCATATATCTCCAGTCAGAGCTCCATATACATGGACATGCCATATATCTCCAGTCAGAGCTCCATATACATGGACATGCCATATATCTCCAGTCAGAGCTCCATATACATGGACATGCCATATATCTCCAGTCAGAGCTCCATATACAAGCATACATGGACATGCCATATATCTCCAGTCAGAGCTCCATATACATGGACATGCCATATATCCCCAGTCAGAGCTCCATATACAAGCATACATGGACATGCCATATATCTCCAGTCAGAGCTCCATATACAAGCATACATGGACATGCCATATATCTCCAGTCAGAGCTCCATATACAAGCATACATGGACATGCCATATATCTCCAGTCAGAGCTCCATATACATGGACATGCCATATATCTCCAGTCAGAGCTCCATATACATGGACATGCCATATATCTCCAGTCAGAGCTCCATATACATGGACATGCCATATCTCTCCAGTCAGAGTTCCATATACATGGACATGCCATATATCTCCAGTCAGAGCTCCATATACATGGACATGCCATATATCTCCAGTCAGAGCTCCATATACATGCACATGCCATATTTCTCCAGTCAGAGCTCTATATACACGGACATGCCATATATCTCCAGTCAGAGTTCCATATACATGGACATGCCATATATCTCCAGTCAGAGTTCCATATACATGGACATGCCATATATCTCCAGTCAGAGCTCCATATACAAGCATACCTGGACATGCCATATATCTCCAGTCAGAGCTCCATATACAAGCATACTGCATGCCATATATCTCCAGTCAGAGCTCCATATACAAGCATACATGGACATGCCATATATCTCCAGTCAGAGCTCCATATACAAGCATACATGGACATGCCATATATCTCCAGTCAGAGCTCCATATACATGGACATGCCATATATCTCCAGTCAGAGCTCCATATACATGGACATGCCATATATCTCCAGTCAGAGCTCCATATACATGGACATGCCATATATCTCCAGTCAGAGCTCCATATACATGGACATGCCATATATCTCCAGTCAGAGCTCCATATACATGGACATGCCATATATCTCCAGTCAGAGCTCCATATACAAGCATACATGGACATGCCATATATCTCCAGTCAGAGCTCCATATACAAGCATACATGGACATGCCATATATCTCCAGTCAGAGCTCCATATACAAGCATACATGGACATGCCATATATCTCCAGTCAGAGCTCCATATACATGGACATGCCATATATCTCCAGTCAGAGCTCCATATACATGGACATGCCATATATCTCCAGTCAGAGCTCCATATACAAGCATACATGGACATGCCATATATCTCCAGTCAGAGCTCCATATACAAGCATACATGGACATGCCATATATCTCCAGTCAGAGCTCCATATACAAGCATACATGGACATGCCATATATCTCCAGTCAGAGCTCCATATACAAGCATACATGGACATGCCATATATCTCCAGTCAGAGCTCCATATACAAGCATACATGGACATGCCATATATCTCCAGTCAGAGCTCCATATACAAGCATACATGGACATGCCATATATCTCCAGTCAGAGCTCCATATACAAGCATACATGGACATGCCATATATCTCCAGTCAGAGCTCCATATACAAGCATACATGGACATGCCATATATCTCCAGTCAGAGCTCCATATACATGGACATGCCATATATCCCCAGTCAGAGCTCCATATACAAGCATACATGGACATGCCATATATCTCCAGTCAGAGCTCCATATACAAGCATACATGGACATGCCATATATCTCCAGTCAGAGCTCCATATACAAGCATACCTGGACATGCCATATATCTCCAGTCAGAGCTCCATATACATGGACATGCCATATATCTCCAGTCAGAGCTCCATATACATGGACATGCCATATATCTCCAGTCAGAGCTCCATATACATGGACATGCCATATATCTCCAGTCAGAGCTCCATATACAAGCATACATGGACATGCCATATATCTCCAGTCAGAGTTCCATATACATGGACATGCCATATATCCCCAGTCAGAGCTCCATATACAAGCATACATGGACATGCCATATATCTCCAGTCAGAGCTCCATATACAAGCATACATGGACATGCCATATATCTCCAGTCAGAGCTCCATATACAAGCATACATGGACATGCCATATATCTCCAGTCAGAGCTCCATATACATGGACATGCCATATATCTCCAGTCAGAGCTCCATATACATGGACATGCCATATATCTCCAGTCAGAGCTCCATATACAAGCATACATGGACATGCCATATATCTCCAGTCAGAGCTCCATATACAAGCATACATGGACATGCCATATATCTCCAGTCAGAGCTCCATATACAAGCATACATGGACATGCCATATATCTCCAGTCAGAGCTCCATATACAAGCATACATGGACATGCCATATATCTCCAGTCAGAGCTCCATATACATGGACATGCCATATATCTCCAGTCAGAGCTCCATATACATGGACATGCCATATATCTCCAGTCAGAGCTCCATATACATGGACATGCCATATATCTCCAGTCAGAGCTCCATATACAAGCATACCTGGACATGCCATATATCTCCAGTCAGAGCTCCCTATACAATACATGGACATGCCATATATCCCCAGTCAGAGCTCCATATACAAGCATACATGGACATGCCATATATCTCCAGTCAGAGCTCCATATACAAGCATACATGGACATGCCATATATCTCCAGTCAGAGCTCCATATACAAGCATACATGGACATGCCATATATCTCCAGTCAGAGCTCCATATACAAGCATACATGGACATGCCATATATCTCCAGTCAGAGCTCCATATACATGGACATGCCATATATCTCCAGTCAGAGCTCCATATACATGGACATGCCATATATCTCCAGTCAGAGCTCCATATACATGGACATGCCATATATCTCCAGTCAGAGCTCCATATACAAGCATACATGGACATGCCATATATCTCCAGTCAGAGTTCCATATACATGGACATGCCATATATCCCCAGTCAGAGCTCCATATACAAGCATACATGGACATGCCATATATCTCCAGTCAGAGCTCCATATACAAGCATACATGGACATGCCATATATCTCCAGTCAGAGCTCCATATACAAGCATACCTGGACATGCCATATATCTCCAGTCAGAGCTCCATATACATGGACATGCCATATATCTCCAGTCAGAGCTCCATATACATGGACATGCCATATATCTCCAGTCAGAGCTCCATATACATGGACATGCCATATATCTCCAGTCAGAGCTCCATATACAAGCATACCTGGACATGCCATATATCTCCAGTCAGAGCTCCCTATACAAGCATACATGGACATGCCATATATCTCCAGTCAGAGCTCCATATACAAGCATACATGGACATGCCATATATCTCCAGTCAGAGCTCCATATACATGGACATGCCATATATCTCCAGTCAGAGCTCCATATACATGGACATGCCATATATCTCCAGTCAGAGCTCCATATACATGGACATGCCATATCTCTCCAGTCAGAGTTCCATATACATGGACATGCCATATATCTCCAGTCAGAGCTCCATATACATGGACATGCCATATATCTCCAGTCAGAGCTCCATATACATGGACATGCCATATTACTCCAGTCAGAGCTCTATATACACGGACATGCCATATATCTCCAGTCAGAATTCCATATACATGGACATGCCATATATATCCAGTCAGAGTTCCATATACATGGACTTGCCATATATCTCCAGTCAGAGCTCCATATACAAGCATACATGGACATGCCTTATATCTCCAGTCAGAGCTCCATATACAAGCATACCTAGACATGCCATATATCCCCAGTCAGAGCTCCATATACATGGACATGCCATATATCCCCAGTCAGAGCTCCATATACATGGACATGCCATATATCCCCAGTCAGAGTTCCATATACATGGACATGCCATATATCCCCAGTCAGAGCTCCATATACAAGCATACATGGACATTCCATATATCTCCAACCAGAACATCGTAAGCAAGATTTGAACACGTAGCCGATTTTAGCTTAATAATTTAGTGATAACTGAATTAGCAATAACTAGATACAAACATCGACATCTATATACACCACCCTTGGGGTCTGGACTAATGGCATCGGGTTCAAGCGTAAAAAGCAGACGTCATATTTAGCTTATCTATATTTCTCGGATGTGATTTACAAGACACCATTACGTATAGGATATAAGCCGAAAACGATCCAATATTTCAAATATTGGACTGTGTGTGGCGCCGAAGACAGTACCAATAGTTTACATATTGGATCAGTTTGAGGCGTATATCTTACTAAAAACGCACACTTATACAACAAGATCCTACTAATTAAAATTGTTAATTTCGTGCATTTACGCGAATAATTTAACATAATACTATGTGTAACGGGATTGTCCAGGTTCTCCATGGCAACGAATTTATAGTATACATGGGTCGGGTGTAGTTTCGAAACGATTCTGGATCAATAATCTGATCTCTGACGAAATGACTGAAAACAATATGCAGATAACATCAAAAAACAATAAAAGTTCATAACTGCAATAATATACATCGGGTGTCTATCAAGCGGAATGTAAAGGAAATTACAGAACTATAAAAAAAAGTAGTTAGCCGACATATCAAACGCAACAATAATAATAAAACTACACGCCATATATGTCTGGTAGCTTGCATTTATTCACCATACACTGTTACTGAAAGCAGGATAAATACCCAGCTTCTAACTTCCGGTACCTTCCGGTACACGAATAACCACTTGTGCGTGCTTACACCGTGCCATGCTGCATCATGAAATATCCGCTTACTAGCATCCGTGTGACTCCGTTATGTTTTTATTTGCGTGCTAATGTACAATGTAAAGGCGGTATATATAACACGTGTGGTTGTATATAACACGTGTAACAGACGGATCTGTAGTTCAGTGGTTAACAAGCTGGACTGGTAATCCAGGGATCGCAGTTTCGATCCCCCATCTGACACTAATAAAGTCTTTCAGATGTCTCATGTCGGTGGTTTACACCGTGCAAGTAAAAGAACCAGATGAGACTCTGGAATGGGTCTCTGTCTGTATCATTGCACTATCCTCCAAAAATCTAAAATGACTAATCTCTTCAGGAGGCGTCGCTCATATGGGCAACCGGTAGGGACGATAAATAAACATAAAAAGAACATAACACGTGTGCGTGCGTGTTTCCAGCCAGAAGGCACGTCAACTGTGCGACCCCGACGTATATCCTACATGTCTTAAGATCTTAACGATATTGTACCTTTGCATTCGAATGGTTTTGGAGGAGGGATTTTGATAAGAACAAGACGTTAACGTCTATATTTTACGAATTTGAATTTAAGTAACATATATCTCTATTGAATAATATATAAGTGACATATATATTGTATTACTAAGTGGTGCCCACGAGATAACTGCGATATTTCTCTTTAACTTAGCTCGAGTGCGAAACAAGTTATTACAATGCTAGATTAATCAGTGTCGATACCTCATTCCTGATAGAATACATCGCCATGAGGAAGAGAGAAGGGGCAATATTGAACATAATTGCCTTACGTAATGGTATACTCGTAACGGTTGCAGCTGGGCGCGATCTCCGGTCCATATGCTCTGTGGTGGCGAGGGTAAATACACGGATTCATCATCGCGAACATGCGGCCTTTCGTACATGAATTGAACCCGATACCCGAACACTATCACGACATCCACTTGGCATGCCTATGAAGTGATTTCTACTTGAAGACGTAGTCCGCCTACGTGGTCGAGTGGTTAAGGTCGCTGAATAGGTATACCACTGTAACCTATCATCACTGATGGTCGCGGGTTCGAGCCCCGCTCAGACCGTGTCTCATTTATATGAAAAAGTTGGCAGTTTCTTACGGAGGTTGGTGCACCCAAGTACTGGTCAACCGTTGGAGCCTGCCCAGGAAAGGTGTTGTTAGGTAAACTGCCCGCCTTCGATATAGCCCAAAATGGTGCTGATGCAGGCGTAAAACCCGAAATATAACATATATCTTGAAGACGTAACATAATATATACTCACACGAAAAAGAAAGTGTGCACTTGGTTCGAGGGAATATTTTATACTTATATATAGAAGAAATAAATAGGCATATTTGGTATTTAAATGTGCAAACATGTATTGGCTACACGATGTTTTACTATTAATTGAAATTTGATATTTATCAGCACATTGTTTTACGTGTGAATATAAGTATATAATTCCACCTCTAACCAAGTGGACACTTTCCTATTCGTGTGAGTATATAATTAAATTGTGTGTGTTTTTACGTTTATTTATCGTCGCTACCGGTTGCCCATATGAGGGACGCCTCCTGAAGAGATTAGTTATTTTAGATTATGGAGGATAGTGCATGATACAGACAGAGACCCATTCCAGAATCTCCTCTGGTTCTTTTACGTGCACGGTGTAAAGCACCGTCACGAGACCTCGGTTTAACGTCCCATCTGAAAGACTGATACTGTTACCACTGGACTACAGATCCGTCTGTGAAAGACACAGTCTTTGAAAACAATATTATATAGCATGTCACACATTCTCATCAGCCTCCGTCCGTCTTATGAGACGATGGATTGCGCTCTTGTTGGGGAACATCTTCTGCGGTGACTGAGTAGGCCTATTCTTGAGTGGCAGTCTCTGTTGCAGTCATCGCAGGTGAAGATCGAGTCATCCAGTTTGGTTGATGCCTTTCGCTTCTGTCGTTTCTGCTCACGAAGCCGAGTTCGCTCAGCCTCGGCTCGTCTGACCCCAGCTTTCACAACGTGTCTCCATGATGACCGGTTTGATGCTGTGTCCTCCCAAGACTCTATGTCGATTTGCGCTGAACGCAGGTCCCTCTTACAAGCGTCCCTGTATCTTAGGTGGGGGCGACCAGTTGGACGTGATCCTTGTTCAAGTTGACCGTACAGTAGATCTTTGGGGATGCGTCCTTTGTCCATGCGTCGGACATGACCTAGCCAGCGTAGGCGGCGTTCACTGAGCATTGCATAGATGGTTGTTGAACTCGCTCTGCTGAGGACCTCTGTATTGGTGACCCTATCTTCCCAAGTGATTCCCAAGATCCTGCGAAGGCACCTCATATGGTATGAGTTCAGCTTTGTCTCTTGTCTGGCATATGTCGTCCATGACTCACTGCCGTAGAGGAGCGTGCCGAGTATGCAGGCCTGGTAGACCTTCAACTTGGTGTTCAGCGTTAGGTTTCTGTTCTCCCAGACTCTCTTGGTGAGTTTTGACATGACGGTGGCTGCTTTCCCAATGCGTGCAATGATCTCAGCATCGAGGGACAGGTTGTTGGATATCAATGATTCTAGATATCTGAAGTTGTCGACCATGGCGAGTATAGAGCCGTTAATGGCTATGGGAGCTGGATCTGTAACGTCCTAGGTCATGACCTCTGTTTTCTTTATGCTGATGGTTAGGGCAAACTCACGGCATGCATTGGAGAACTGATCCATGAGGCGCTGGAGGCCATCGTGTGTGTGGCTTGCGAGGGCTGCATCGTCAGCGAACAGCATCTCCCTGAGTAGGACACGAGTTGTGTATGTATGTATGCATATTGCTGACAGTCCATAATCCATAGATTCTTATTATATTCAATGTACATTGAAACATTTCAAATTAACTTTGTAACCTTCTCAATTTGAATTGAATCAGTTACTAACATGTACTCTGCTTGCATTATTTACTAATTGTATTTGTTAAACCACTGTTCGTTTATTGGTTACCCGATTAGCGCAGTGGTTAGCGCGCTTGCTTCTCACCAATGCAACCCGGTTTCGATCCGCGGATCGGAAAGTATGTGAGATGGTACGGTGGTCGCCATATCGGACAGTTGGGTTTTCTCTGGTTTCCTCCCACACGAATGACCACATTTACGCTTACATCTGCGCCAACCAGTGATTAATATAAGTTGTTAAAACTTGCTTCGCAGTCGTTGTAAAATAAATCAAATGTGGTCATTCGTGTGTGGGAGGGGGGGAGTACCCGGAGAAAACCTACATGTCCGATCTGGCGACCACCGTAAATTCGTGAAACAGTTTAAGTTATAACTTACGCAGCACCTAATATTTGTCTTACGTTGTAACTTACGAAGAAATTTATGAAGGAACTTTTTCGTGAAACGGGCCCATGGCGCGTAGGAATATGCCACACAGGCCATAGGCCTACGTGGTTAATTCCGGAACTCAGCTTGTTTCATTCGACTATAAATAACGCAAATAAAAAATTAGTTCGATTCTAACATGACCAAAATATCTAAAGGAGGCAGAAAGAGTTGGTACTAATTTAGAAATGTTAATGACGTCACACAGCTACACATATTCCAGTAAAATGACGCTAATCTACGATTTTTGCAGATTTAAACACGGTAAGTTCCTCATATGCAGACACAATTTAATAATCAATCTGACGACCATAACATAAACAATGCAACACTTCCTGGCGGGTATTAAATATTTTATGTCGGTGCCATTACACCAGGTCCGTTATTTGCTGCTATCGTGACATCCGGGAATGTATAATATATGAGCAGTTTATCGTTGTTGTCTCTCAGAAATGGATGTCCTGTTTCTATGTCAGTGTAGAAATTCCATTCATTCGGTGTTGCTTCCCTTCTCACGTATACATTGTTTTTTGTATAATAATTATGCATGCACATCTTGAGAATAATTGTATTACAGCCTATATCCGTTATGTCAAAGTCGGTTATGTCGAATTCTCCGGTTATCTCGAAGTCGGATCAAGGTCCCGTTTCAGACACTATCATTTTTTATATAACTAGATCTGTTTATATCGAATTTCGCTACGTCAAACTTCGGTTATGTCGAAGTATTGTGTTCGGTCCGACGGAATTCGACATAACGGATGTAGACTGTATTTTGAAATGTTTGTGTACCAATGATGCTGCTGTTACGGGGGGGGGGATCGTAACATTCATACCTCAAAAACTACATGTAATTAAAACGAAGCGGGGGGTAAATTATAGCCATGTACACGAATGTAACCATGATCGGATGTAATACGTACTGTATGGCACGCTATTGACATACGTATAGTATACTCGGCATCACGGCTACAAACAATTAACCCAGTGGAGTTTGACTATCAGATATTGACTACTTATACCACAACTATTGATATAGCACAGGGTTATTATAAATGTATGTGACTTCTACCCCACAACGACTTACTGCAAAGCACAATTACGCTTGTAGTGAAAATAATCAAATAGTTTTGTAAGCCAAACGTAAAGCGTAAAGTGTGAGCACATTTGTTTTTTTAATTTCTGAAAAGACCCACTCGTGCACTTATTCTATCTGCCTTAAGTGTGTCTTTACGTTTATTTATCGTCTCTACCGGTTGCCCATATGAGCGACGCCTCCTGAAGAGATTAGTCATTTAACTCATTTTAGAATTTTGGAGGATAGTGCATGATACAGACAGAGACCCATTCCAGAGTCTCCTCTTGTTCTTTTACATGTAAAGCACCGACACGAGACCACGGTTTAACGTCCCATCTGAAAGACTGTTAATTTTATTAGCGTCAGACGGTGGATCGAACCTGCGATCCCTGGATTACGAGTCCAGTGTGTTACCACTGGACTACAGATAATGTTGGCCTTATGAATTGTTTCTCGCTAGAAGCCTAGGTCGTCTACTGCTAGATCTAGGACAGTCCACATGGCCGTATTATGGATTCATCTACGATTTACCAGTAAATGGACGATGGTAGATAAGATGCCAACGATTTAATGACAGGACTTAAATACATATTTGTCTGTTATAAAGTTGTTTTGTCTAAAAAAAACTACTGGATTAAATACTGCTAGACATAGTCAACAACACACCGTGTCGTGAAGATAAATACACCGTGTCGTGAAGATAAATACACAGAGTCGTGAAGATAAATACACAGAGTCGTGAAGATAAATACACCGAGTCGTGAAGATAAATATACCGTGTCGTGAAGATAAATATACCGTGTCGTGAAGATAAATATACAGAGTCGTGAAGATAAATACACCGAGTCGTGAAGATAAATACACCGAGTCGTGAAGATAAATATACCGAGTCGTGAAGATAAATACACAGAGTCGTGAAGATAAATACACCGAGTCGTGAAGATAAATATACCGTGTCGTGAAGATAAATACACCGTGTCGTGATGATAAATATAAATCTATTCTATTGGTATTTGTTTTATTAACCACTGTCTCTCATAAGTCATTTTGACTCGTTTTATGCATTTTAGATGTCTGTCTGTCTGTCTGTCTGTCTGTCTGTCTGTCTGTCTGTCTGTCTGTCTGTCTGTCTGTCTGTCTGTCTGTCTGTCTGTCTGTCTGTCTGTCTGTCTGTCTGTCTGTCTGTCTGTCTGTCTGTCTGTCTGTCTGTCTGTCTGTCTGTCTGTCTGTCTGTCTGTCTGTCTGTCTGTCTGTCTGTCTGTCTGTCTGTCTGTCTGTCTGTCTGTCTGTCTGTCTGTCTGTCTGTCTGTCTGTCTGTCTGTCTGTCTGTCTGTCTGTCTGTCTGTCTGTTGTCTGTCTGTCTGTCTGTCTGTCTGTCTGTCTGTCTGTCTGTCTGTCTGTCTGTCTGTCTGTCTGTCTGTCTGTCTGTCTGTCTGTCTGTCTGTCTGTCTGTCTGTCTGTCTGTCTGTCTGTCTGTCTGTCTGTCTGTCTGTCTGTTGTCTGTCTGTCTGTCTGTCTGTCTGTCTGTCTGTCTTCTGTCTGTCTGTCTGTCTGTCTGTCTGTCTGTCTGTCTGTCTGTCTGTCTGTCTGTCTGTCTGTCTGTCTGTCTGTCTGTCTGTCTGTCTGTCTGTCTGTCTGTCTGTCTGTCTGTCTGTCTGTCATATTGTCTGTTAGACTGTCTGTCCGTATGTCCGTCTGTCAGACTGTCTGTCCGTATGTCCGTATGTCCGTCTGTCAGACTGTATACATTATATTAGATTTGTCGAGAAATGTATAGCTTATTAGCTAATTACATGTTTATTTATCGTCGCTACCGGTTGCGCATATGAGCGACGCCTCCAGATGAGATTAGAGATTATATTTTTGGAGAATATTTGGAGATTAGTACAATGATACAGATAGAGAACCATTCCACAGAGTCTCCTATGGTTCTTTTACGTACACGATGTAAAGCACCGACACGAGACTTTGGTGTTTAAAGTCCCATCTGAAAGACTGTTAATTTTATGCAATGATACAGATAGAGAACCATTCCACAGAGTCTACTATGGTTCATTTACGTGCACGGTGTAAAGCAACGTCACAAGACCTCGGTTTAACGTCCCATCTGAAAGACTGTTAATTTTATTATGGTCAGACGGGAGGTCGAACCTGCGATGTTAACCACTGGACTACAGATCCGTCATGCTATTTGCAAATGAGGTCCGACGTTTAATAAAGCTTGTATTACACTACGTCCAGTGATATTCCATCACCAATAAGCAACACGTCATAACCTCACCTGTACTTGATAAGTAATAATAATAATAATAATAATAATAAAGTCTTTATTTGACGAGAGAACTCATTTGAACAATTAAGTCAATCTACCATGAGGCCCTCAAATTAAAACACGAACTAGCATAATGAAACATGTGAACAGTAACCAGTAAAACTCTCATAGGAAACAAGATATAAGCTGCAAGAACTAATACTTATATTCATGTATAATTGTATAAGTATCAGTTTATTAGGTTATTGTTCTGTTCTTTGCACCACCTGCTATATAAAGCTTTGAAGTGTGGAACAGAATATGAAACAGTTGGCAGTTTCTTACGGAGGTTGGTGCACCAAGTACTGGTTAACCGCTGGAGCCTGCCCAGGAAAGGTGTTGTTAGGTAAACTGCCAGTCGCTCAAATGTGAAACTAGTAGTGACGTTAAATAAAAAAATAAAAAAATAAACAGAATGTGCTGTTTTGATGTGATAAGGGAGGGAATTCCACAAGTGTGACCATGAATATAAGAAAGAGTTCCTAAAATCTTCAGTAGTTAGCTTAGGAGGTAAAGTTGGAAATTGGCTGAGGATCGCACGCTTTGAGTTCGAACATCGGAAGTAAATCTGAATAATAATCAAGTACAAGTAAACACAACACCATATTATATCAAGATGTTATATTATTTGGTTTAAAGCAGCATTACATCGTATGAAATAAAAGATATTTGAAAAATTCAATTTTTGCATATCGGTAGCAATGCTGCTACACATTCTAACATTATACTTTGTTAGCTTATGTTCATTTGGTAAACAGTGTTTTTTTGGCGATAAAACAAACTCGAAACCGAAAGTAGGACTTTCCGAGTCGATCGGTCACGCACTTGTTTACAACCGGAACGCATCGTCCGCACTTGTTTATATTCGGAATGCATCGTCCCCATTTGTCCCACGTTGTCTTATTTAATTAAATTACTTGATATGTTGATTCATACCTCTGTTAGCTAAGTCTTTTAGGGACATTTCTACATCCCCGCGAGGGGTTCGACCTTAGAGGAAGATAGATAGATAGTCTTTCATGTTCAAAATATATACGTTGTTTTCTACATCCTCTGTTGTTTCACGCATGCGCGCTGTGCGTGTTTACATTTCGTGTGTTGATAAACAAATTCGAGTATACGACGGTTTAAATTTATTGGAATTTTATCGTTTCTGAGCGACTATTTCGATTTTTATAAACACACACATATTAGTATTTATATTTTACCCAAAACATCCTTTATTACGATGTAATGCAGCTTTATTACGATGTAATGCTGCTTTATTACGATGCAATGCTGCTTTATTACGATGTAATGCTGCTTTATTACGATGTAATGCTGCTTTATTACGATGCAATGCTGCTTTATTACGATGTAATGCTGCTTTATTACGATGTAATGCTGCTTTATTACGATGCAATGCTGCTTTATTACGATGTAATGCTGCTTTATTACGATGTAATGCTGCTTTATTACGATGTAATGCTGCTTTATTACGATGTAATGCTGCTTTATTACGATGCAATGCTGCTTTATTACGATGTAATGCTGCTTTAAGCATCGAGGAACGACCGGCTGACTTGTTTTAATTAACACTTCAACAATAAACAATATTAATCAAAATAATCACAATGCACATGGTATACACATATATAACCGACTCCGTGGCCTAGTGGTTAAGGCGTCCGCCTACGGAGCGGGAGGTCGAAGATTCGAACCTCGTCAGGGGTTCGTTCTGATATGACCGGTTGGTGAGCCGCCAGCTAGTTAAATAATGGTTACCGATTGCCTACCAGCCTGGCGCCTGGCATACAAGGATTCGGGAAGTGCTGATATTCATAAAACGAGATGTCTCAAAAGTCAGAAATGACAGGCCCTTTGAATACGCAGGTTCGATCCCCCGTCTGACCCTGATAAAATTAACAGTCTTTCAGATGGGACGTTAAACCGAGGTCTTGTGTCGGTGCTTTACACCGTGCACGTAAATGAACCAGAGGAGACTCTGGAATGGGTCTCTGTCTGTATCATTGCACTATCTTCCATACATCTAAAATGACTCTTCAGGAGGCGTCGCTCATATGGGCAACCGGTAGCGACGATAAATAAACGTAAAACACACACAAACAGAACAGATAAAAAAATATTTCTGAAGTATACATGTGTGCCTAGTCATAGTTACATAACAAATAACAATCTATATAATTATATATTTATCAAATTGCGGTATGTGTCTATTTAAATATGGATCTCCTTAGAACACATTTCAGTCTAACTAAATAGTGTTTGAGGATAAGCTTGTAGAATAAATATCAATAATACCATGAACTTGACATTAAAAACAAATGTGACATGGCTATGTATGTTATATCCGATATTACGTATATCATCTTACGGCGGAATAGAATATATCAATATGTCTATTTAAAACAGCTATGCTTAGTATTTACAAACCCAGCTACACATGTAGTATAGCAAACTATGTAAAGTATCAGCGTATCACATCTGAGTTTACATAATTGTCATGTACTGTATAGTGATATCATATTTATAACCCTTGAAAACGTTTCATTATTTACACATTATTCTTAGTATAATACGGTAGAACACTATTTATTCGCGATATTTTGTATTAAGCTAATTTTCTCGATCTAAGTTGATCGCGAATTCATGATTCTCGTGAATAATAATGTGTCCGAATGTAGAGTTATATCCGTAAATATGTACATTTTATCATTAGTTTGAAAGTCAATACAATTATAAACGATCTGCATAAACAGATAGATAGATAGATTCTTTATTATCCTCCATTATAGGAGAGCTATCACATACATGTATCATACAGATACATTTACAATATTACAACTATTATCTAATACGAACAAACATTGTGATATCATGTAATTAAACTATATACATGTAATTACAAAAACAAAGAACACGACAAACAATATAACAGATATGTAACATTGTGACAAGAATTGCCAGCGTCGCATAACAAAATCGAACATTGAATTTACTATAATATCGGATCCCGATCGTACACCTTACCGAAAAGAAACATAAGGTGTAAACAGGAACTCAAATATTAAAAATCGTAAGTTGACGAACTGTTTCAGAACACAGCCCTACACTAGAATAGAATAATGTAGAGTATATGAGATGAACCCATGCTAATTCCCATCACAATGACATGTACATTTATTATACAGTTACAAGCTAATTTTATTTGTAAATAAACAATTTATTACACGCAGATATTTATTACCTTCGAATAATGTTTGGGTTTTGGCATTTGCGCTTTGCAAAAAAGGCAAGCATATTTTAATTCGCCAATTTATCTACATTATTGGACAGTTCCGCGAATTAATTGAAACTGTTCAAAATCTTGAAAAATCCTGAAATAGTGTTTCCGAAATTCTAGTAGTTTACAGTACAAGTAGATATATACACCTACACAGAGTTACCAATAACAGAGTCGTCAGGAAAATAAAGAAAGGAAAGACCTAACATGTAATTAAAAGAAACATGCAATCGTCGGTTTACGCTATGACAAGAGTATAAATATTTTAGCGGATCACGTTCGGGTATATAGATAGCTATATAGCAATATAGCTACGCTGCCCAATTAGAACAATAGCGGTAATCAAATAAATATCGATTCCAGCTGGTGGCTCATTGATAAATCTCCACATTTTACGGTTAAGTTTATTGTGAGAAGGTGCGAAATTTATGTAGTATATTTAAACCGTTACTAAAGACGGTAAGTAAATGGGTTATGTTGCCCGATTTCGTTGATTCGTGTTTTATATTACGCTAAAATCGGCTTTAAAGTGACATACAACGAACCGTTGATGGGGTTGTCAATTTGAAAGTAAGCCGCGATATACAATCAAGGAGATTAGTGGTACTTTACGAAAACTTCATTTTCTTTTGTGTTTTAATGCTAACATGTCTAAACAAACGAAAGTGTCCGAGTAACCCGTAAACGCACGCGATCTTCTTTCAATACGCTTAGAAACAACTATGGAAATATATTTTAAGTTATTGCATTTAGTGTTTACATAGATTGTTACCTCTTGACAATTCTACGGATACACTGAGGAAGCCACCGGGTTCATGATCGCTATGAATGGATAGACAAACCTGATAGAGATGATAAAATAAACAGCATTAGTCTGTATTGCCGACGGATGCGAATTAAAGACTTTGATGTTAATTTTAGTAGTGTTTATTTTCGTGTTGTAAGTCAGTGTTTTGCTCATATTGATATACTACGTTTCTAAGAAATGCATGGATATATCTATCTTATTGTGTATAACCGTTTTCTCGGTAACATTTAGTAAAAGACATCCAAAACTAGCATAGATACACTCTATAATAAATGGATACTAACGACGGTGAAGCTAACGAGCGACCCCATGCCACGATTAGGAGGGGCATCCTAATTAAAGAGGCTGAGAGTAACGTTCCACAGGATCCCAGGCATAATATTGGTAGTAAAGAATTTGAGACCTACGGCCAACAGGAACCCACGAATAAGATGGGTATTCAGAGTGAGAGTAAAGGTCAATTGGAGCCCAGGAACGGGTACCGTTCCCCTGAGACGAGGGATGTCAGTTTCAAACTCGCGACTCCAGTACCGACGGAAACCCCTGGGTCACGCGATTACGACAGTTCGAGACAAAGTAGGAACTCCATGCTAACCCCTGGGGACAAGGACATGTATAAAGGGAGATTTACTGGGAAATCCACGTTGAAGAATAAAGCCAAAAATCCGTTTGGGTATGTTTTATTGTTTACTGTGTGCTTGTCTATTTAACTCTTTCACCACCAAAGTCGCACAAAATCGACTTTACAAAAAGAAGAGTACCCGATCAGACAGAACAGAACGTGCCGTCTGATCAGGATATTAACCCTTTCAACCCCACAGGCCTCTAAATAGGCTTATGAAAAGTGTAGATCCAGATGAGCCGGCTCGTAACGATCTCATCAGGATCTGCACTTTTTTGCCAGTAATAATTATTACTATTTTTAGATAAAATTACCCATTTTGATAAATGAACTGGTCCAAATGTAATTTTCTTATTAATTTATTGGTCTAAAAATAGCATGCACCAGTCCATGTCAGTTACTTGGGGTTGAAAGGGTTAATGAATGATGTTTGCTCTTCGGACAGTCGAGCTGAAGCACCTGTCCGACCAGTAAACAATATAAATAAATAAATAAATAACAATAAAAAAATAAAAATATATTGACTATTGATAATTTATTGTTTTCTATACCATTTTTAATTAATAAGCGCGTTAGTGCTCCTGTTCAATATCAGAGTTTTAATAAATATTTTAAGCATTTCTTAGATAAGATTAGCGTAGGCAATTTAGATTTAACAAATTTATATTTAAGAGTAGGTCTTGTTTTGGACCGAGAATCTCACTGATAGCGGTTGCACATGGTGATGGTGGTGCCATGGCTGGAATTACACCGGGCGTGAGGGAATGGTGTGATTTTCACATTATATGGTCCCTCACGCCACGTTGTGCGACTGTGGTGTAATGGTGGCAATGTGCCCGTCACCATTTTGACAATTGTCTTCAGTTTGTGAGAGTATCGGTCTGGATCAACCTCTATAACCTCTAGTTTTAAGACACTTATATGTTGAATCGTGTTATATTGTGAATTGTTACTGTTACTGTCTCTTATAATTCATTATTGAGTGGCAATGTACATCGATATGTTTTTATTATATTGAATGTTGCTTGTTGTACATTGATGAGACGTAAATAAAGAATACAATCTAGATCCTGATCAGACGTGGCGCTACGCCGCGACTGATCTGGACCTATGTTATTTGCACATGCACTGAATTTACTCGGCACTGGAAGAGTTAGTAACCATGTCCAGCGTCTCGTCAAGTCTATGTGTACTGTTAATAAAGTGCTTAGCAATACTAGAATAACAAGTGGTAAGTAGCACATTAGATTTAAAGTATACACCAAGAAGTGTATGTAACATATATATCTATATATCAGTGATAACGTTCCAAGAATTATTAAATAAGTTTCTAAGATATGTTTCAACTATCATGGAACATTATTCTTGATTTACTGCAATCAAATGTGATAACTACAACTATTTTTAATTGGCATATACCTAAGTAAGTAAATGATTTATTATTGTGACATGTGTATATCAACAACAGCATATTAACAATACCAGTCAACACCCGGCCCAATGGGCATATATGTCACCAATACAATTATACGATATTATGACGTGAATAAATTAAATTAAAAAGCGATTAGAGCAACATTCTATAAGAATACAGTCAAACCTGTGTTAGTGCTCACCGCCATTAAGCAGCCAATCTGTATTAAGCAGCCAGTTTCCAGATTCCCAATCGGTTGTTTTTTTATATATTTGACCTCTATTAAGCAGCCACCTGTGCTAAGCAGCTACTTTCTCTGACTCCCTTGGCTGGCTGTTTAAGACAGGTTTGACTGCATAGATTTTAATTTAAGTTGAATCTTATCATCTTATAATTTTTTTGTTTTTATAATTAATGTGTGGTATGTTTATGCAAGCACTATACGTCAACATTTCTTTGGCCCCAGTAATATTTATTCTCCGATTATACTGATATAAGGGCCAGGAAAGGGATTCAAATAAGTTACTACAGTCAAACCTGTATTAGTGGTCACCGCCATTAAGCAGCCAACCTGTATTAAGCAGCAAATTTCCAGATTCCCAATATGTTGTTTTATTATACATTTGACCTCTATTAATCAGCCATCTGTGCTAAGCAGCTACTTTCTGTCATTCCCTTGGCTGGCTGCTTAAGACAGGTTTGACTGTATATAGGTAACACGTTTTCCCAATCCTAACTCATTATTGTGTTGCTTGAATAAATATTGTTTAATGTAAGCTTTATAATGATAAACTGATGCTTCATAGGTACAGTCATAAGATAAAATACATTTTATTTTGAGTCAGTAAGATAGCAAACATACAACACAAGCTCTGAGTGAGCGTTGAACCGACTATGTAACATAAAATAACGGTAACAGCTATACAGACGAATCTGTAGCCCAGTGGTAACACACTGGACTGATAATCCAGATAGCAGGTTCGATCCCCCGTCTGACCCTAATAAAATTAACAGTCTTTCAGATGGGACGTTAAACCGAGGTCTCGTGTCGGTGCTTTACACCGTGCACGTAAAAGAACCAGATGAGACTCTGGAATGGGTCTCTGTCTGTATCATTGCACTATCCTATACAATTTGAATCACTGGTATGCATATTTATTATTAATTTGTTTCTAAGATAAATGCTGAAACATGTTAAAACATAACTAAGTTATGTAGGTAAGACAAATGTGCTTGTTTGTCATACAGAATATTAACATAGTAAATCAATGACTTAATTGGTGAAATACTGATGGTACCTAGAGAGGATCGGCTTCTTGTGTTCAGGTTAGGACTTGTATGCACCTGTGAGGTAACGGTGTGTAACGGTTCATCGTGTAATGCTGCTAGTCCCTGTTGTTTGATACACTTGAATTATTCGATTAGCCCAGTGGTTAGCGCGCTCGATTCTCACCAATGCAACCCGGGTTCGATCCTCGGACCGGGAAGTATGTAAGGTGGTACGGTGGTCGCCAGATCGGCCAGGTGGGGTTTCTCCTGGTACTCCGGTTTCCTCCCACACGAATGACCACATTTACGCTTTCATCCGCGCCAACGAGAGTGATTAATATAAGTTGTTAAACCTTGCTTGTAAAATAAATAAAGATTAAACTAAACTATACACTTGAATTCTTGCTTGTCCGCCTCCGTGGTGGAGTGGTTAAGGTCGCTGACTTGTATACCACTGCAACCTATCATCTCTGATGGTCACGGGTTCGAGCCCCGCTCAGACCGTGTCTCATTTATATGAACAAGTTGGAAGTTTCTTACGGAGGTTGGTGCACCAAGTACTGGTTAACCGCTGTAGCCTGCCCAGGAAAGGTGTTGTTAGTTAACTGCCCGTCGCTCAAATGGGAAACCGGTAGCGACGTTAAATAAACTTAAATAATAATTTTAAAAAGTCTTGCTTAGTACAATTTGGATACCATTCAGCAAGTTTCAATAAATGCATGTGTATCAATGACACATGCACGTCTATGTTATCAAAATTGATTGGCCGAGTGGTTACGGTCTGTGGCTTCAAACAGGTTACCCCTCACCGCTGTAGGACCGAATCCCATTTGGACCGCTGTATGTACGAATCCCACTGTGGGTGTCGAATTATTGCAAGAGAAGAAGCTATCCAGCAGGTTGCGGGAGATCAGTGGTTCTTCCTGGGTGATCGTCTTTGCATGAAATACCGCTTGGGGTGCATCCGGGTCTTCCTCCACCATATGACATAGACTGTTGGTGTGACATTAAACATCAAGAACATAGCGTGTATCATGAAAACATCTTTCAGCCATATATTCCTTATGACTTTATGCGTAACACCAGTCTCCGTGGCCTAGTGGTTAAGGCGTCCGCCTACGGAGCGGGAGGTCGCCTGGCATACACGCATATGATTCGGGAAGTACTGATGTTCATAAAACGAGGTGTCTCATAAGTCAGAAATGGCTGGCCCTTTAAATAGGGGTGACACTATAATAAACAAACACTTTACTTTTACTTTATATTTCTAAGTTAAAGCAATTGACTGAATGACGTCATAATAATCATCTTCGTCACTATCGTTGGCTCCGTAATCAATGACTTCATCATTATCATCATTGCATCCTTGAACGTGTATTGCGCCCTTGAACGTGTATTTTTACATGAAAAGGGCGCTCAAGAAATCTGGTATAATAATAATTGTTCTCTTAATTATCGTTACTATCGCTGCATCACACATGTAGCTACTGTCAGCATAGCATGTGTTATATAACAGCATCATCATTATCATCATTGTTGTTGTTTTGTTTTCATCATCATCATCATCACCACCACCACCACCACCACCACCACCATCATCATCATCATCACCATCATCATCATCATCACATCATCACCACCACCACCACCACCACCACCATCATCATCATCATCATCACCATCATCATCATAACCACCACAACCATCATTATCATCATCATTATAATAACATCATCGTAACATAAACATCATCAGCAACATCAGTATCATAACCAGTTGGATATCTGGATATTTTACACACACACTAGTCAGCATTTGTTATGGTAAACACTGCCTGTATACAACATAGCAATGTCATTGTACTTGCAGATAATAAGACAGAGTTATTATTTCTACCCGAATGGCGCTCCCCCGTCTGACCCAATAAAATTAACAGTCTGTCATATGTGACGTTAGACCGAGGTCTCGTGTCGGTGCTGTACACCGTGCAGGTAAAAGAACCAGAAGAGACTCTGGAATGGGTCTCTGTCTGTATCATTGCACTCTCCTCCAAACATCTAAAATTACTAATCCCTTCAGGAGGTTTAGAAATAAACGTAAAACACACCCTATCACGCTCTCAAAATAATGAGATTATTTCGTAGTACCAATTGACAGGGATTGTGTTGTGTGTGGGGATTCTTTGAGTACATTGACAGCGACTGTAGTCATTTCAAACTCTTGATACTTTAGGTAAATGTTTGGCAATGTATTTATGACACCTTTAAATGAATGGTAAATTATATTAATTTGCAGTACTTAATCGGACACTTAAAACTCGCTCTTCAAAGTTCTTGGGGGAGGTGATTCGAACGCTGTAGGAATATAGTGACGAAATAGCACACTATATAGTCAACGTAAACCCACAGAACGAGCACATTTAGCCATGAGGTACTGCCTTCATAGCTTAGTTTATACAAATTTATTTGAGCTCGATTGCGAAGCAAGTTCTTACAACTTATATTAATCACTCTCATTCCTGATGGAATCCATCGTCACGAGGGAGAGAAAAGAGGAATGTGGACTTTAAATGCCTTGCACAATGGCACAATTGTAACGGCTCCGGCGGGGAGCGAACCCCGGGGCTTTTCGCATCTGAAGCGAACGCGCTACCAATGAGCTATCACGACTTCCACTTTTCGAGTTTAGTTTGATTACATTTGATTGCATTCTAAGTATTAAATATACAATACAAAACAAATATACAATACAAAACAAATATACAATACAAAACAAATATACAATACAAAACAAATATACAATACAAAACAAATATACAATACAAAACAAATATACAATACAAAACAAATATACAATACAAAACAAATATACAATACAAAACAAATGAACAAACTTGTATAATTATGTATACTATACATGTCGTGGCATTGTTTACACAGGATGTCAATGTATGTTGAAGCAAATGGGTTGGGCCACAAGTTCTAAAAACATTAGTTACGGCCCTCCCAACTGCTGTTGTGTTATACAGGGCGTGGTGCTTGGGTTATTAGTTACGGCCCTTCCAACTGCTGTTATTATACAGGGTGTCGTGCTTGGGTTATTTGCATTCAAATCAATTCAAACTTTATTTACTGTCGATGGTTTTACATGTCATTACGATGTATATCATCAATGTCATATAACACCCGGGCCTAACACAAGTACACCCATTGAAGATGACCAAATAATGCACGAATTGCACACAGATATGTCAACAACATGCACTAAACATCAAACAGAACAATAAATCAAAGCTACCCCACCTGCTGATACTCTATTCACATCGTCTGCCCTTTTCCCACAAGACGATTTGCTATTAAATCAATACACGCATTTGATAGATAAAAGCATAATTATTCTACCCTTAATTAATTTCCTGCCAAGTTTGCTGACCAGGGATTAGAATGTGGCCATGAATTAGATACGCTGTAATGGTGATGTGGCCTACAATTAAGTGCTATTTTCCAGTATACGTCACTACAGCTAGTTTCGAATATTGAAAACTGAGAGTTCAAAGACATACGAACATATGTTAATACGAGCATATTTCGATTGGAGAGAGCGAGAGACAGGGAGAGAGATAGAGAGAGAGAGAGAGAGAAGAGAGAGGTCAGACACCGCTATTGAAATTCCCATAAGGCACCATTATAACACACATTGCCATTAAATGTTCCCCAAAATAGTTTGGTACAAACGACAGTAGATTTCAACAGACTGGCCTTTGAGCCACAAGAAAATGTCAACTTTCAATGAGTTGACGAATTGAGGTTTTTTTTTTATTTCCCACCAAAGGCACGTGCCACATCCCCTAATCTGAAGGTAATTTGGCAGCGGAAGTTGCGCTTACAACTGCATTTATAATATTGTATTTATTTGTCCCCAAATAGTAAACAAATATATTCCAAAATGAAGCTCATATATTGTATTTTATTATTTAGAAGTCATACTCACTATTGCTGACAATACCTACTCAGCCAATCAATTCAATAACTCTTAAGGGCTTCGCTACACCTTTTTAAGCAATCCGAGACCACAATACCAATAACACCGTCTGACCTAAACCAATACACAATGTGGTCGAACACCATCATGATTGGCTGACAATTACAGCATGGACACTTTACATTTTATAGTTAGACACATCTTTGGTCTCTACGGATGAACGGCCGGACGAACGGACGGACGTACTTACCGAAGACAAATTAACCAAAGCACTAGACACTATAATATTGTCTATGGCAAAAGAACCAACTATATGAGTAACTATTGCAGCTCTTGTCATAAATGGCGGGGGCATAGCAACTGCTTTCCAGGCGGATGTGTAGTCCAGTGGTAACTCGCTGGACTGGTAATCTAGGGATCGCAGATTCGAGACCCCGTCTGGCCCTAATAAAATTAACAGTGTTTCAGATGGGACTTTAAACCGATGTCTCGTGTCGATGTTGTACACCGTGCACGTTAAAGAACCAGATGAGACTCTGGAATTGGTCTCTGTCTGTATCATTGTAGCCTGGGTTCCAGTCTGTCGATTTTTCACTTTTTAACTTCTAGCCAAATGATATGTTCAGAAACTCAACACGGCCCAATTAATAGTCTCGGTGTTAAACTATATTTGACTGAGCAGGCAAAATATATCGACGCCTGTTCCCAGGCTAGTATCATTGCACTATCCCCCAAAATCTAAAATGACATACTCGTATCTCTTCAGTGGGAGTCGCTCATATGGGCGGTGCGAAAACTATATGCCTCCCTTCTTGGACATATTAAAAACAAATTATGCATTATTCTGACACGACCCAGCTAATAACATACATATTTATAGAGTAAAATCTACCTCGGGTTATTCTGCGATATGCCTACCTTGAACAGTTTTATTTGACAAAATAAATAAAATTATTGATCAGTTACGTTTGTTCATTTATGCACTAGATTGATATTTTCCATAAAAAATAACGTCATCACCCCTTATGCGGGAGGAAATTTCGAAAGCCAAACGCAGCGGAGTAAAACGGCGTTTGAAGAAAATATTCCTTTGATTCTCGTTTAAAATTATTAGAAGTAGGTCGTGTTAGAATCGAAATAATAAGTATCAACCGTGGTATATCGCAGAATAACCTGAGTTTGAAGTTCTTATGCGTGATATATTTCTACGCATAAGAACGAAAAACGCGTTCTTCTTAAATAAAATACGTCACTACTTCTTTCAATTTCAAGAACTAGTAATTCGGGTAGCACTTCTGCGATACTAATTTCACGTGTGTATGTTTTACGTTCCGTCGCTACGTAGTTACATACAATAACGCAATAAAGTGGTTAGTCATTTTAATGTTTGGATGATAGTGCAATGATGCAGACAGAACACCATTTTTTAAAGATACCACTAATTTGCGTATTGTGCACGGTTTAAAGTACCGACACAATACCTCGGTTTCAATTCCTACCCCACGACTATGCTACTGACATAACAAGCACATTTCGTGTGTGGTCTACGTTTATTTATCGTCGCTACCGGTTGCCCATATGAACGACGCCTCCTGAAGAGATTAGTAATTTTAGATTTTGGAGGGTAGTGCAATGATACAGACAGAGACCCATTCCAGAGTCTCCTCTGGTTCTTTTACGTGCAATGTGTAAAGCACCGACATGAGACCTCGGTTTAACGTCCCATCTGAAAGACTGTTAATTTTATTAGGGTCAGACGGGGATCGAACCTGCGATCCCTGGATTACCAATCCAGCGTGTTACCACTGGACTACAGATCCGTCTGTGCACATTTCGTACACACATTCGTTCTCCAAGGTGTCATATAATTTATTTACAATTGTTGGGCGGTAACTAACACTAGACCATTCTTCAACGCATATAAGGTTATTTTATCTGCAATGCCTTTCGTGTCTAAATAGGAAGGTAGATTGCCGACCTTGATTACATTAATTGGAAAACTGTTGTTCTATGGTGAAATGAAGATTAGATTGTTGCCTTCGATTAAATGTACTTGTACTCTGTTTACCTCTTGTGAAAGCCTTACATCGGTACACAACTAAGACACTACCCGTAAACACGAATAATACTGTGCGCGTAAAACTGTTGTATTGTCTTTGATAATGCGTGTAGTTCATTTTTCTTTTTTCAAATTCTGTTTAAATCAGATTATTACTTATATATGAAATGTAGCCTATTGTTGCCGTTATTTGCCTCTCACAGTACTATCTACCACCCAGGTCATTACGCTGTGTTTTCAAGTGTGATATTACGTTTGCTAGTTTGATACGGTTACGTGACCGTATCAAACCCCAAAAGAGACGTGTCATAACTAGTTCCTGAGAATAAAACGCATGCGCACATGGTGCTAGTTTGTTTACTTCCGTAGCATCCAGTGTGTCTAATTTGATGGAACACAAATGTTTGTTGTTTCGTGGTAATATTTCAATCCGTTTTCGTGTATCTATTTCAGTAATTGTCATCTATAACGGAGAGCAGGATTTCGATTAAGAAATGTTCAAAGTATTAAAGACGGTTATTACGTGGCTAGTTTAATATCAGCCTAGCTATCAACCCTTGGTAACTTGATATCAGATTTCGACTGTCTGCATGTTACCTATGGTCGATACATATGCTGATAATAAACTATCCACGTAATGTATCATATTTTATCAATGCTTATTAGCAGATATACTGTACTGTATTTATACTGTGCGTTTGCCATTTTCTACTTATTTTGTTAATGGCCAAAGGGAAATATTTGCAGATTTGCTGTAATTAAAACTTGAAACTTGGTATACAATTATGACCTTTTTATTTTATTAAAATTCTTCTCTATTGCTTGAATTAAAAGCGAATACCACTTGAGATACTTCACTCAATGTGCACACATAATCTAACACAATAAGACCAAAATCACCTTTCCCACATATATTGAATATATAACAATTAATGTATGTCACGGCCTTGCAAACTCTAACGTAAGACGACTGGTAATATAGTTTTAATTACCGCACAAGACTTGACGCTACTCACCCCACAACCGTACAATTAACTCTAAACCAGTTTCGCTCAACCGAAATATATAGTTTTAATTACCGCACAAGACTTGACACTACTCACCCCACAACCGTACAATTAACTCTAAACCAGTTTCGCTCAACCGAAATATATAGTTTTAATTACCGCACAAGACTTGACCCTACTCACCCCACAACCGTACAGTACAATTAACTCTAAACCAGTGGGGGCAACATTGAAGTTAAACGAACGAACGAACGAACGAACGAACGCACGATGTAGTTTTAGTTAAAGTCGCCACCGCATAAATGCATTTGGGCGACTGTATTCTCTAAGTTGGTTATATCCTAAGGTGATTCTTCTGTGATGGTTATTCAATGATGATTATATCCGTGTTCTACGATGATTATATCCGTGTTCTACGATGATTATATCCGTGTTCTACGATGATTATATCCGTGTTCTACGATGATTATTCCTATCCTCTACGTTGATTATTTCTGTATTCTCTGACGATTCTTCTTCTGTGAAGCTTATGAAGACGTCCTCAGGTGGCTACTTCTTTCCGTGCCAGGGTGACAAGGCCTGGTCTGTACGTGGTCCTTTGTAGGGCCACCCTCCTCACTGTTGGTCACCCCGCAGCAGCATTTATACGGATCTGACAGTTAGACATCTGGTCGTCGATTGTCGCAAACAAACTAATAGATATTCATGCCAGCGTAAAGTGGATGCCACGACCGTTGCCGCTCCCTCAGGTCCGCCGTCTCGTCCATCCGCCGGAGAAGAAAGGTCGAAATAAACCAGCGAAGCTAGAAGAGACGGTGGATCTGTCCTGATGTGCCATAGCCGTGGATCCACATGCTGGCGAACGTCCCGATATGCAAGATCGACAACCAGAAGATCCCAGAATCCTACGCTACTGCTGCGGGATGTGCACCGGTCACGACGTGCACGTCGTGAGGAGATCGACCGGCTTGAAGTTAAGCATTCGCTCAACCGAAATATATAGTTTTAATTACCGCACAGGAATTGACTCTACTCACCCAACAACCGTACAATTAACTCTAAACCAGTGGGGGCAACATTGAAGTTAAACACTCGCTCAACCGAAATATATAGTTTTAATTACCGCACAAGACTTGACTACTCACCCCACAACCATACAATTAACTCTAAACCAGTGGGGGCAGCATTGAAGTTAAACATTCGCTCAACCGAAATATATAGTTTTAATTACCGCACAAGACTTGACTACTCACCCCACAACCGTACAATTAACTCTAAACCAGTGGGGGCAGCATTGAAGTTAAACATTCACTCAACCGAAATATATAGTTTTAATTACCTCACAAGACTTGACTGTACTCACCCCACAACCGTACAATTAACTCTAAACCAGTGGGGGCAGCATTGAAGTTAAACATTCGCTCAACCGAAATCAACTACCTATACCAGGCATACGATAAGATCTCAGATGAAGGAAAGAAGTTTAATGTAATGAAATAAAATTACACGTCATCGACATGTTAATAGTTGCTAAGGCGATACCGCTGTAAGGACAGTGTAAGGCCAGTGTCGTAATGATCATTTTTTTATAATGACTATGTAAATTTTAATTGGACATTTGCTCCAATCCACCGCAAGGTTGAAAATGAAACCCCTTGACATCGCTATATTGATTTATAAGATTAAATTACTTATGAATTTGTACTTTCCTTTCATTGAATAACTACTTGTTTTCTAAATATGTTATGCAAATAATGGCCAAGTTACTAAAGTCCTTGTCTCAATTTTACAGGGAGTAGCTGACTAGGGGTGGGGTGTGGTAGATGATCTTTTGAAATGCCCCTTTCTAAATGCATTTTGAAATGTACACGAATAGACTGTGCATAGGTCTACAACACCCGTGATGATAGCGGCAATGCATGTACTAGTTAAATAATATTGTATTGCATTCAGCCTGATAATTGCAATGCACACAACATAAGTACAATAACATAGCATGATAATACAAATGGACGGATTTTGACAAGAAAAGTAAGGGAAAAATCAATTGCATAAACTAAACAAAAGCACTATAATGAATACATGTAGCCCACACTTACACCCACTGATCAAACCCCATAACACCACGACCCGAACCTAAGACCCATATATCTCTAGTATAATCCACCACGCCACGACACGAACCTAAGACCCATATATCTCTAGTATAATCCACCACGTCACGACACGAACCTAAGACCCATATATCTCTAGTATAATCCACAACGCCACGCCCCGAACCTAAGACCCATATATCTCTAGTATAATCCACCACGCCACGACACGAATCTAAGACCAATATATCTCTAGTATAATCCACCACGCCACGACACGAACCTAAGACCAATATATCTCTAGTATAATCCACGACACGACCCGAACCTAAGACCCATATATCGCTAGTATAATCCACCACGCCACGACACGAACCTACGACCATATATCTCTAGTATAATCCACACACGACCCGAACCTAAGACCCATATATCTCTAGTATAATCCACGACACGACCCGAACCTAAGACCCATATATCTCTAGTATAATCCACGACACGACCGAACCTAAGACCCATATATCTCTAGTATAATCCACCACGCCACGACACGAACCTAAGACCCATATATCTCTAGTATAATCCACCACACGACCCGAACCTAAGACCCATATATCTCTAGTATAATCCACCACGACCCGAACCTAAGACCCATATCTCTAGTATAATCCACCACGCCACGACCCGAACCTAAGACCCATATATCTCTAGTATAATCCACCACGACCCGAACCTAAGACCCATATATCTCTAGTATAATCCACCACGCCACGACCGAACCTAAGACCCATATATCTCTAGTATAATCCACCACGCCACGACCCGAACCTAAGACCCATATATCTCTAGTATAATCCACCACGCCACGACCCGAACCTAAGACCCATATATCTCTAGTATAATCCACCACGCCATGACCCGAACCTAAGACCCATATATCTCTAGTATAATCCACCACGCCATGACCCGAACCTAAGACCCATATATCTCTAGTATAATCCACCACACCATTACCCGAACCTAAGACCCATATATCTCTAGTATAATCCACCACGCCACGACCCGAACCTAAGACCCATATATCTCTAGTATAATCCACCACGCCATGACCCGAACCTAAGACCCATATATCTCTAGTATAATCCACCACGCCACGACCCGAACCTAAGACCAATATATCTCTAGTATAATCCACGACACGACCCGAACCTAACACCCATATATCTCTAGTATAATCCACCAGGCCACGACCCGAACCTAAGACCCATATATCTCTAGTATAATTCACCACGCCACGACCCGAACCTAAGACCAATATATCTCTAGTATAATCCACCACACCATTACCTGAACCTAAGACCCATATATCTCTAGGATAATCCATCACGCCACGACCCGAACCTAAGACCAATATATCTCTAGTATAATCCACCACACCACGACCCGAACCTAAGACCCATATATCTCTAGTACAATATAATGTTCTATTAATTTAGGAGAGCAAGCCTACAAACACCGATGCGTATTTTTTTAAATATGTCAGTACTTGTGTGAACCCAGTGGATAGAATATAATGAAAATATACTGACACAGAGTGCTCTGGTCGCCAGAAGTAGTCTACTGACCTTTGACGATAAACCATAAAGTGTCACTTAACACAAGAACCAGATTGTAAAATAGAGACATGAAAGTTCGGGTTTTGGCGTGGCGGTGTGGTGGAACAGCGGGTCATATGTCATAATCACACTTCCCATTCTCCATCTCGCTTTCCACGTTCTCATTCAAGTGCTATTGCTAGTGTATCTTTATTATACCTCTGAACTTGTTTGTTGTCATCGTCTAAGTTTTCAAGAACCTTTCTCAACTTCTCCTTCCTCCTGTTAGTGTTTTCAAGAACCTTTCTCAACTTCTCGTTCCTCCTGTTAGTGTTTTCAAGAACCTTTCTCAACTTCTCGTTCCTCCTGTTAGTGTTTTCAAGAACCTTTCTCAACTTCTCCTTCCTCCTGTTAGTGTTTTCAAGAACCTTTCTCAACTTCTCCTTCCTCCTGTTAGTGTTTTCAAGAACCTTTCTCAACTTCTCCTTCCTCCTGTTAGTGTTTTCAAGAACCTTTCTCAACTTCTCCTTCCTCCTGTTAGTGTTTTCAAGAACCTTTCTCAACTTCTCGTTCCTCCTGTTAGTGTTTTCAAGAACCTTTCTCAACTTCTCCTTCCTCCTGTTAGTGTTTTCAAGAACCTTTCTCAACTTCTCCTTCCTCCTGTTAGTGTTTTCAAGAACCTTTCTCAACTTCTCGTTCCTCCTGTTAGTGTTTTCAAGAACCTTTCTCAACTTCTCGTTCCTCCTGTTAGTGTTTTCAAGAACCTTTCTCAACTTCTCGTTCCTCCTGTTAGTGTTTTCAAGAACCTTTCTTAACTTCTCGTTCCTCCTGTTAGTGTTTTCAAGAACCTTTCTCAACTTCTCCTTCCTCCTGTTAGTGTTTTGCTTAGGAGAGAAATTCATTCAATATATTTTGCAGCTCTTTCTTTCCATGTCTTAGTTTAATCATATTGTATTGCTTTTATCAATTACATGTGTAATACAACAGCAATAGATACAATACATAAATGGTGATACATGTAAATTGATCAAACAAATGGTTGGGCCACACGTTTTGACAACATTAGTAATCGGCCCGCTTACTAATGTGAGAAAGGTTCTTGAAAACTTAGACGATGACAACAAACAAGGTCAGAGGTATAATAAAGGTACACCAGCAATAGCACTTGAATGAGACTGTGGAAAGCGAGATGGAGAATAGGAATCCGATCATAGCAAAACAATATCTAAATGTTTTATGTATAAGGAAATTAATAGAAACTGGAGAAGAAAATAACAATTATCTCGAATGCAAATTGTGAAAGAGTTAATCAATTAATGATATCAAATTAATGTTGTCTCATAGTTGTCAGCTTAGGAACTATGATTAAACGTGGTCACTGATATAATAGCTGCAACAAACAGGTGTATCAAAGGCATGTTAGCTGAAGATAATCAGCACCGTCTCAACCATCACACAGAATATAGTATACTACACACAGTCCTGATAAAACACAGAATATAGTATACTACACGCAGCCCTGATAAAACACAGAATATAGTATACTACACACAGTCCTGATAAAACACAGAATATAGTATACTACACGCAGTCCTGATAAAACACAGAATATAGTATACTACACGCAGCCCTGATAAAACACAGAATATAGTATACTACACGCAGCCCTGATAAAACACAGAATATAGTATACTACACGCAGCCCTGATAAAACACAGAATATAGTATACTACACGCAGTCCTGATAAACACAGAATATAGTATACTACACGCAGTCCTGATAAAACACAGAATATAGTATACTACACGCAGTCCTGATAAAACACATACTATAGTATACTACACGCAGTCCTGATAAAACACAGACTATAGTATACTACACGCAGCCCTGATAAACACAGAATATAGTATACTACACGCAGCCCTGATAAAACACAGAATATAGTATACTACACGCAGCCCTGATAAAACACAGAATATAGTATACTACACGCAGCCCTGATAAAACACATACTATAGTATACTACACGCAGTCCTGATAAAACACAGAATATAGTATACTACACGCAGTCCTGATAAAACACAGAATATAGTATACTACACGCAGCCCTGATAAAACACAGAATATAGTATACTACACGCAGTCCTGATAAAACACAGAATATAGTATACTACACGCAGTCCTGATAAAACACAGAATATAGTATACTACACGCAGTCCTGATAAAACACAGAATATAGTATACTACACGCAGCCCTGATAAAACACAGAATATAGTATACTACACGCAGTCCTGATAAAACACAGAATATAGTATACTACACGCAGTCCTGATAAAACACAGAATATAGTATACTACACGCAGTCCTGATAAAACACAGAATATAGTATACTACACGCAGCCCTGATAAAACACAGAATATAGTATACTACACGCAGTCCTGATAAAACACAGAATATAGTATACTACACGCAGTCCTGATAAAACACAGAATATAGTATACTACACGCAGCCCTGATAAAACACAGACTATAGTATACTACACACAGTCCTGATAAAACACAGACTATAGTATACTACACGCAGTCCTGATAAAACACAGAATATAGTATACTACACGCAGTCCTGATAAAACACAGACTATAGTATACTACACGCAGTCCTGATAAAACACAGAATATAGTATACTACACGCAGTCCTGATAAAACACAGACTATACATGTAGTATACTACACGCAGCCCTGATAAAACACAGAATATAGTATACTACACACAGTCCTGATAAAACACAGAATATAGTATACTACACACAGTCCTGATAAAACACATAATATAGTATACTACACGCAGCCCTGATAAAACACAGAATATAGTATACTACACGCAGCCCTGATAAAACACAGAATATAGTATACTACACGCAGTCCTGATAAAACACAGAATATAGTATACTACACGCAGCCCTGATAAAACACAGAATATAGTATACTACACGCAGTCCTGATAAAACACAGAATATAGTATACTACACGCAGTCCTGATAAAACACAGAATATAGTATACTACACGCAGCCCTGATAAAACACAGAATATAGTATACTACACGCAGCCCTGATAAAACACAGAATATAGTATACTACACGCAGCCCTGATAAAACACAGAATATAGTATACTACACGCAGTCCTGATAAAACACAGAATATAGTATACTACACGCAGTCCTGATAAAACACAGAATATAGTATACTACACGCAGTCCTGATAAAACACAGAATATAGTATACTACACGCAGTCCTGATAAAACACAGAATATAGTATACTACACGCAGTCCTGATAAAACACAGAATATAGTATACTACACGCAGTCCTGATAAAACACAGAATATAGTATACTACACGCAGTCCTGATAAAACACAGACTATAGTATACTACACGCAGTCCTGATAAAACACAGAATATAGTATACTACACGCAGTCCTGATAAAACACAGAATATAGTATACTACACGCAGTCCTGATAAAACACAGAATATAGTATACTACACGCAGCCCTGATAAAACACAGAATATAGTATACTACACGCAGTCCTGATAAAACACAGAATATAGTATACTACACGCAGTCCTGATAAAACACAGACTATAGTATACTACACGCAGTCCTGATAAAACACAGAATATAGTATACTACACGCAGTCCTGATAAAACACAGAATATAGTATACTACACGCAGCCCTGATAAAACACAGAATATAGTATACTACACGCAGCCCTGATAAAACACAGAATATAGTATACTACACGCAGTCCTGATAAAACACAGAATATAGTATACTACACGCAGTCCTGATAAAACACAGACTATAGTATACTACACGCAGCCCTGATAAAACACAGAATATAGTATACTACACGCAGCCCTGATAAAACACAGAATATAGTATACTACACGCAGCCCTGATAAAACACAGAATATAGTATACTACACGCAGCCCTGATAAAACACAGAATATAGTATACTACACGCAGTCCTGATAAAACACAGAATATAGTATACTACACGCAGTCCTGATAAAACACAGAATATAGTATACTACACGCAGCCCTGATAAAACACAGAATATAGTATACTACACGCAGTCCTGATAAAACACAGAATATAGTATACTACACGCAGTCCTGATAAAACACAGACTATAGTATACTACACGCAGCCCTGATAAACACAGAATATAGTATACTACACGCAGCCCTGATAAAACACAGAATATAGTATACTACACGCAGCCCTGATAAAACACAGAATATAGTATACTACACGCAGTCCTGATAAAACACAGAATATAGTATACTACACGCAGTCCTGATAAAACACAGAATATAGTATACTACACGCAGTCCTGATAAAACACAGAATATAGTATACTACACGCAGCCCTGATAAAACACAGAATATAGTATACTACACGCAGTCCTGATAAAACACAGAATATAGTATACTACACGCAGTCCTGATAAAACACAGAATATAGTATACTACACGCAGCCCTGATAAAACACAGAATATAGTATACTACACGCAGTCCTGATAAAACACAGAATATAGTATACTACACGCAGTCCTGATAAAACACAGAATATAGTATACTACACGCAGCCCTGATAAAACACAGAATATAGTATACTACACGCAGCCCTGATAAAACACAGAATATAGTATACTACACGCAGTCCTGATAAAACACAGAATATAGTATACTACACGCAGTCCTGATAAAACACAGAATATAGTATACTACACGCAGTCCTGATAAAACACAGAATATAGTATACTACACGCAGTCCTGATAAAACACAGAATATAGTATACTACACGCAGTCCTGATAAACACAGAATATAGTATACTACACGCAGTCCTGATAAAACACAGAATATAGTATACTACACGCAGCCCTGATAAAACACATAATATAGTATACTACACGCAGTCCTGATAAAACACAGAATATAGTATACTACACGCAGTCCTGATAAAACACAGAATATAGTATACTACACGCAGCCCTGATAAAACACATAATATAGTATACTACACGCAGTCCTGATAAAACACAGAATATAGTATACTACACGCAGTCCTGCTACATCATTGACTAGCGATACTAGACACATGAACAGGTGGTTGGGGGGAATACAAGTAGTCGGTATCTACATTGAATCCTCAGTAGATATCGTTAGCGACGTTGAGGAGTATTTCGTTGAAGCAACATAGTAGAGGGTTCGTGGTGTAATGGATTCGATGTCCGCCTTGTAACCGTTGGGTTGTTAGTTCGAACCCCGTATGGACCACAGTAGTGATGTCCATAGTGAACACACTTACAACCAAATTGCTTTTCACAAATGCAACCCGGGTTCGATCCTCGGGCCGGGAAGTCTGTGAGATGGTACGATGGTCGCCAGATCGGACAGGTGGGTTTTCACCGGGTATTCCGGTTTCCTCCCACACGAATGACCACATTTATGCTTTCATACGCGCCAACGAGAGTGGTTAATATAAGTTGTTAGGACTTACATATTCTCTCTACCCATATGAGCGACGCCTCCTGAAGAGATTAGTCATTTTAGATTTTTGGAAGATAGTGCAATGATACAGACAGAAACCCATTCCAGAGTCTCCTCTGGTTCTTTTACGTGCACGGTACGGTGTAAAGCACCGACACAAGAACTCTGTTTTAACGTCCCATCTGAAAGACTGTTAATTGTATTAGGGTCAGACGAGGGACCGAACCTGCGATCCCTGGATTACCAATCCAGCGTGTTACCACTGGACTACAAATCCGTCTATGTGGTACGTAGACATGTGTTCATGAGTTGTCAATGCACGTGATACAGTTGGTAGCCGATTGTTAGCGTTTGGGGTTAGATATTGAGACATTGGAATATTCCTGAAAATCTCATGCCATTTCGAGAATCACAATCACATGATACAATCGCATGCAGTTCACATATCCTGGCTACACTAATACACATATACTTATATTTGGAAACGTGTCAACGGTGTTTTCTATTTCTTCTGCGTCTTCTGTTTCTGCGTGTGTTGTTTCGAGTTGATGTTGTTCTGCAATAGGCACAATAACTACGACAACGGAGGTATCTCATCCGGTTGGCACGGTAACTAAGACAACGTAGGTCTCTCGTCGCCCGAAAGATAACTAAAGTAATACAGGTCGCTCACCCGTAGGTGCATTAACTAAGGCAACACAGGTCGCTCACCCGTAGGTGCATTAACTAAGGCAACACAGGTCGCTCACCCGTAGGTACATTAACTAAGGCAACACAGGTCGCTCACCCGTAGGTGCATTAACTAAGGCAACACAGGTCGCTCACCCGTAGGTGCATTAACTAAGGCAACACAGGTCGCTCACCCGTAGGTGCATTAACTAAGGCAACACAGGTCGCTCACCCGTAGGTGCATTAACTAAGGCAACACAGGTCGCTCACCCGTAGGTGCATTAACTAAGGCAACACAGGTCGCTCACCCGTAGGTACATTAACTAAGGCAACACAAGTCGCTCACCCGAAGGTACACTAACTATGGCAACACAAGTCGCTCACCCGAAGGTACATTAACTAAGGCAACACAAGTCGCTCACCCGAAGGTACACTAACTATGGCAACACAAGTCGCTCACCCGAAGGTACATTAACTAAGGCAACACAAGTCGCTCACCCGAAGGTACATTAACTAAGTCAACACAAGTCGCTCACCCGTAGGTACATTAACTAAGGCAACACAAGTCGCTCACCCGAAGGTACATTAACTAAGGCAACACAAGTCGCTCACCCGAAGGTACGTTACCTAAGGCAGCACACGCAGGTCGCTCACCCGAAACGGGAATCAGACAGTGTGGATTCTTTACATACAATCGTCTTTGTTGTATATACAATCATCATAACGGTTTTATTGGAGATCAAATTGGTCGTCTGTAGAAAACACAATGACTTTACTGGGAGGTGGTCTTTAGCATAAGTTTGAATGTAACTTATTAAACGGAATGTTATTTTAAGAAATAACAGAAATTGACATTAACAAAAGTATGTAACATGAACGAGTGTGGACATATGGAACATCACTCGTCGATTATCCTTTACAACAGTTCAAGTATTGAGAGGTGGAAGTCGTGATAGCGCTGTGGATGCGCGTTCACTTCAGGTGCGAACTGTCCGGAGTTCCAGCCCCGCTAGAGCCGTTACGAGTGTGCCCTTAGGCAAGACATTTAAATTCCACGTCGCCTCTTCTCTCTCCCTCGTGGCGATGGATTCCGTCAGGAATGAGGTCTCGAGAGTGATTAATATAAGTTGTAAGAACTTGTTTCGCAATCGAGCTAAAATATATATAATTTGTATGAACTAAACACAAAACAACTGCTTATCTTGTGTGTGTCTTACGTTTTATTTATCGTCGCTACCGATTGCACGACGCCTCCTGAAGAGAATAGTCATTTTTATAGTTTTGGAGGATAGTGCAATGATACAGACATAGACACATTCCAGAGTCTCCCCCTGGTTATTTTACGTGCACGGTATAAAGCACCGACACGAGACCTCGGTTTAATGTCCTGATATAACTATATTTGATCTGTTACTAGTTCTGCCACGTAATTACCCTCATAATGTGGTAAATACAGAGACTTGACAAGGCTATAGACTTTAATTTCAAATTATGATTACAACCAATTTTAATCCACTTGCATAATTTAATTTCAATGCCAATACTATGATCTCATATATATCTATTTCTAGCTCAAAACGTGTACACTACATGATTTATGTTACGCTCAGTCCATTTACCATGAAGATACTTTCTAGATTGTGTTCATTAAACGTGATTCTAATTACCTCAAATGACACAATGTATGAAAGGAAAAGATAAAATAAACAGATAGTCACTATTTTGAACTATGAAGTAAACGTCTACAATGTACAATAAACACATGCACTGAAATGCATGTGCTCAATCATGCCTCTACTCAGGTAACATACAACTGACTTCTTATAAATTTGATCTTAAGTCATAAAGTATGTGTTCGTTTGCTGTCAAAGTAGATAGTGAGCTGATACGCAGGGGTCCACTTGGAAAAAAAGAAAGTGGATTTTTAGCGAAGTGAGAATATATATACTAACAATATTTGCAGTTTGAATGGACGGTATTTAGTTACCAATTCTTTGCAATACCAATTCTTTGCAATCTCCAGTAATGGATAAATCATATAAGTGGTACAATTAATCAAGTGACAAGTTTAACAAGTTTGCCCTCATTAAAAACCGCTCTACCTGCCAGAGACTGTATCATACCACATATTGGAAACTGAATAAAAAAGAATTATTACAACTATCTATAAGTAAAGTTCTTTACTTACTTTTACGACTAGCTATATGTAAAAATGAAAATATGATTCAGATTTCGGAAACTAATCTGATCGTGTTGTTTCTACTGATAAAACACTTTCACAATCGAATGATAGTTTAACAGCATTGAATTATAAATATACTGGTAAACTGAGTAAGTGCATTTGAATTGTTTGGCTGGTGCAGTTAGTGCATATAATTAGTCTGTTATAAGGGATGGATCTTCGTATGGAACGGATATCGGAAGTGACGGAACCAGATAATTTAGATATACACAGTGACAATAACTCAGAATACCGGAAAATCGACAAATCTGTTAGTAAAATGACTACGCTGCCTAAGCTACAAGAAAGCATTCAGTTTGCTACAAAGACAAACCAATCACACACATTCCGTGGATCGCAAGCAGGTAGATCTAATGCAGTTCGCAAGACTAGAAGCACTCCAGATGTTTTTCAGGGAAGTCCACTGTCTAAGCTGAACGTGCATGGCACAAGTGCGATACTGGACGACTCTCCTCGTGGTAAAAATAATAAGCAATTGAAATCTTTACCAGATGAGAGCTATGTCAAAACTACTGACTTTCAGAAGAAAACATACGGCGAAATATATAATAGGTCGCAGAACAACTTAAAAGAAACGAAGAACAAATCTAAAAGCCTAGATGATATTCGTGGTATTAATGATAAAACTGTTCAAAGAACTATCACCGATGCTGTATTTAATACAAAATTTAAGTTTTCTGCTTTACAAGGAGCATCACGAAATGGAAAAAACCATATTGAAAAACAACCGATGAAGAAAGAAGTTATTGAAGGGTTAGTGTTAAATTTCATTGTTATTATGTATGTTCAAAATATCAAAACTAGTGACGAGACTAATTAGTAAATGACTTTTATTTATTAAATGGTTCTACAAAGTCTGATACAATGGCATGTAGATACACCTGTCACATACACTGTTAAGCTGTGTTAAAGGTTACTCACAAGCTAAAGATATTTACTACAGCGTAGTATGTATTCATATTGTATTCATGTTCAACTTCAAGTTTTCATATTTCACTTTGTTGAGTGCTCGATTCGTTTTGTTTTTAAAGATACCATCAAATTGATTGTAAAATGCAAGCAAAACAGCTTGAATGAAATACACGTTTTAGTACTAAATAGCTACAATAACGCCAGTTGAGGTTTCCTTGCTGTTATTTAAGAAATATATATATATTTCTACGCATAAGAACTTCAAACTCGGGTTATTCTGCGATATACCACGGTATATACTGATTATTTCGATTCTAACACGACTTACTTCTAATAATTTTAAAGGAGTATTTTCTTCAAACACCGCTGCATTTGGCTTTCAAAATTTCCTCCCGCGTAAGGGGTGATGACGTTATTTTTTTGGAAAATATCAATCTAGTGCATAAATGAACACACGTTGTAACTGATCAATAATTTTATTTATTTTGTCAAATAAAACTACAGAATAGTAACTGAAACGTTACTTAGCAGAAAAACAAGACGGACAAGAGATTATCTGATTCTAAAAATAGCTCACTTCCGCGAATTCCCACGGTATTTTTTACAAACATCACGCGACTTTCATTCATAAAACTGTACACGCATTGTATAAATGGAATAGCCAAATCACGGTGCGTGCGCAGCATAGTTCAAGGTAGGTATATCGCAGAATAAGCCGAGGTAGATTTTACTCTAAAAGTATGTATGTTATTAACTGGGTCGTGTTAGAATTATAAATAATACGAGTTGCTCTTCAGTGCCATGTCACAGCATATGCTGCCATGAACTACATGTACATGATTAGCAACTATCCATATTTCGCGTATGTATGACATCATCATTTTGAGTTCTAATAATAGAATAACACAATCTTGATTAAGGAGTACAATATGTCTCCGAATATCGGAACGCCATTGGTCGAGGCACACTCAGTATAGCCCACCATACTACATTGTACTTTTAAGTTACATCTTTGTTTAAGCTTTATTTATTTTACAACGATTGCGAAGCAAGTTTTAACAACTTATATTAATCACCCTCGTTGGCGCGGATGAAAGCGTATATGTGGTCGTCATGTGGTAGGAAACCGGGGTACCCGGAGAAAACCCACCTGTCCGAGCTGGTGACATCGACATACGTTACATCGAGTACGACCATCCGGGTTATGTGTGTTGTGTTATAACCATTGACTATTGAGATATAGCATCACTTAAATTATTTTAAATCTGTAGCACAGAACAATAATTACACAGCGGGACTATTTTATTACTAAGTTGAATATTCCGTATATAATTAGCATACACCACTTGTAAGCTTATTGCTTTGTCTTCATGTTTTGTATACTCTGGGTGTCCAGCTATCTAACGTAAACCAGGAAGGAGATAATACCAATGGACACGATAAAGAGAAGACAGTGACCCATACCAACACACGTTATTGTAATACTCTCATAGGTTTGGGCCTACTTCCCTGCTATCTAACTTTAGTCAGACATTCGTATTTATTGTCGGTTACATACACATATTGACATACGAGTTTAATGTCGGTTACATACACATATTGACATTCGTGTTTAATGTTGGTTACATACACATATTGACATATGCGTTTATTGTTGTATACATTCGTTGACACAGGCGTATACATGGTGTATATATTCATTGACACAGGCGTATACATGGTGCATACATTCATTGACACAGGCGTATACATGGTGCATACATTCATTGACACAAGCGTATACATGGTGCATACATTCATTGACACAGGCATATACATGGTGCATACATTCATTGACACAGGCGTATACATGGTGCATACATTCATTGACACAGGCGTATACATGGTGCATACATTCATTGACACAGGCGTATACATGGTGCATACATTCATTGACACAGGCGTATACATGGTGCATGCATTCATTGACACCGGCGTATACATGGTGCATACATTCATTGACACAGGCGTATACATGGTGCATACATTCATTGACACCGGCGTATATATGGTGCATACTTTCATTGACACCGGTGTCTACATGGTGCATACATTCATTGACACAGGCGTATACATGGTGCATATATTCATTGACACAGGCGTATACATGGTGCATACATTCATTGACACAGGCGTATACATGGTGCATACATTCATTGACACGGGCGTATACATGGTGCATACATTTATTGACACAGGCGTATACATGGTGCATACATTTATTGACACAGGCGTATACATGGTGCATACATTCATAGCCACAGGCGTATACATGGTGCACACATTCATTGACACAGGCGTATACATGGTGCATACATTCATTGACACAGGCGTATACATGGTGCATACATTCATTGATATATGCGTTTATGTGTGCATAGTTGACGAGGATACTGATATATTCTGCAATGAAGCATTTCACTATTCCATAAAATCAAATACACAGAGATATGTGATCAGTTGATCAGAGTTACTGCATAGAAAATATAAGACGTTTATTTCGCTTCAATGCAGTTTCCAGTATCTTGATTGGATGATTGGATAACGGTGCAGCAAATATACTGTGATAGCTCCAGGTTATACAGGGTATAAACGTTTTGAAATACATGTACATACCGTTCGCCTGCCTCACCATTCTTATAATAAACCCGGAAGCTGCGCGTTCGGTACAATAATGCGCAATGAATCTGTGCAAGACGCGGAAATAAATATAGAGGGGGTTGTTCGACAATTTACACCATTTAACTATGCTGACTTGCTTTACACACGGTAATACTAACAATGAAAATCCGATATGAACATTTATGAGATCCCAAATCTGGACATGCCGGTGTTACAGTAAAATCACCCATCGTAAAATTACTCAATTGAGGGTGTCGACAGGATAACATTTATAAAATAAAATTGAATGAAACCCATGTTTTTCACCGTAATAAAACTGTTGTTTGGTTTGTTGACATGGTAGTACATGCTACACGACACGAGTCACGTGTACTCGCTACGCCGGTTAATACGCTAATCTAAATAATCAGCACTTTTATCAGGAATTATGTTGTCAGATTTAACAATGGTTAAACTGTAATCTGTATTCCAACTCGACGGGTGATCAAAATGCATGTTTCTTTAATCGGAAATTCTACACTGTAGTTGGATATTTAAATCATTAAATTTATAAACAAAATTCAAGTTTCAAGTTTATTGGCATCATCAGCAATACATTGCCTTTGACCATTTACATAAGTATAAGCTATGGCAAAGACACACATAAATACATACATACACATATTAAGAAACAGTGATATTATCTAGGGTATTTTTTCTTAGAAACATACATTCCTTTATATACTTAATTATTTTTAACAATTCTATTTTATTCTTAAATGACATGATATTATTGAATATCTGTACACACGGTATTTAGTTCTTAAACTTGTGTATCTCGTACAACATAGTAAAAAGTGATACTCCGATTCAATCGACATTTTGTTACATAGTTTACATAATCGATTTTCTCTTTCTATAGCATATTAATAAATGCTTTATTTAAAAGGAATCTGGTTTGAACGTTCATGTCTGCCATATGTGCATACATACACATTGTATCCGCCTTCGAATGCCACCCAGCCAGTCAAGCATCTGTAGTTCTTGACGATTGTATATAGGCATAAGGCACCTTAAGTTCTGTCGTGCAGATCCGGCTGTCATTTTTTATTTAATTTAAAGTTTAAACGTCCGAATATCCGAATACTATTCCAGTATTCGAATATTCGGAAAAAATATATAATATTTGCAAAAATGATATAAACTGTCATAAATCCGATACGATGCTTTCTTTTACAATTTGAAGCCATCATAAAACCTTCTAATACAAAAGAAATTGTCAAAACTGTTTAGACGAGAAAATATTACAGACAAGCTGCAACATCCACCCCGTGTTTCTTAAATTTATAATTAACTGCTCAATATTACCCAAAAGTACTATATAAAATACGATCTTTATGATGTTGTCCTCAAAAAAATGCCGCCCACTCAGTCATACGTTTGGAAAGACTGCAATCGCGCAGGGAATAAGAATACTGCTAGGTGCAAATTGGATTTAACAGATTCGGGTACAAGATCAATCTGAATAACCATTTGAAAAACAAACACACTTCAACGGAAAGCAGTCCAAGTGACATCGGCTTCATTTGTGAAAACGCCCATAAATGTACAGTGGCCGATAACAATAACTGGATGAATCGTCGTCATATTTGCATGGCCTTACAGGAAGAAGATGACGTTTAGTAATTTAAAAGTAGCTTAATTTGGCAGTTCTTATAAGAGTTTGGGTGATTTTGAGTTTTTAATAGAATTAAACCGAATATTCGAATATTCGAATACCTTACTGACTGGATATTCAGATCGTGAAATCGCTATTCGTTGTCATCCCTAGTTTAAACATATTTTATTTCCCAATATAATGCATATTGAACAATGCATATCAAAATACAGAACAAGATTAGAAAGACATTTTTATTATGATTTACAATTAAACGTTTATTCATAGCCAACATCCCTGATTATTTTAAAAGCCCGGTTTAGAGCACCGATACATGACACATGTTAAAGTCCTATCCGAACGACTGCTACTATTGTTATGATTTAACTGGGGAGTGTGTTTTACGTTTACTTATCGTTGCTACCGGTTGCCCATATCACCTTTATGACGTAAAATAACCAGAGGAGACTCTGGAGTGGGTCTCTGTCTGTATCATTGCACTAGCCTCCAAAAATCTAAAATGACTAATCTCTTCAGGAGGCGTCGCTCATATGGCAACCGGTAGCGACGATAAATAAACGTAAAACACACACACACTATATCATTACTTTGATCTTGGAATGGTGCTCACCGCGTGACTGCAGTCACGGTGCATGCATAGTAAGTAGATGTGTGCACACACCTTCGCTTATTGACAGTTTTCTCTGCTCAGTCATGCGCATGCGCATTCGGTCTGCAACTTGTAGAAGGAGCGGCCAATATAGACATGAACCCAATAAGTAAAATATTGCATGGGTTCATAAAAAACATACGTCGCAATATATATAGAGGCTTTTGATTGGTTTACAAACTAGGGCATATTGCAAACAGTTAGAGTAATACATAACCCACATCGACCCTGTAAGACGATGTCAACGCGATCATATTGAACTTGTTGATCGATAACGTAAATATCACTAAATAATTAAGTCGAATGTAATTAACGGGTGCCATAAAAGTAAGAGAGCAAATGGAACATAGACGTTTTAATGTGCAATGCTGGAATTACTCGTCAGCATTTTATTGTCAGGTAGAGTTCTATGACCCCACGTGGTTAAGCGTTTATCCTATCAAATGTCATTGCAATGCATAACATTCAATAGAAATTCACGGATGTACAATACCCAGGACACCTAAATTTTAAAAGTCCCCAAAACTTGTTTTCCGGTATACATACGTCTGCCAACATTCGTGTTCCGATGGACCATCTTGATATAACCAAGGAAGAAGTCTGCTAAACATGTATTCTGACGGGTCACCCGATATAACCAAGAGCGAAGTCTGCTAAACATGTATTCTGACAGGTCACCCGATATAACAAATGAAGAAGTCTGCCAAACATGTATTCTGACGGGTCACCCGATATAACCAAGAGCGAAGTCTGCTAAACATGTATTCTGACGGGTCACCCGATATAACAAATGAAGAAGTCTGCCAAACATGTATTCTGATGGGTCACCCGATATAACCAAGGGAGAAGTCTGCCAAACATGTATTATGACGGGTCACCCGATATAACCAAGGGAGAAGTCTGCTAAACATGTATTCTGACGGGTCATCCGATATAACCAAGGGAGAAGTCTGCCAAACATGTATTATGACGGGTCACCCGATATAACAAATGAAGAAGTCTGCCAAACATGTATTATGACGGGTCACCCGATATAACAAATGAAGAAGTCTGCCAAACATGTATTCTGACGGGTCACCCGATATAACCAAGGGCGAAGTCTGCTAAACATGTATTATGACGGGTCACCCGATATAACAAATGAAGAAGTCTGCCAAACATGTATTATGACGGGTCACCCGATATAACAAATGAAGAAGTCTGCCAAACATGTATTCTGACGGGTCACCCGATATAACCAAGGGCGAAGTCTGCTAAACATGTATTATGACGGGTCACCCGATATAACAAATGAAGAAGTCTGCCAAACATGTATTATGACGGGTCACCCGATATAACAAATGAAGAAGTCTGCCAAACATGTATTCTGACGGGTCACCCGATATAACCAAGGGCGAAGTCTGCTAAAAGTGCATAATAATTAACAAATGTCCAAACTAACGCTGGTGTTTGTGATGGCTACCAAGATAAAACTAGATCCAGGAAAAAAACGTTATTAATCACTATAACTATTATAGTGGCTAAGGACTAGTTGTAGCGTTACGAGATTTGTGTCATGATGCATGTGGTAATATGGTGGACCATTTATTTATGGCCAATTGTGGCATGGGGGGGGGGGTGGGGGTAATAAAGCAATAAACTTTCTTTACAGACGGATCTGTAATACAGTGGTTAACAGGCTTGACTGGTAATCCAGGGATTGCAGGTTCGATCCCCCGTCTGACCCTAATAAAATTAACAGTCTTTCAGATGGGATTTTAAACCGAGATCTCGTGTCGGTGCTTTACATCGTGCACGTAAAAGAACCAGAGGAGACTCTGGAATGGGTCTCTGTCTGTATCATTGCACTATCCTCCAACAATCTAAAATGACTGATCTCTTCAGGAGGAGTCACTCATATGGGCAACCGGTAGCGACGATAAATAAACGTAAAACACACACTTTCATTTTAATATTTCATCAAAATTAGGACCAATTTCGGCCAAAGTAGAACATAGTGCAAAAAGCTAGAAATCAATGACTGTTGTCAATTTGTAATACATAGTACGTATCATACAATCTCAGAGCCTGTATGTACTCACTAACAACACACAGTCTGTCAGGGTATGCTCTGGTGTATTGCTAACAAATGAGGGTGTCCTTTCCGAACAATTGCCTTTAGATTTAACACGCAAGAGCTTTTAGCGCAGACTCATGTACCCGTACTTTTATTCGTACATTTAATATTGCTTCTAAGAAACATACCGATACAAATTCAAAACGAATCTATAAACGGGCAATTAACCTGGTGTTCTGGTGCAGTTATTTGTCCCACCGGGCCGGTCAACAAAGGGAGTTACACGGCGACTAATTACGACGCCTTTCAATATTAATGAGGTTTGTTGATTGTGTGTACAGCTCTAGTACAACTACAGTGTATACAGAATAGAACAGAACAGAACAGATGTTTATTTACAAGAAATGTACATAGTCGGAAAGCATATTGGAATATGGCTTTAAGCATTGGGGTATCTGGTTTCCTTACAATACACATTAAAGACACTAGTATTCCTGTTCAAACTATCAACATGTCTAATGTTGCTACGATACAAACGTATTCGTTACAAATCCAATACAGTCTACAGCCGTTATGTCAATGTCGGTTATGTCGAATTATCCGGTTATCTCGAAGTCGGATCAAAGTCCCATTTCAGACACTATCATTTTACATATAACTGGCTCCGTTTATATCGAATTTCGTTAAGTCAAACTTCGGTTATGTATTTAAGTTATGTATTTTGCTTGGTCTCACGGAATTCGACATAGCGGATGTAGACGGTATTACCCAAATGTTGCAATAATGAAATAATCATTTTTAACTGTTTAACGGTACTGGAACATTGTTGAAAAATTATATTTTACAAGGATAGTCATTTGTTTTAAGTGGCTCTCGTCGTAGCTCGTTTCACCATAACGAAGTATAGTAGATTGACACATTCCGATTAGCGCAGTGGTTAGCAGGCTCACTTCTCACCAATGCAACCCGGGTTCGATCCTCGGTACTGGAACATTGTTGAAAATTAAAAAAATAATTCTAGGATAGTTCAATTGTTTTAATAGGCTCTCGTGTACCTTTTCTATGTCCTCTAGTATATAATGTAGGTGTGCGTTTTCTGTCCTCTAATATACAAACAAAATCATATTTATTACAATGCGTGTAATTTCGGTCATAGCTAACTGAAAAATGACTTTAAAGAATACATAATTTATACAAATTTATTTTAGCTCGATTGCGAAGCAAGTCCTTACAACATTATATTAATCACTCTCAATTCCTCATTCCTGATGGAATCCATCGCAACTAGGGAGAGAGTAGGGGCAACGTGGAATTTAAATGCCTTGCATAAGGGCACAATCGTAACGGCTTCAGTGGGTATTACATAATACATGGTAGAGACCTAAGTATGGTCTGATAAAGACATTACATAATTATGCTATGTACATATTTATATTTATATCGATCTTTAAACATTGTCTAAAGCAATGCATGCTTACAATGCAATTTCATTTAGATAAGTTCACCGTCCAAATCGTGCTTTATCAAAGTCACCATCAAATAATCGCTGCATGCACAGGACGCCGTCATGTGATTAAGTCAATTGATCCAGTTGGATCTCTTTCAAGTGCCACCTCTACATCAATATACGAGTGTGCTTACAGACGGATCTGTAGTTCAGTAGTTAATACGCTGTACTGTTATGCTAATCTTCGGTTATGTCGAAGTAATTTGTTCGTTCCTACGGAATTCGGCGTAACGGATGTAGACTTATTATGAAACATCCATTTACTATTTAACTAGTCTATGTACATTGATATGTGCATTGCATAACACGTGATATATTATTAATTAAACAATGCTAATTATGCACCCGTCACTTTGGGACATTCCCTATCTGATTTGGCGATTGTTCATTACATATTGCAGGTTGTTATTGTTTTAGGAAATACACGAAGACCGTCTCGACGATGAAAGTATAGCCTGGCGGATATTATTATATATTATTGGGAAATACGCCAAGATCGTCTAGACGATGAAAGTATAACCTGACGTATATGTTTACATGTCAATACAGTTTCCTGTATTTTGATTGGATAACGGTGCTTTAAATAAATCTCGATATATCCGCTCTAGGCAGGGTATGATAACCCTTAAAGTACATACATTTCGCGTGAAAACAAACGGATCTGTAGTCCAGTGGTAACATGCTGGACTGGTAATCCAGGGATCGCAGGTTCGACCCCCCCCCCGTCTAACCCTAATAAAATTAAAACAGTCTTTTAGATGGGACATTAAACCGAGGTCTCGTGTCGGTGCTTTATAACGTGCACGTAAAAGAACCGGATGAGACTCTGGAATGGGTCTCTGTCTGTAGCATTACACTATCCTCCACAAATCTAAAATGACTGATCTCTTCAGGAGGCGTCGCTCATATGGGCAACCGGTAGCGACGATAAATAAACGTAAAACACACACACATTTCGCGTGCCTCGCGGTTCTTAAAATGAAGCCTAATGCTGCACGTTTTTGTGTTTAAACGTTATTTAGTTTACACCGATTGCAAAGTAAGTATTAACAACTTATATTAATCTCTCTCGTTGGCGCGGATGAAAACGTAAATGTTGTGGTCATTCGTGTTTTGGTAGGATGATGTGCAATGGATCTGTAGATGGTTGATCTATAGACGTTTTTTATTTTATCATTTTTACTCCATCGACTGCCTCAAGTGAGTACTTGCACGAATGGGTAGGGTCACCGCAATCACACACTTCCAATGGTCTCACACGTCGCCTTGTATTAGGTTGAGCTAACTACCAACACCACTATTTTGAGATATCGCCTTTTAAAGTTCAGAATGCTGCCATTTTGTTTTTATTTAACCAAGTTGGCCCAATTAAAGACGAGTTGTTATGTATTTTTTATTTATAATATGGAATTACATGTTGTACGTTCTAGTTCATTTTTCGCCGAACTTTTTATTTCTTATTTGGAGATACCTCAAACAAATAAAATCACGAAAACACATAATCTATTGCATTCTAACAAAAATAATGGCACTCGATATAGTGTACATTTGCTTCTGTAATAGTTTGCAAGCGGTGCTATGACTATCAGTAGTGTGGTCGCGTCTTTAAACTGTCGTCTGATTGATAAAAAAATGCAATATTTAATTTCCCAAACTTTTATTTTCAGTGCTATTGTGTGTGACGTTTAAAGGTTATTTGACGTGCATACTCCATGTATTCTCTCTCCCTACCGCTCCCTCCCTATGTATATCACGATACTCTTCAAATAGAAATTGCATACCTTGCATGTTCATATTCACACCAGTGATCGTTTAGCACTGGATACATAAAACCATCAGCGTTGAACTAAGGCTTGACAACATATTTGCATTTTGAAAACGAAATACAAGTGTTAATATTTGCTCTTCCTTTCCTTTCATAATACTAAATGTCACAAGTTATTGTATTGCCTATGTCTAATTCGAATATTGTGCAATTGACATGCTACACTTAACCTAGCCTGGTGTCAAATGTTCACTTTTTTGCTTCTGGTAAAATGACATTATAAGAAGCTCAATACGGATAAAGTAATGGTCTCGGTGTTAAACATATATCTATAATGACTGACAATGCAAAATATATCAACGCCTGTTCCTAGGCTACGTGCGACGTAATAATTATATATACTATATATAGTTCGCATAATAACTAATTAGTTGCCCCGGAACATTTAGTCGCTTTTCAAAATCGTAATAGGGTGACATCACTTAGGGGCCACTTTATCATATAATGTGTTCTCATAATTCCAAGAAGTTTCATCAATTATTTTATATGACCACACGTTTAATAACACCTGTACGGATTCTGATTGGTCGCGGCATGACATTGACAGCTTGCAATAGACATTCGAAATAAGTATACATGTTGTTTGTGTTCATGCTTTATTTGTTGAAAGTCAACTGCTCAGATCAATAAAATGCTAAATATGAACTAGCGCATTACAGTGATTACAAATATTGTGTCGATTATTTGCGTGAAGTTGTTTGATGAGCCCTTTGGAGAGCTAAATAGCAAATTTCCAAAACGAGTTTTCTAAATATGGTATGAAATCACAACGAGTGTAAGATCCATTTTATGTGTGTGTTTTACGTTTATTTATCGTCGCTACCGGTTGCCCATATGAGCGACGCCTCCTGAAGAGATTAGTCATTTAAGATGAAGATCCCTTTTATCACAATTCCAAAACTTATAATTATGTGTGCGGGGATACTTTTAAACCTTATTACATCTCAAGGAAATCAGTAGGGTGCATCTGTAACGCCGTTGTAAATAGTCCATTGTAATCGAATAACTCCACACGCAAATAATCCACATAGTATTTTAATCACTATATAACACGCCTGACATAATTATTTAGCAGTTTATAGATTTAAATGTTGAACAGTTGATTTTCAACAAGGAAAGCATGAACACAAACCATATGTCGAATGTGTCAAAAGTAAGCTGTCATACCGCGACCAATCAGACTCCTTCCAGAGTGTAATACACGTATACATTACATACAAACACATATGTGGTGGCTGTATCAAACCAAAATCAGCATTTGTTCTTTTACATGCCTCGGTTTACATGTCCACCTGATAGACTGTTAACAGTATTTAGGTCAGACGGTCGATCAAACCGGCGATTGTCCACCTCCATGGTCGAGTGGTTAAGGTCGCTGACTTGTATACTGTAACCTATCATCTCTGATGGTCACGGGTTCGAGCCCCGCTCAGACCGTGTCTCATTTATATGAACAAGTTGGCAGTTTCTTACGGAGGTTTGTGCACCAAGTACTGGTTAACCACTGGAGCCTGTCCAGGAAAGGTGTTGTTAGGTAAACTACCCGTCGCTCAAATGGGAAACCGGTAGCGATGTTAAATAAACTTAAATAAATAAAGTATCAATCTGAAAACAAGCACAAATATGTAATACATGTAAATTTACTGTTCTTTAAAAGTAATATTGATGCTCAGAAAGATGAACTTGCATGTATGCGAGTGTCACGTTTGATATCCCAACAATTTAAAAAGTTTAAAATGGATTTGCGCGCGTTAATGTCTTTGCTATTAAGATTCGTTGCGGGGGAAATGAAGCTACGAAGACAGCAGGCCGGAAAAAAGACTCATAGTCAAAATAAGACAATATTGTTTTCCTGTAGATTCTACATTACTGGATTATGTTAAAACGATAGGAGTTATGTACTGAAACACGTGTGCAAGTACTGGGTGTTGTAACGAATGCAATTGTATGGTACCAACATTGTTAGAAAGTGGGGCAAGTCTGTTTGAACAGGAATATAACTTTAACCCTTAACCTGCCGAATAAATTGGACGGAATGTGCAAACAACATAGATACAGATCCGCTTCGACGTAAAACCGCGTCGTCTGATCAGGATATATGTTGTTTGATATCCATACACGTGTTTTAGCTCCACTATCCGAATAACAAACAACATAGAGTCTGATCAGACGGCACTTTCCGTTCCGTATAATCTGGCTCTATGCTGTTTGCAAAACTTGTGTTGGGTTTGGCGGTTTACGGGTTACCGTTAAGTATGCGGTCAACCGAACCATAAATGACAAGTTCCTACAAGAAGCAACAGTTCGTAATATATGACATACAGACAACTGTATAAATAATAATCGGACAACAATACAAGAAGGCTGGAACAATGCAGGATATGTAGCCTGGGAACAGGCGTCGATATAGTGTGTCTGTTCAGTCAAATAAACATATTTTAACACCGAGACTACTAATTGGCCCGTATTTAGTTTCTGATCATGTCATTTTGTGAAAAATCGACAATCTGGCACCCAGGCACAGGATGTGCGACATGGTGTCACTCCATCATTACATATAATGATAGCTTTGTTTTTACATGGAGTTCCTGGATAGGCATATCCATGACAACACAGTGTAGTATCTGTACTCAATATTCTGAGAGCATGCAATATCAAGCCATTTGCAACTGTTGCACTTGATGCTTTTTTCCACTCCAATGCAACCCGGGTTCGATCCTCGGACCGGGAAGTATGTGAGATGGTACGGTGGTCGCCAGATCGAACAGGTGGGTTTTCTCCGGGTACTCCGGTTTCCTCCAACACGAATAACTACATATACGCTTTCATCCGCGCCACCGAGAGTGATTAATATAAGTTGTTAGAACTTGCTTCGCAATCGTTGTAACATAAATAAAGTTTAAAAACTTGGTGCTTTGTGATGTTTTTATTTTGTTAATTAAAAAATAATTGTCGTACATTAATTGTGTCGTGCAAGTCGTGATAGCATAGTGGTAGGACGTTCGTTTCATGTGCGAAAGGCACGGCGTTCGCGCTAAGCTGTAACAATTACGAGTGTGCCCTTAGGCAAGGCACTTAAATTCCACAATGCCTCTTCTCTCTCCCTCATGGCGATTGATTCCATCAGGAATGAGGTCTGGGGAGCGATTAATCTTACGTTGTAAAAGCTTGTTCCAGCAATCGAGCTAAAATAAATGTGTGTAAATTAAATTAAGTGCATTGCAGTTTGGACGAATATAAGTCACGTGGTTTTGTTTAGCAAAATGTATCATAGAACAAATTGACCGTAATAAGAGGAAATGTTCCAAATTAATTCTGCATATATAATTAATTATAGATATGCCTACTGTACAATTAAAATTAGCATAACAATAACACATGGGATAACATGATATGTCTCGGCTACAAGTTAATGTAGTCAAAATATTGTTCCCTGGATGTTTATACAGACGGATCTGTAGTCCAGTGGTAACACGCTGGACTGGTAATCCAGGGATCGCTGGTTCGATCCCCCGTCTGACCCTAATAAAATTAACAGTTTTTCAGATGGGACGTTAAACCGAGGTCTCGTGTCGGTGCTTTACACTGTGCACGTAAAAGAAACAGAGGATACTCTGGAATGGGTCTCTGTCTGTATCATGCACTATCATCCAAAATCTAAAATGACTAATATCTTCAGGCAGGAGGCGTCGCTCATATGGGCAACCGGTAGCGACGATAAATAAACGTAAAATACACACTGGCAGTTTGGACGCGCAGTAACACACAATATACATTCTAATCATAATAGACTATCGGACAGATACGACGTGTCTCGGTCACAAAGTAACTTTGTCAATGGTGCTACCTCGGATAGGTCCGAGTCCGATAGCCGTGTAAGTTCACAACTAAGTTTCAATCTGAGATCTGAAAGGCCATACTCAATTGGGCAAGTCCCGTCTCAACATGGCTATAATATAGTACAAAAGAATGAAAATGGGCACAGAATGTCAACCACATCTAAACCATTCTCAAGTGAAGAGTTGGTCCAGTAAAAAGGGAAGGTCATGTATTTATTCGCGTATAAACACAAACTGTTTGTTTTTTTGTTTTTTTTTAAAAACATTTTTTAAATTAATTTTTTTTTTTAATTTTACATGATATATAATTATAGATATGCCTACTGTACAACTTAAAATTAGCATGTGTCTCTAATTATACACAGCGTTCGTATCTGTTAAAATACAACGTTTCTGTGTAAAGAGTTGTATGTCAGTTGCAATGTTGTCAATGATAAGGCCTATTTGATCCTCGATCATATCAGTGGCGCTATTACATATTAAAATCTTATTATCAGACTATGTTTATTGCAAGTCTCAGTTGGTGGTATTGAACAATCGACATTTCAATAGTGAATTATGTCATCTTCATTATTACAGCTGTAATTCATAACAATCTTAGCGTGGTGATAAATCGTGGGAGTTTTTGCACGATAAGAAATGACACATGTGCATTATTAAATTTATTAATAAATTACGACTGTAGTAAACAGTAAAGGTTGCTTCCCCTTAATAATAAAACAGTTTACAATTATGTTTAATCATATTTTATTTACTATTTGACATTTACAATACATACATAATCATGTAGCCTGGGAACAGGCGTTGATATATTTTGACTGGTCAGTCATATATATTTATATTTTAAATGTTTAATACAGAGATCATTAATTGGGTCGTATTGAGTTTCTGATAATATCATTTTGCCAGAAGTAAATTGGTGAAAAATCGACAGACTCGAACCCAGGCTAATAATCATGATAATAAAGCAAAGAAAATATCAAAATGGGTTAGGCAACAAGTTCTAACAACATTAGTAAAATTATATAGTGACCCGGTGCAGAACAGTATGATCTGTAACTGCCTAATGTCTACAGAATGTAGAGCTCCCTTGAAACCTATTCAGGTAGTATGGATACCCTGCGTTACTTCCGGACCGTCCACAACTCACACGTTATGCTTAAGCGTCACCACCCAAACGATACCAGGCTAGAACGGAACTAATTAAACAACGTCTTTAAAAAACCCAACAAATAAACAAAAACAAAAAACGTCTTCCTATTTAAGATGATATGTTTTAATGTGTTTTCCGTGTCCGTTCCATTATTATGCTAATCTCCAACTACAATATACGACATCTTATGAATATGCATAACCAAGATTATGATCGCATTAAATGACAAGTCAATATGCACTAACTAAACTAAATACATGTTCGTATATTCGTATAAACTGTCTTTTTTAAAACACATATTACCACGTACTTTAATGAAAACCCTAATCCAGAAAACAATATAGTGAAACATAGTTTTACCGGATTAACTTACAATCCCTAATCCGCAGATGTGCCATACGTACATACACATAGTATAGCCATATATGAAATTGATAGCCATTGAAAGGATCTGTTTACAGTTTAAGGTTGTTCTTTATTGATAGAAGGTGATCAATTACCAGTAGTTGACAATCTTTAATAGTCTTCTATAATCTGTAGACCAGATGCAGATGGTGTCAGTGATGCGATAACCATTAACAGTGTTACAATATATATACTTAATATGCTTGAAAGATTTGTAAGTGGATTATGAAATGTCTAGCTAACGTTAACCGACGAAACAGACTTTCGAACACTATTTGGACGGTATTAAGAGCTTTCAGAATGTTGTTCGTGAACTGAATAGCATATTGTTAGGTTCCCAAAATTGGAACCAAAACAAATCTGGAGATATTTTCTTTTGGAATATATACAATTGTGTCCTAGCGATTCTCTGTTAATTGTGTCTTATCAGTGTCCTTTACTGCGATTGGATTGCAAGGAAATGACACGTTGTTAACCTGGGCTTATCGACACTAAGAAATGTCTGACGGAGACGATACCCTCGGGTCACTGCCGCCCCCACGAGTAAAATGGAAGGAGCATATGGATGACATCAAGGAGGGAACACTAGAGGGGTCACAGTTTGAGGCCCAGTTCCCAGAAGAGAGAGTGTCTATCCAGATACCAATTGAGTATGCAATGCCAGCGACTCCTCGGCATATATCCCCGACTTCTCAAGTCGATGCAATCCTAGCCGAACAACGTCCAGCAACAGATGTGACTATTAAAGAGACGAACAGGCCGAAAACAACACTGCGCAGAACATCGTCTGAAAAATCCAATGAGACGGACATCAGTAGTCTCAACATGTCTCGAAGGTCCACTCAGGAATTATTATATACGTCCAGAAGCCAGCAACAAGAATCTACTGAATCACCAAGAACGAATTCAACTGACAATAAGCATTTTACTGTTGCTCCGAGTAGGAAAGCTAGAAGTGGTAGTATGACTAACAATAAAACATCGGAAAAACATGATATGTCTCGGCAACAAGTTAATGTAGTCAAACATATTGCTCCCTGGAAGCTTGGAAGCACAGTAACACACAATATACATTCTAATCATAATAGACTATCGGACAGATACGACGTGTCTCGGTCACAAAGTAACTTTGTCAATGGTGCTACCTCGGATAGGTCCGAGTCCGATAGCCGTGTAAGTTCACAACTAAGTTTCAATCTGAGATCTGAAAGGCCATACTCAATTGGGCAAGTCCCGTCTCAACATGGCTATAATATAGTACAAAAGAATGAAAATGGGCACAGAATGTCAACCACATCTAAACCATTCTCAAGTGCAGAGTTGGTCCAGCAAAAAGGGAAGGTCATGGTGTGTGGCGGGTAAGTATTTATTCGCGTATAAACACACACTGTTTTTTTTAAATTTAAGTTTATTTAGCGTCGCTACCGGTTGCGTGGTCCAGTGGTTAACACGTTGCACTATCCTCCAAAACTCTAAAATGACTAATCTCTTCAGGAGGCGTCGCTCATATGGGCAACCAGTAGCGACGATAAATAAACGTACACATACCGGTTGCCAGTGGTCGAGTGGTTAAGGTAGCTGACTTGCATAGCATGTAACCAATCATCACTGATGGTCACGAGTTCGAGCCTCTCTCAGACCGTGTCTCTTTATATGAAAAAGTTGGCAGTTTCCAGTACAGAGGTTGGTGCACCACGTACTGGTTAACCGCTGGAGCCTGCCCAGGAAAGGTGTTGTTAGATAAACTGCTTGTCGCTCAAATGGGCAACCGGTAGCGACGATAAATAAACTCGCATGAAACGATGACATTTAGTCAGATAGCTATGTCGTATAATTTCTTCAACTGCTCTATCTTAGTACATTGTATATTATTATTTTTATTTTATTCTTTATTCAATATTACGTAGACTTAATTGTATCAAAAATTCGTCAACAACACAACCCAAATTATGTTATGTTCCAATGTTTCGTTTCCGATAATAGTTATCCTTCGGGGATTATTAAGATTATGAACTTATTTTGGATATAGATTAATTGTGAATATAGTCGAAACGTGAATATAGATTAATTGTGAATATAGTCGAAACGTGAATATAGATTAATTGTGAATATAGTCGAAACGTGAATATAGATTAATTGTGAATATAGTCGAAACGTGAATATAGATTAATTGTGAATATAGTCGAAACGTGAATATAGATTAATTGTGAATATAGTCGAAACGTGAATATAGATTAATTGTGAAAATAGTCGAAACGTGAATATAGATTAATTGTGAATATAGTCGAAACGTGTATATAGATTAATTGTGAATATAGTCGAAACGTGAATATAGATTAATTGTGAATATAGTCGAAACGTGTATATAGATTAATTGTGAATATAGTCGAAACGTGAATATAGATTAATTGTGAACATAGTCGAAACGTGAATATAGACTAATTGTGAATATAGATTAATTGTGAATATAGATTAATTGTGAATATAGTTGAAACGTGTATAGAGATTAATTGTGAATATAGTTGAAACGTGTATATAGATTAATTGTGAATATAGTCGAAACGTGAATATAGATTAATTGTGAATATTGTCGAAACGTGAATATAGATTAATTGTGAATATAGATTAATTGTGAACATAGACGAAACGTGAATATAGATTAATTGTGAATATAGATTAATTGTGAATATAGTCGAAACGTGAATATAGATTAATTGTGAATATAGATTAATTGTGAATATAGACAAAACGTGAATATAGATTAATTGTGAATATAGATTAATTGTGAATATAGACGAAACGTGAATATAGATTAATTGTGAACATAGACGAAACGTGAATATAGATTAATTGTGAATATAGATTAATTGTGAATATAGTCGAAACGTGAATATAGATTAATTGTGAATATAGATTAATTGTGAATATAGACAAAACGTGAATATAGATTAATTGTGAATATAGATTAATTGTGAATATAGACGAAACGTGAATATAGATTAATTGTGAACATAGACGAAACGTGAATATAGATTAATTGTGAATATAGATTAATTGTGAATATAGTCGAAACGTGAATATAGATTAATTGTGAATATAGATTAATTGTGAATATAGACAAAACGTGAATATAGATTAATTGTGAATATAGATTAATTGTGAACATAGACGAAACGTGAATATAGATTAATTGTGAATATAGATTAATTGTGAATATAGATTAATTGTGAACATAGACGAAACGTGAATATAGATTAATTGTGAATATAGATTAATTGTGAACATAGACGAAACGTGAATATAGATTAATTGTGAATATAGATTAATTGTGAATATAGATTAATTGTGAATATAGATTAATTGTGAATATAGACGAAACGTGAATATAGATTAATTGTGAATATAGATTAATTGTGAAGATAGATTAATTGTGAATATATATTAATTGTGAAGATAGATTAATTGTGAATATAGATTAATTGTGAAGATAGATTAATTGTGAATATAGATTAATTGTGAATATAGATTAATTGTGAATATAGATTAATTGTGAACATAGACGAAACGTGAATATAGATTAATTGTGAATATAGATTAATTGTGAATATAGATTAATTGTGAATATAGATTAATTGTGAATATAGATTAATTGTGAAGATAGATTAATTGTGAAGATAGATTAATTGTGAATATAGACATATAAGACATATATCATTAAATCCCACCAGACGTTCAAGCTCATGAGGACATACATATTAAACAGTTAGCGAACAGTGCATATATAACACATACGTTTAAGTTATACATGAGTTGTATACACATCCATGTGAGCTGTCAGAAACATAATAGTGTATATTTATATGTGTAATATTTATCTGATATTTGTCTATAATTAAATATAGTCTATTGTGAAATTCGCAGATTTAAAATGTCCTACTTAGGATATTTCAACATTGTTCTAATATACTAACATACTAGCCAAATTATGTGCATGTTCTTTTGTTAAATCATGAGATATGTTATTGTATGCTAAAGTGCTATTTGGTCGTTTGAAGTACATGTACAATGTAAGACGTTCGAGGTGTACACAGTATTATTTATTGTGTGTTTCATGTGTGTTTTACGTTTATTTATGTTTATTTATCATAGCTACCGGTTGCCCATATGAATGACGCCTCCAGATCCTGGAGATATTAGTCATATTATAGTTTGGGATATAGTGCAATGCTATATATTATAGACAGATACCCATTAACCGACACTAGACCTCGGTTTAAAGTCCCATCTGAAAGACTGTTAATATTATTACGGCCAGCCGGTGGATCGAACCTGCACCATATATTCGCAGTCCAACGTGTTAACCACCGGACTACTGACTGATCTGTGTGTTTCATCACATTCTTGTTGATTGGGGGTTAAATGTGCCAGACTTCCATGTGGACATTATCAAATGCCTAACAATAAGCCAGTCATCCACTTAGTTTGATCAAGTTGTTATCAATAGTATTGCAGTATTGCAGTTATTCTTAAACTCAGACGAGAAACTGTAAAGTTTAAGTCTTAATAAAGCATTCTTCTTCTTCTTCTTAAACCATGTGCATGTAGATCAAAAACATGTGCTTCTATGTTGGGTAAAAGCTATACGTCGCATATTTTGATTGTATATATCACCCCGACGGTAAATAAAATTTGATTTGATTTGCTGATGACGTATGTGAGTGATATCTCGAGCATTGTAACATTGAGCCAATTTTGGTCATCTGACACCATACACGTTTGATACCAAGTTAATAAATTTCTAATCAGTTTCTTTGGCAATAGCCTATGTCCTATATATATTAATGGGTGTATCATGTGGTGGCAAAAACAGGGTGTGTGTGTGTGTGTGTGTGTGTGTGTGTGTGTGTGTGTGTGTGTGTGTGTGTGTGTGTGTGTGTGTGAGTGTGTGTGCGTGTGCGTGTGCGTGTGCGTGTGCGTGTGTGTTTTACGTTTATTTATCGTCGCTACCGGTTGCTCATATGAGCGACGCCTCCTGAAGAGAATAGTCATTTTAGATGTTTGGAGGATAGTGCAATGATACAAACAGAGACCCATTCCAAAGTCTCCTCTGGTTCTTTTACGTGCACGATGTAAAGCACCGACACGAGACCTCGGTTTAACGTCTCATCTGAAAGATTGTTAATTTTATTAGAGTCAGACGGGGGATCGAACCTGAGATCCCTGGATTACCAGTCCAGCGTGTTACCACTGGACTACAGATCCGTCTGCCAAAGACAGGGGGTTACTACAGCACAATATACTAGGATAGACCCTGTTTGATTCTGATACATTAACGCGTGGATGATTATTTGCAATACGCTTAAGTAAACTGCAACATGCGTCAACATTACAATGAAACTCTACTTCGACTGGCGGTGGCAGAGATAAGCATGTAAGCTATCTATATGGGTCAACGTTTGCCTTCAGGCCCATGAATGCCCAATGGCGTTTCCAAAATTGACACAAGATATCGCTGCCATATTTACAGCATTTTGATGAATATTTTGGCAAATCTAATGTTTGCCCTGGCACTTGGTCATCCAGTACGATGTGCCATACTGCAACAAGATATGCATAGTCCATACAATGTTTAATATGAGAGTGAACAGTTGGAATTTCTGTGTACTGTCCTCTTTTACGTATATTCTGGAAATAGTAGTTTATGTGTTAACCATGCAATGTATACGTAACCCATTTTAACTAACGGAACTTTATTTTATCATTAAAATCCTATTAACGTGTTTGCAAACTGATCCCCCCGAAGCAAAATGAGGAATGCTAAAAAGGGTAAAAATCCGAGAAAAGGTAGGATTGAGTCTAGGATATCGTTGCCAAGTGATATTCCGACGGAGGATATTTCTGCTAAAATTCTAACATCAATATCAGAATCTGTGGAACAACCATTTGTGAACGAGTTACATAAATGGATGGGTGGAGAGATGGATCGTAGAAGTCTAACGTCGAGCTTATCAGTCTCAATATATTCGGATATTACATTTTTCGATGGTGCATCCTTAAATGATTTTGATTTACACATAGAAGACGAAATTAAAGAGAAACATGCGCAACAATTTGTGTAAGTAACCGAAACAAAGATGTATGGTCGTTTCTTGACACAGCCAGAGTCTGGCTTATCATGGTACACATTACATTTGGAAGTAGGGCCTACATGTACAGTAAGGCAGTATTAACTAGTATATGTTTATTTCTAATTGTGCTCTGGACTGTCATTCACAGTGTACATATCAATAATAGCGGACAGTTAGAAATGTTATGTCTTCGATTCCATACTCACACCAGGAACCTAGATAGGTTTGAATCTAAAAGATTCTGCCCACACACTTTATTTTCCAAATATACCATTTCGATCTTTCACATTCTGGTTAAAATGCCATAGACGTGTCTTTCATGAACCCCAAGAATAGTTCCAAACTCCAATCCCCAACTCGGTCTCCAGCTTTCTAAGTGGCTTAGCTGAGTGCAAATCTCTGATTCGTCCAATCAAATTGCAATACTTTCATGTGTGTTTTACGTTTATTTATCGTCGTTACCGGTTGTCCATATGAGCGACGCCTCATGAAGAGATTAGTCATTTTTTTTAGATTTTTGGAGGATAGTGCAATGATACAGACAGAGACCCATTCCAGAGTCTCATCCAGTTCTTTTACGTGTACGACGTAAAGCACCGACAGGAGACCTCGGTTTAATGTCCCATCTGAAAGACTGTTCATTTTATTAGGGTCAGACGGGGGATCGAACCTGCGATCCCTAGATTACCAGTCCAACGTGTTACCACTGGACTACAGATTCGTCTGCAATACTTTCAATTTGAGGTCTCAGAACGTTTATTTATAATTAAAGACTGGCATGCGTTTGATTATGTCCCGCAATACAAATCTGAATTGCATAAACCTACAGACATGTATATTGCAAACAACTAGTGTTGTATCATTCCTGACATTAAAGACCATTCATTGCAATTCGCCAGGTTTGCTTGTCAACCTAGCACGCGTGACTGTAACCTGACCCGGTCAAATTTACGGAAATTAATTTTATCAGCTTTTAGATAATCAAGCGTTTCAGAAAGTTGTCAGGAAAACAAACTTCGAGAGTACGCGTTTTTATCATATTTAGAGCTATTCTGGGCTTATATATGTCTCTGGACAACATTTGAATTGGACATGACAGCGTTTATTCGATTTATAAACAGGTGAGCTACAATGGAAAGACTGCACGCCCATTATTAGACATGTTTCCGAAATGCAGCAGTATTCGGATGATCATGGATAAATATGGTATGAAACCAATAAATCTGTTCGGAACCGATAAATCTGTTCGGAAATCAATACATCTGCTATGAAACCAATAAATAAGTGTTAATTTACACTCTTCTCTGTGTAAATACTAACTAAAATACAGTGTTTTTAATTTTGTATTTACTTTTCAATTAAATACTGACTTCAATATATTCTTTGAATTTGATATGTCAGATCTCTATAACCACTAGAGGTCTTCCATCGGTTTCAGGTGGTTTCTTTAATCCCTTGTTCGTATAATGGTAGTTTCGTATACTAGTGTATTCGTATAATCACAGGTTCGTATAATTGATTTAATAGTACTGCAGCAGCACTATACAGGCCCATTATAATAATGCTATTATTAGCTATTTAGGTAATTAGACACAATTATGAATGGGACTATGTAGCCGTGTGTTTGCCATACCAGGAGTGATTATCTATCTAGGTTTCAGGCCACTAATCAAGATTAATTAAAGTGAATGGGGGAGAATAAATAAATCATAGAACGTCATTAAAATAATATATTTATTGTACATCAAAGCATTAAATTATTTACAATGACATAAAAAAGGTACATAGATTAATACAATGAAAATGAAATTTACAGTGTTTATCTATTTTTTATTGTATTTGTATTGTATAATCAGCAAAAAACGCATGGAAATATAGACGCCATGGTTGTAATGAAATTGATGTGAAGAGCATGATATTTATACATGATTCAAGGGCTTGGACATATGGCACGGCTCAGCTCTAAAGCTGATAAAACACGGGCATACAAGCCAGCATCACAAATGTTTGAGCCGACCAATCATGGTGTGAAAAATAATATATTCTCCAGTAATTGATTAATTTGTCAACAGCCCATCTCCTAATTGGCGTAGGTGTGATAATATACTGAATGAATGGTGTTTTACGGCGCATATAATATACTATTAGATGAATCCACCACAATGTTTCACTCTATATGGCCTTGTATACGAAGAAGTAGTTATACGAAACCACTGACACCCCTTCCATTTAAGCTACAGAAACATCATTGTCGGCTTGAAATTAGGAAGAATTTCTTTTCGAGTGATTAATCACTGGAATACTCTGCCCATCCTAGTTGTGGCAGCACATGTGTGACATCCGTGGTCCAGTGGTAGAGCGTCGGATTTGGAATCAATCGGTCCTGGGTTCGATACTCAATCAGGCCACGTATGTAGTGTCATTGAGCAAGGCACCTCACACACATTGCTTGGTACTGGTTAACCACTTAGGTCGGCTAAGCTTGCTCAGGAAAACATGTCTAAGTCCCCACAAGGGGTTTGACATTAATGGAGCATACATACCTATTCTAAGCAATTTTAAGAACTTGATACACAGTTACTACATACTTGATAAATACACTTACTGGAACAGAGAAACTCTGAGTGAGTACACAAACAGAGGGGGGGGGGGGAGTTATAGAAGTTAGACAACTTGGATCGGTTTAATCCTTTTATTCCCACTTGCTGTTTGTTGTCCAGTAGTACTCTTATTCCCACTTCATAGGTAAATGACCATTCCAAATTTTTGGCGAATGCACAAGATCAAATTGAGTTTGTCTGCAACAAACGCGGTGGACAAAGTCTTGTTGTTGGTGGTTACAGGTTCATGGTATGTATATATATATAGTTGCTGTCTGTCTGCGTGTCTGTCCGTCCGTTTGATTGTATTTGATCTTAAACACTCTTAAACACACTGCAACACAAATCCTCTTATTCCCACACCCGTTTTTACCTAATTTTATATAAGTGGGAACAATAGGACTACACCCTTGGATCATGGATACTAGTAGTAGTAAACTTTTTCATAGATTACCCTAATTTGCCAAAAAAACTTCTTGGATGGTATGTGCCCCTAGTTCTCCAGGTACTAAAACTTTAATCAGCATCAGCTCATTCATGAATACTTATCTTTTCAAATATGTAATGTCTTCAATTAGATTAATGCTTTAACCCTTTCAACACCAAGTAACTCACATGGACTGGTCCATGATATTCATAAACCAATGAAATGCATGAATCAGAAAATCACATTTGGACAAGTTCATTTATCAAAATGGGTAATTATGTCTAAAAATAGTCATATCACTGGCAAAAAGTGCAGATCCTGATGAGACGGCTCGTCACGAGCCGGCTCATCTGGATCTACACTTTTTGTAAGCCTATTTAGAGGTCTGTGGTGTTGAAAGGGTTAAGATATATTTCCAGTTAATGTTTTTAGACAACATTGATTATTTAGTATTTATACAAATTTATTTTAACTCGATTGCGAAACTAGTTCTTTAATCACTCCCGATATTAATCACTCTCGAGACCTCATTCCTGATGGAATCCATCGCCATGAGGGAGAGAGAAGAGGCAACGTGGAATTTAAATGCCTTGCCTAAGGGCACAATCGTAACAGCTCCTGCGGGGCTCGAACTCCGGACCTTTCGCACCTGAAGCGAACGCGCATCCACTGCGCTACCACAACTTCCACGATTATTTGTATTTACCATATGGTATGCTTTGGTAGGGGAAAATGTTAACGATAATCAGTCAATTTCAAATACCATTTTACCAGTGTCCTATACATGTAGTCTAGATAAAGGGTCTTTAGACCACATAATTATATCATGGTTGTTTCTGTAGCTAGTCACCTCTAACATGCCAGCTACATTGTAATCCATGTCTAATTATGTGTTACTGAGGAGTGATTTCAAAATATTATTGCATAATACAAATAAGTACCTTTGCATCCGTGATAACAAGTATCACAAATACAAATGTACATGCATTATTACGCACTCTACTGAGGTTGATTTTCAGATATTTTTCATTACTGTCGGGTACCGAATAAGATATTGGCTAACCGTTTTTTTGATATGTGTTAAATATTAAATTGATAGTGCTAAGTCAAGCCCTTAGATCAACATGTGGACATAATGATATAATTTCATTCTGTTCTGCAATATAATTTATGCATACCCATGATATAATTTCATGCTGTTCTGCAATATAATTTATGCATACCCATGATATAATTTCATGCTGTTCTGCAATATAATTTATGCATACCCATGATATAGCTTCATGCTGTTCTGCAATATAATTTATGCATACCCAGTACCGCGAAAAACTACAGTACAATGACTAATTTTATATAAAACTACTAACAAATAAATATAATTTTTTATTGCTTTTTGTTTTTTTTAAACATTAATAAAGATGTATCAGTTTATACAAATTTATTTTAGCTCGATTGCGAAACAAGTTCTTTCAACTTATATTAATCACTCTCGAGACCTCATTCCTGATGGAATCCATCACCATGGAGGAGAGAGAAGAGGCAATGTGGAATTTAAATGCCTTGCCTAAGGGCACAATCGTAACAGCTCTAGCAGGGCTCGAACTCCGGGCCTTTCGCACCTGAAGTGAACGCTCTACCACAGCACATCCACAACTTCCACAAAGATGTATTAGCTTCACATCTTACAGACACTACGATTGTAATGCTAAATTGTTCAGATATAATACATACTACATTAGTATTAAATATTTGGACTTCGGTAATGTTTTTAATATGATATGACATGAACCATGTAATTTGGAAAAGCATATTTTCCTTGGTTTCTATAATGAGAGACGTCTCTAATTTTCTATTACCTCCCTTGGCAGATAAAGTCTGATTCAAAATGTGAATAGGTCCTTTTAGTTAGAATCCTTTGTTTTTACTGTTGTTCCCTAACCAGATTTTGCGGTATGATAAATGTGATTTTATCAAATCTTTTACAAATAAGTACCCATTGCATATACTGTATGAGATATGTTGAGATATAGTAATTTAATACTCATAAGAAGCGATAGTGGAATAAAATTGCTAGAATGTTGTGCAAAGGAAACAACAATAAAAACAGAGGAGAACACTTAGTAGGACCTATCTACTTTTAGGAAGTATTCAGGGGCAGTAACTGACCGATGTCTCTCATTGCAACATACATTTTTACCATTAACCTGCCAAAATCATGGCTAAAGTTGCTTTTGCAAAAACAGCATAGAGCCAGATCAGACAGAACATTCTGTTCTATGCTGTTTGCTATTCAGATAATGGAGCCAAATCACTGATCTGGATCTATGTTGTTTGCACATTCCGTCCAATTTATTCGGCAGGGTAAGAGTTAATTCTTCATAGTCATTGTATATGTTTGGAAGACACTAGTAGTGAAAAATATGGATACGGACTGTTGTCCAAACTCCACAAGTTTCCCTGTCGGGTTCTTTTACATACCCGGTGTGTTTAAGACGTTGATAGATTGTCCTGTCTGAAAGATTCTATGCCAGAACCAGGGGTGGCGAAATCAGAGAATTTTCTACTTGTCCACGGACAAGTAGATTTGAAAATTTACTTGTCCGTAGTGAAAACACACTTGCCCGTATATCGATTTAGCGACCGCATAGTATACTTGTAACTGACGCTTGCGCTATAGTACTTTAAATTACCCATACCTGGGATTATGGGGTCACATCGCCTACTTTGCTCACTATTCAGTACCAAAGAAGCCATTTTCGACAGTAGTTTTTCTTATTGACAGCTGGCTTGTTTTGAGCGGAAAACAAATTACATACGCACCGCATTTTACACCGTTTTTATGTGACGGGCGATAACTCTTGACATTTCCGGTTCTTATTCAGGTTATTGTCGGCTGTGATTTTTTGTCCGCCAACGTTATCGGCTGGCTTGTGTTCATTGCGGAACTTCTGCAGGAAAATAAACAAGAAAATTCGCCGATGCTTTCTCATTAAAATACTATTTAAATGCCATGGGAACATGAAGTAAATGCACTCGCCGGTATTTTTACTTGTCCACGGACAAGTTACATTCGAAAATCTACTTGCCCGGCGTAACAAATGACCGGGTCGGGCAACTCGGACTATTGATTTCGCCGATCCTGCCAGAACCAAAGCAGTTGCTAACCACTTAGTAACTCTGTTTGCTGAATATTAATATTATATTTGATGTTTGACAATACTTTAAAAGTCTCCACTCGTTCTCAGTGCTTGTTAATTATTCATTTGTTTAAATAAATAACCCATTCCCTATATGCACTTATTTGAGGTCATGTACTATATTGTTGTCAAAAGCCATTTCAATTCTGTCACACTAAGTTTTTTACCATTTGGACTGTCTTTATCATATGGTAAAGTTAGGAAAGGTTTAGCTTTTGTTCTATATTCTCTAATTAATATAAAAATAGTTTTGATTGTTTTGATTTTCTTAAATGCTTAATGAGGCGTGGAAGACATAGCGTAACTTTATTACATTCCTGACATGATCCATTGAATAAATATGTTGACCATTCCGCCATACTCTTGTATTTTATGACTCCAAGACAGACATTTTATACCCTAATCCCGGTAATTCAGTTGAGTGTCACTCGAGCGCACAGAAGACTATGCACACAAAATATCAAAATGTTAAAACTATAACTGTGTATATGGAGTGTAATTTTATGGGGCAATAAGTTTATGTTTAGAAACAGCCCAGGATTGCAGGATTGAAGTAAACAAGTATTAAAAGAATATTTTGTAAATAAGTTGCATACAAACGTCATACACTAATAAATTTGTAAAGAAATGTGTGGATTGTTTCAGTGCTTGCATTGTTAATTAGTTAGTTTTCAGTTAATCAGATGTTGAATTATGGGTAAACACTGAGAAATTAACTCTTTGCCTGCTAGATGCAGATAAAATCACGTTTGCAAACAGCATAGAGCCAGATCAGACGGCACAGAATTTTCCGTCTGATTCTGATCAGGCTCTATGCTGTTTGCTATTTGGATAGTGGAGCTACAACATTTGGCTGAATAGCAAACAACATAGATCCTGATCAGACTCGGCGTATCTGGATCTATGTTGTTTGCAAATTTGATTTGATTTACTCAGCAGGCAAAGTGTGTTTGTGTTTTACGTTTATTTATCGTCGCTACCGGTTACCCATATGAGTGACGTCTCCTGAAGAGATTAGTCATTTTAGGTTTTTGGAGGATAGTGCAATGATACAGAGAGAGACCCATTTCAGAGTCTCCTCTGGTTCTTTTACATGCACGGCGTAAAGCACCGACACGAGACCTCGGTTTAACGTCCCATCTGAAAGACTGTTAATTTTTATTAGGGTCAGACGAGGGGTCGAATGGGCAAAGGGTTAAATATAAAACAAGAAAATGAAGAAGGATGGTGTTAAAGTAGGAATTAGTAGAAGAAGTGGCAGTGCTGGCAATCTACCTAACAGAAAGTCACCTGTTAAAACTAGTGCTAGAGATGTTGTGAGTGTGTCTACGAACTTTGACGAAGTTGCAAGAACACAGTTTAGGAGACAGAAGAGATTGTGAGTAAATTGAGTAAAATAGTAGGTGGGAGTTGGAAATACTTCATGAAGATGTAAACTAGTTTGAGAAGTTTGTGGAAGTCGTGATAGCGCAGTGGTAGCGCGATCGCTTCAGTTACAAAAGACCATGAGTTTGTGCCCAGCTCAGCTGTAGCCATTACGATCGTGTCCTTAGGTAAGGCGTAAGGCACTTAAATTCCGCATTGACTCTTTTCTCTCCCTCATGGCTATGGATTCGGAGAGCGATTAATATAACGTTGCAAAAACCCTGTTTCGCAATCAAGCTAAAACAAATTTATATAAATTAAGTTTGAGTAGAATTTTTAATAGAAATTCTCAATATACCTTAATTTGGTTTATTTGTTTATTATTTTTTTTTTGATTTTACATTAACCCTTTCAACACTACAGGCCTCTCAATAGGCTTACAAATAGTGTAGATCTGCACTTTTTGCCAGTAATGTGACTATTTTTAGACAAAAATTACCCATTTTGATAAATGAACTGGTCCAAATGTAATTTTCTTATTAATTTATTGGTCTGAAAATATCATGCACCAGTCCATGTCAGTTACTTGGTGTTGAATGGGTTAAATATCATGCACCAGTCCATGTCAGTTACTTGGTGTTGAATGGGTTAATATCATGCACCAGTCCATGTCAGTTACTTGGTGTTGAATGGGTTAATATCATGCACCAGTCCATGTCAGTTACTTGGTGTTGAATGGGTTAAATATCATGCACCAGTCCATGTCAGTTACTTGGTGTTGAATGGGTTAAATATCATGCACCAGTCCATGTCAGTTACTTGGTGTTGAATGGGTTAAATATCATGCACCAGTCCATGTCAGTTACTTGGTGTTGAATGGGTTAAATATCATGCACCAGTCCATGTCAGTTACCTGGTGTTGAATGGGTTAAATAGCATGCACCAGTCCATGTCAGTTACTTGGTGTTGAATGGGTTAAATATCATGCACCAGTTATGTTAGCTCGATTGCGAAAAAACAAGTTACAACTTATATTAATCGCTCTCGAGACCTTATTTCTGAGGGAGAGAGAAGAGGCAGTGTGGAATTTAAATGCCTTGCCGAAGGACACAATCATAACAGCTACAGATGGGCGCAAACTCACGGGCCTTTCGCACCTGAAGCGAACGCGCTACCTGACTATGCTATCACTTCATTAAAGAGTATTGAAGGGGAGGTAACTGACAAATGTCTCTCATTGATTACTAGTATATAAGATGTAGGTTTCTGTAGAAGCTTCACAGACGGATCTGTAGTCCAGTGGTAACACGCTGGACTGGTAATCCAGGGATCGCAGGTTCGATCCCCCGTCTGACCCTAATAAAATTAACAGTCTTTCAGATAGGACGTTAAGCCGAGGTCTCGTGTCGGTGCTTTAAACCGTGCATGTAAAAGAACCAGAGGAGACTCTGGAATGGGTCTCTGTCTGTATCATTGCACTATCCTCCAAAAATCTAAAATGACTAATCTCTTCAGGAGGCGTCGCTCATATGGGTAACCGGTAGCGACGATAAATAAACGTAAAACACACACAGAAGCTTCACAGACGTATCTGTAGTCCAGTGGTAACACGCTGGATTGGTAATCCAGGCATCTCTTCAATCTAAAATGACTAATCTCTTCAGGAGGCGTCGCTCATATGGGCAACCGGTAGCGATGATACATAAACGTAAGACACACACAAGAAGCTTCAGGTGAGCGAAATCATATGTCACAGTTACATGTATTATGAAGGTGAAAACAAAATTAAGGTCAGGGAAGTTTGACCGTGACACGACGTAGATTTTTCAAGATGATTATCGAGAAAAATATCCATACAATGTACAAGAAATATAAGACAGCATAATTGTTTTTGCCTAAATGTCGTTGGATTCCAGCATTTTAACATATAGGATTGTCCTCAGACATAATTTGTGAAATTGAGACTTTTTAATTAGTGAAATATTGGCATTGATATATAATACTGGGCTGATATGCGATATGATCTATCACTTTGTCACAGGGTTCATTCTAGGTCAAAATTTTTGGGAGAAATGAGAAAGCACGTGATCGCTTCATTAAATGGTGTTCTTTAATATAAATAGGGTATAAAATGCACAGTACAACCATTAAATACAACATTTGAATAGAAGGAGTGCTTTATAATGGGCCAGTGTATTCTTACTAGACAAAATTTTGTTTGAAAATCGTAAAAACCAAAAAACTAATTTTTTTTTTTTTTAGGGAGAAGTGGGCGAAGTCAGGGTCCCTAGGGTGACAATTTCGCCCACATCGCCCTCTAAACTGAATCCTGCTTTGAGATTGTATTGAACATGAGCCAAATGAATTTTTGAGTCTGCCGGTTGGGTCGGCTAACATTTTTTGCCATCCAAAATAGTGTCATGGCCCCTTCGAAGAAGTCAGGGTCCCTAGGGAGACAATTTCGCCCACATCGCCCTCTAAACTGAATCCTGCTTTGAGATTGTATTGAACATGAGCCAAATTAATTTTTGAGTCTGCCGGTTGGGTCGGCTAACATTTTTTGCCATCCAAAATAGTGTCATGGCCCCTTCGAAGAGTTCACGAACTAATTCATGAAGGAAAAATGGCCATTCATGAACTGTCATGTTCTTGAGTGTGTTTAATAATTTGATGCTCACCAATCTTGCGTCTGTATTGTGTACATGTATTCATTTCCCTTTTCTCACTCAACCAAATGTTATACAATCTTTATGAAACATGGGCACAATACCTCAGTCATGAATGACCACATTTACGCTTTCACCCGAGCCAACGAGAGTGATTAATATAAGTTGTTAAAACTTGCTTCGCAATCGTTGTAAAATAAATAAAGTATAAAAAAAAAAACCTCAATCAAGTTTCCAAAACAACCATATTCATTGCAGAAATTCAGTTCTTGAACCGGTTCATGAATTTTGGTTCTTGAAGGAATTCATGAATTTTGGTTCTTGAAGGAATTAATGAATTTTGGTTCTTGAAGGAATTCATGAATTTTGGTTCTTGAAGGAATTTATGAATTGTCATGTTCTTGAACCAGTTCATGAATTTTGGTTCCTGAAGGAAAATGGCCATTCATGAATTGTGCAAGTTCATGAACCAATTCATGAATATTGGTTCTTGAACCAGTTCATGAACTAACTCAACTAGTTCAAGAATTAGTTCATGAATTAGTTCGCGAACTCTTCGCAGGGGCACTTAATTTCGCAACCAAAAGAAATTAGAAGACAAACATGAAAATAATTATTTTAAACAATATTTATTTCTTTGAATAAATATAAGTCAAGTATATATAATATGTACATACAATGTAGGATTGATGAGAAAGCAACCTGCTTGTATGGTTACCTCAAATTCATTGATTGTACTGCGCGTGCACAGCCTATATAAATAATTCTCTTAATTCTTTGCATGCTAGAGATGCAAATAACAAATGTGTCATACGATAACAATAATATTTATTTCTTGTGTTAACCTAGCCTTGGTTCCAGCCTGTCAATTTCTATCACTTTTTTAACTTCTGGCAAAATGACAGCCTGGGGAAACTTGATTTCCGATCGTAGCGCCATCTACTTACACCCTCATTATTATTAAAGGTGTAGATTTGAAGAACGACAACTCTTCTCTACAAGATACTATCACTAAATATAGAAACGGAATTTTATCGGAAATCCCCGAACAGGCACGATTATACACGATCATTTCCGAATATACACGAATGCTCTCGTAGCCTCATTTACACATAGTTTCCCATTTCTGTGTTATATCGACGACATGGCGGATTTTAACTATTATGTTTAGGTGGTAATTGGTCGATTTGGCGTAATTGAAGTAAGGACGACTTAAATCTTGAGTAAATATGTCAAATCAGACGCACATTGTACTCTTTAAACTATTTATCGTTCTGTTGACCCGTAAACAATGGCGGCCAATTATAAAGATTTATCAATATTGCAGTGCCTCGCTTTCGATTCAAGTACGTCATTAATTAAGTCACATGCTAATAGGCCTATTAATACGATTAATGATGATCAATAATTTCATGGAAAACCCGCCGAGTTTCCCCAGGCGTTGATATGATCAGAAACTCAATATGGCCCAATTAATAGTCTCGGTGTTAAAATATATTTATTTGACTGTCCAGGCAAAATATATCGACGCTTGTTCCCAGGCTAATTCTAGTTACGTGATCGTAATTTAAAGCAGTTTTTTTTACAAGTTTCTAAAACAGTATTGTTTAAATCAGTCCTAATTCGGATGGATAGAGGACCACATATATATGGATATTACTGGTTCCCTGTTAGGAACAAACATCATATGATACACTGCTTAATTCTAGTTACGTGATCGTAATTTAAAGCAGTTTTTTTACAAGTTTCTAAAACATTATTGTTTAAATCAATTCTAATTCGGATGGATAGAGGACCACATATATATGAATATTATTGGTTCCCTGTTAGGAACAAACATCATATGATGCACCGCTGAATGTTAGTGTTAACCTGCTAATCTTGAGTTGCTTGTCAAACAGGATAGAGCCAGAACAGTCTGTTTGCTATTCGGATAGTGGTGCTAAATCACTTGGCTGCATAGCAAACAACATAGATCCTGATCAGACGCGGCGTCATCCTGCTGATTCTGTCGTTCAGATGTGGCATTACAAGTAGTTTGAGAACCTTGTGGAAGTCATGATAACGCAGTAGTAGCACGTTCGCTTCAGGTGCAATAGACCTGACCTGGAGGTTATAAAACGTTTCTCCAATCTCAGACTAAGTCTCAAGCGTAGATTAGAGAGTACTGGCCTGGAGGTTATAAAACGTTTCTCCAATCTCAGACTAAGTCTCAAGCTTCTGATTGGTTCAGTTAAGTGTAAATATCAGACTCAACCAATCATATCACTTGAGTTTGAGATTTGAGAAAAGTTTTATAACCTCCGAACCATGAGTTTGTCCCCAGCTGTAGCTGTTACGCTTGCGTCCTTAGGCACGTAAGCACATTCTGTTCCGTCTGATCTGGCTCTATGCTGTTTGCAAAAGCAACCTTATTTGTGAATGGCAGGTTATGGGTTAACCATGCATGTTCAAACTCAAGTCTCTATATCTAAACATTGTATTTTGGCCAACAGTCAATTGAATAGCTTATATACAAATTTACTTTAGCTCGGTTGCGAAACAAGTTCTTACAACATTAGTTTAATCGCTCTTGAGACCTTATTCCTGATGAAATCCATCGCCATGAGGGAGAGAGAAGAAGCAATGTGGAACTTAAGTGCCTTGACTAAGAGCACCATTGTAATGGCTACAGTTCTGAGCCTCTCACACCAGAAGCGAACACGGTACCACTGTTTACAAAATAACAATCACTGTGCATTAATTGATTATTTTCACAGTATACATTTATACATATTTGGCTCATGTGTGTGTTTTACGCTTATATATCATCGCTACCGGTTTCCCATATGAGCGACACCTCCTGAAGAGATTAGTCATTTTAGATTTTTGGAGTATCATGAGTACAATGATACAGACAGATGCACATTCCAGTCTCCTTGTTCTTTTACACACACGATGTAAAGCACCGACACGAGACCTTGGTTTAAAGTCCCAACTGAAAGACTGTTAATTTTATTAGGGTCAGATGGGAGATCGAACTATTTGCTCATCTTTGGTGTCAATTAATTTGAAAACAGTTAAACAAATCTAAGGAGTGTTTTTCTGATAAATAATACTCGCCCAGTAAATATATTAAAGAAATCACAAGATGTCCCAAATTGCTCAGTGGGTGGGGGGAATAATTCAGGGTCAATGTAGTCCTTTCATATATCACTGGAAGGTCATAGTTCATGGCTATTGTCACTCCCATGTCTATTATATTTGATTACTGCCATAAAAGTACATGCCCATTCATTCAAAATTGATTTTTAGCCATGTGTTTGTAAATGGCACAAACTTTAAAGAGAACATCGGGTAGACACATTTATCTAGTATCATCAGACAGGGTAAATAGAACCAATTCCAAGATACAATCTTCTCAATGGCTCTCCCGCCAACCTTCTCAATTGCTCTCCCGCCAATCTTCTCAATGGCTCTCCCGCCAACCTTCTCAATGGCTCTCCCGCCAATCTTCTCAATTGCTCTCCCGCCAACCTTCTCAATGGCTCTCCCGCCAACCTTCTCAATGGCTCTCCCGCCAACCTTCTCAATGGCTCTCCCGCCAACCTTCTCAATGGCTCTCCCGCCAACCTTCTCAATGGCTCTCCCGCCAATCTTCTCAATGGCTCTCCGCCAACCTTCTCAATGGCTCTCCCGCCAATCTTCTCAATGGCTCTCCCGCCAACCTTCTCAATGGCTCTCCCGCCAATCTTCTCAATGGCTCTCCCGCCAACCTTCTCAATGGCTCTCCCGCCAATCTTCTCAATGGCTCTCCCGCCAACCTTCTCAATGGCTCTCCCGCCAACCTTCTCAATGGCTCTCCCGCCAATCTTCTCAATGGCTCTCCCGCCAACCTTCTCAATGGCTCTCCCACCAATCTTCTCAATGGCTCTCCCGCCAACCATCTCAATTGCTCTCCCGCCAACCTTCTCAATGGCTCTCCCGCCCACCTCAATGGCTCTCCGGCCAATTACAAACTGGAAATTGGGTGATTTCATAATACGATTTGATTCCATACTCACCAATAGTTCTTACCTGAAATATTATTGAGTACAGTGAGAAATCTTTCTAAGCGGAACGGAGTGGAAGTCGTGATAGCGCAGTGGTAGCACGTTATTTTCAGGTGTTAGATGCCTGGAGTTCGCGCTCAGCTGAAGCCGGTATGATTGTGCCCTTTAGGCAAGGAATTTAAATTCCACATTGCCTCTTCTGTCACCATCGTGGCACTGGCATAGCGATGGATTCCATCAGGAACGAGGTCTCGAGAGTGATTAGTATAAGTTGTAGGAACTTTCGCAATCGAGCTAAAATAAATTTGAATTAATTTGACTAAGCAGAATGTTCAGCCTAAAAGTTTGGTTTGGAAGCGTGTTTTGTTTAGAGTGGTTTTCATAGTGTAGGGTAAATTTCTCCTAGATAATATCAGCTAATCAGTTACTATGCAACGTTTAACCCGTTCCCTCATAGAAGCACCTCCTGACGCCATTACCAATACGACATACATTGACAATGTACTGTAGCCAGACCAATGTTCATAACCCTTTCCCTCATAGAAGCACCTCTTGACACCATTACCAATATGACATACATTGACAATGTACTGTAGCCAGACCAATGTTCATAAACCCTTTCCCTCATAGAAGCACCTCGACGCCATTACCAATACGACATACATTGACAATGTAGTAGCCAAACCAATGTTCATAATAAAGGCCAGAATCTCATGTAGTGCCAGTAATTTTATACTTTATTTATTTTACAACGATTGTGAAACAAGTTCTAACAACTTATATTAATCACTCTCGTTGGCAAGGATGAAAGCGTTAATGTGGTCATTCGTGTGGGAGGAAACCGGAGAACCCGGAGAAAACCCACCTGTCCGATCTGGCGACCACCGTACCATCTCACATTCTTCCCGGTCCGAGGATCGAACCCGGGTTGCATTTGTGAGAAGCAAGCGCGCTTAAACCACTGCGCTAATCGGACAGCCATGTTTTAATTGTACTTGTACTTGTTTACTTAATATTTAGATTAACTTTTATATTGACAAGGATTTGATCTATATAGTCATTTTTGGCAAAGCTCAACCGCAATGTGTCTCAACTGTTCATGTGAGCTATTTACTGTTCCGCAATGTGTCTGTCCGTCCGTCATCTGTGAACATTTTCAAATGTCTTCCCCTCAGTAACCATTGGGTCTATTGTCATAATTTATGGTCATAGTCTTTGGGGGTGGGGGATAACAAAATTGCTAAAATGATGTCATTACGTAATCCATTCACGTAAGTACATTTCATGATCATCAAGGGTCTGGTGGGTCTGGTGGGTCTGGTGGGTCTGGTGGGTCTGGTGGGTCTGGTGGGTCTGGTGGGTCTGGTGGGTTTGAGATCACAACCCAAAATCTGTTCCGAGTCAGACATTATATCCATTACACCATGTAGGCTCCTAGCTACAGGTGGATAGAACAGTCAAATCTGTGTTAGTGGTCACCTCCATTAAGCAGTCAAACCTGTGTTAGTGGTCACCTCCATTAAGCAACCAACCTGTAATAAGCAGCCAGATTCCCAATCGGTTATTTTATTATATATTTGACCTCTATTAAGCAGCCAACCTGTATTAAGCAGCCAGATTCCCAATCGGTTATTTTATTATATATTTGACCTCTATTAAGCAGCAACCTGTGTTAAGCAGCCACTTTCTCTGACTTCCTTGACTGGCTGTGTATAAATGTATGTCAAGTAGTTTTGCCAAGTACTGTTTAACTACATTATTAAAATGTTTTCATTTTCTTCTAATTTATGAATGAACGCAGGAAACGAACAAATTGTTTCAAACAATCTTATCATAATGAGATTTCATAACTGCAAGACATTTTTTATTATATTTTCAGCAATTAAGGTGTCGGGTATGACAAAACCATGGGATACAATAATACAAACAAACCAATGATTATGACATTGTTAGGGATATGCTATTAAATAATAGGGTCGAGGCCTTAATATGGCCAATATTGAATGCATTTACAATATCTTCTGTCCAATTTAGATCTTGAGCAGGAGTTTAGCAATATTTACAATGTTCAAACTCAGTTTATCGTTATCAAAAATGAAGTGGATATTCTTTGGATAAGACTGTGACAGCTCCAATTAGCTTAATCTGCTATCTTTGTCGTATTTGGTTTCATCTTGTTCATTATTTTACAACATTTATAAATGTAGCATTTTGTGGATTTGGTGAATGAAGTGTTCCGAAACTTCGGAAGATAAAATGTGTAGTGCGGACATATTGAAGCAATATAAAAGAGAATGTATTAATTAGTAAGCCAGCTGAAATGAAATAGTATCGTGTAATATGGTACAGATAAAAAACAACGTATTAATTTAGTACTAACTACCAGCACCATAGTTTACGTGCTCGGTTTTGCGTTAAGCCGATATAGTTTACGTGCTTTGTTTTGTGTTAAGCCAATATAGTGTACGTGCTCGGTTTTGCGTTAAGCCGATATAGTTTACGTGCTTGGTTTTGCGTTAAACTGATATATGAGTTATATTGACACTAGGAAGTTGTATAGATTCTAGGGATTCTTAGAGGAAATGTCATATGAATTGTAGCACTTTATATAGTCTTATATTTTTGGTGTTTTTAAGTTATAAATCTATAGCGAATACAATGGAGGAAATTATATAACGTTGTGTGTCCGTGGAGGAAATTCTATAACGTTGTGTGTCCGTGGAGGATATTAGACTGATAATCTAATATATATTGTAGAGTGCATGGATGACAATTGTGTGTCCGTGGAGGAAATCTAACTGATAATCTAATATATCGTAGAGTGCGTGGACGGCAATTGTGTGTCTGTGGAGGAAATCTAACTGATAATCTAATATATCGTAGAGTGCGTGGACGGCAATTGTGTTTCCGTGGAGGAAATCTAACTGATAATCTAATATATCGTAGAGTGCGTGGACGGCAATTGTGTTTCCGTGGAGGAAATCTAACTGATAATCTAATATATCATAGAGTGCTTGGACGGCAATTGTGTTTCCGTGAGGAAATCTAACTGTTTTTTTGTGTGGTGAGGAAATCTAACTGATAATCTAATATATCA
>CM026403.1:996459-1031863 GCA_014843695.1 Archivesica marissinica
CCTAATTAGGTGTATAAATGGCATTGCATACCTTGTTTCCTAATTAGGTGTATAAATGACATTGCATACCTTGTTTCCTAATTAGGTGTATAAATGGCATTGCATACCTTGTTTCCTAATTAGGTGTATAAATGGCATTGCATACCTTGTTTCCTAATTAGGTGTATAAATGACATTGCATACCTTGTTTCCTTAAATTAGGTGTATAAATGACATTGCATACATTGTTTCCTTAAATTAGGTGTATACATGACATTGCATACCTTGTTTCCTAATTAGGTGTATAAATGACATTGCATACCTTGTTTCCTTAAATTAGGTGTATAAATGACATTGCATACCTTGTTTCCTAATTAGGTGTATAAATGACATTGCATACCTTGTTTCCTAATTAGGTGTATAAATGACATTGCACACCTTGTTTCCTAATTAGGTGTATAAATGACATTGCATACCTTGTTTCCTAATTAGGTGTATAAATGGCATTGCATACCTTGTTTCCTTAAATTAGGTGTATAAATGACATTGCACACCTTGTTTCCTAATTAGGTGTATAAATGACATTGCATACCTTGTTTCCTAATTAGGTGTATAAATGACATTGCATACCTTGTTTCCTAATTAGGTGTATAAATGACATTACATACCTTGTTTCCTAATTAGGTGTAAAAATGACATTGCATACCTTGTTTCCTAATTAGGTGTATAAATGACATTGCCTACCTTGTTTCCTAATTAGGTGTAAAAATGACATTGCACACCTTGTTTCCTAATTAGGTGTAAAAATGACATTGCATACCTTGTTTCCTAATTAGGTGTATAAATGACATTGCACACCTTGTTTCCTAATTAGGTGTAAAAATGGCATTGCATACCTTGTTTCCTAATTAGGTGTAAAAATGGCATTGCATACCTTGTTTCCTAATTAGGTGTAAAAATGGCATTGCATACCTTGTTTCCTAATTAGGTGTATAAATGACATTGCACACCTTGTTTCCTAATTATTTTGTATTAATATATTTTATTTTCCTTTTCATGTCATTACAGGAACAAATTACACACATATACATATATACATACATACACATACATGCACATATTAAACATTTCAGTTAGTGATTAAGAATAATGTCATGAAAGGTCACAAGAATAAGATGTTTTTTTATAGAAGGAAGTGATAATAGATTTAAATAGAGTTAAAAGAGTAGATTCTTCCGTTATCAGGTAATGTTATCGAAATTTAAAACGACATATGCATATTGAATGACAATCATTATATTATATAACTTTCTAGTGTCTACCGATTAAAAAGTTAAAAGTTGTTGTATCCATAATTTACATTTTGACTTGACTATCTGCTACTTTGTTTGTTTCCTCTTCTTCATTCATTTCTACCTTACAATACTCTATGTACGTGGGGGGGGGGATGCTAACAGCAGGGGGCATGCTAACAGTGGGGGGCATGCTAACAGCAGGGGGAGGACATGCTAACAGCAGGGGGGCATGCTAACAGCAGGGGGAGGACATGCTAACAGCGGGGGGCATGCTAACAGCGGGGCATGCTAACAGCGGGGGGGCATGCTAACAGCAGGGGGAGGACATGCTAACAGTGGGGGGAGGACATGCTAACAGCGGGGGGGACATGCTAACAGCAGGGGGAGGACATGCTAACAGCAGGGGGAGGACATGCTAACAGCGGGGGGCATGCTAATAGCGGGGGGGGGCATGCTAACAGCAGGGGGAGGACATGCTAACAGCAGGGGGCATGCTAACAGCATGGGGAGGACATGCTAACAGCGGGGGGCATGCTAACAGCAGGGGGAGGACATGCTGACAGCAGGGGGGATGCTAACAGCAGGGGGAGGACATGCTAACAGCGGGGGGAGGACATGCTAGCAGCGGGGGGATGTTAACAGCAGGGGGAGGACATGCTAACAGTGGGGGGATGCTAACAGCAGGGGGAGGACATGCTAACAGTGGGGGGAGGACATGCTAACAGCAGGGGGAGGGCATGCTAACAGCAGGGGGAGGACATGCTAACAGCAGGGGGAGGACATGCTAACAGTGGGCGGATGCTAACAGCTGGGGGAGGACATGCTAACAGCGGAGGGGGGGCATGCTAACAGTGGGGGGAAGGCATGCTAACTGCTGTACAGTTGAGTATCTGTTATTTTACTCTTCACTGATTTGTTTTTTCCGTTCTATTATAGATTGGTTAAAGTAGAAACTTGGTCAACCAATTCATATTTCCATTGAGGATGGAAATTCTACACTTATTATGTGAAGATTATAAGAGAAGCTGTCGATATTGCGTGTCTGATGATTTATTTCCATCTTTGAACATGTTTATTATTACGGCAGTTATGAGTTTATTGACAAAACTATCAATTTATGATACGTATCTTATCTGTATTCTGTTTTATAGCTCATCTGAACCTTTGGATCATATGAGCTATCATGTTATGAACGGTTTTCATGACACCCATAATGTTATCAGCTGTAATCTATGTTATACTATAATAACTGATCCCTTCAGTGAACATTTATGTTATTATATAATAACCGATGCCTTCAATTGAAAATCTATGTTATTATATAATAACCGATGCCTTCAATTGAAAATCTATGTTATTATATAATAACCGATGCCTTCAATTGAAAATCTATGTTATTATATAATAACCGATGCCTTCAATTGAAAATCTATGTTATTATATAATAACCGATGCCTTCAATTGAAAATCTATGTTATTATATAATAACCGATGCCTTCAATTGAAAATCTATGTTATTATATAATAACCGATGCCTTCAGTTGAAAATCTTTGTTATTATATAATAACAGATGCCTTCAGTTGAAAATCTATGTTATTATATAATAACCGATGCCTTCAGTTGAAAATCTATGTTATTATATAATAACCGATGCCTTCATTTGAAAATCTATGTCATGATGTCAATTCTCTTCAAAAGAAATACCTAACAATGCATTTTTCAGGTATGAATGCATTGCTACTACAAATTCTTCTGAATACATTTGAACACTGACATTGAATCAATAAACAGTGTTTTTGTGGTATACAAACTTTCAAAAGTGAAAGTAGGATTTCATATAACGGTCATCCACGAATCATGAATTGACGTTTGTTGTCATTGAAGTCAATACTAAACACACGATATTTTCGTTTAGAGATAATTTAACTAAGATTAGTCTACAAATAAATATGCATAGGCACACATGTGAGATATTACGGTAAATATGTACCATACCTCGTGTTATTCAGGATAAACGCTTTGTATTATCAGTCTTCCCGAAATCCGTAGGACCGCCTGACATGTCAGACAAAAAATCCTTCGGTCAGACAAAATATATTGAAAGTTTAAGTGCATTTTAATCATTTGTCTGACCGGTGTCAGACAAACTCTGGCAAAGTTTCGTGAAGACTGTATTATGCATGAATGTCGACCCTATTTACATTATTTTGTTATGTCAACAAACCGCGTATACGACGTTTGTTTATTTTGTTTCAGTTTTTGAGGCAAATATTTGGGGAAAAATTATACCATATAATAGCAAATTACATTCTGCAGAAATTTGCATTTTGGCCGATTTAGTGTCGCTTTAATCAGCTGTGTCCTTCCGAAGAATTGTTTATGTACAGTAAAACATGTCCCGTAACCTGTCTGTAATAAAATACCATTTCATACAACAGCCTCTTTAACCCATTTCATACTGGATACATTTAAAGGCTTTTGCAAACAACATAGATCCAGATCAGCCGCAGCGTGACGCTGCGTGCTGATCAGGATCTATGTTGTTTGCTACATAGCCAATTGTCTTAGCAAGATCATCTGAATAGCAAACAGCATAGAGACTGATCAGACGGAACGTTCCGTGGCGGCTGATCTAGCTCTATGTTCTTGGCAAATACTGTTTGAACGGTACCCAGAATGCAATGGGTTAATTACAGTTATTATGTGGTTTACCAAGAAGTCGACAGCTTCTATATTTGTTCTGAAATTTGTGTAAATACGTGTGTGTTACTTTATTGATAATGTCTCGTATGTCTCGTATGTCTCGTATGTCTCGTATGTCTCGTATGTCTCGATCAACAGCTTCAGATCTTAAATAAGTCTCTGACTCCAGTCCACTAATTGTTTTGTCAATTTATTGAAATTTTAATCAATTGTTACTTGGTACACAAAGCTTTAATATGACCGTGATTTGCTGGAACGTGGCTGCAGGAACCAAATTGCAAGTTTGGATTTAACCCTTATAAAAGTCACTTTTGTAACCAGCAGACTAGAGCCAGATCAGATGGTATACAACTTGCTGTCTGAACTGGCTGTATCCTGGTTAGTTTAAACTTTATTTATTTTACAACGATTGCGAAGCAAATTTAACAACTTATATTAATCACTCTCGTTGGCGCGGATGAAAGTGTAAATGTGGTCATTCATGTGGGACGAAACAGGAGTACCCGGAGAAAACCCACCTGTCCGATCTGACGACCGTACCATCTCACATACTTCCCGGTCCGAGGATCTAACCCGGTTGCATCGGTGAGAAGTGAGCACGCTAACCTCTGCGCTAATAGGATAGCCATTGTACCCTGTTTGTTATTTGTATAATAATGGAGCTAAGCCATTTGATAGAAGGGCAAACAACATAGATCCTGATCCTATCAATACATTCATCTCAGCTTGAGGCCAACCTAGGTAAAAACAGTATGATATTGTGTTGTGGGGGATATAAGTGGTGAGGCAGGGTACAATTTCAGGTGGTCAGGCAAAGTGGTCTGGGTCACTGTCTCCATCCAAATCGACTTGAGCCTGAAACAAAATGTACATTTCCTGTAACCTTACTGACAACACGGGTTCATTGCTGGCCAGAGCCAGAATCAGTTCCAATAACAATGGAATAGTTGCCCTCTGAACCCCAATGCTTGACAGTTGCGATATACAGTCAAACCTGTGCTAAAGGCCACCTCCGAATAAAGGCCACATATGAAAAACCTGTCTCTAAAGACAACATTTGTTCTCTCCCATCGAGCCATTTTCAATGCATTTTAACCCTCTATTAAGAGGCCACCTGCCAACAAAGGCCACTTTTTGACTTTCCCGAGTGTGGCCTTTATAGACAGGTTTGACTGTACATTGAAAAATTCCTCCAAAAAGTCCTTGTTCAATGAAACCATATTTTAGGTCAGCATAATAATCTGAGATTTAGGTCAGCATAATAATCTGAGATTTAGGTCAGCATAATAATCTGAGATTTAGGTCAGCATACTAATCTGAGATTTAGGTCAACCTAATAATCTGAGATTTAGGTCAGCATACTAATCTGAGATTTAGGTCAGCATAATAATCTGAGATTTAGGTCAGCATAATAATCTGAGATATAGGTCGGCATAATAATCTGAGATTTAGATCAGCATAAAAATCTGAGATTTAGGTCAGCATAAAAATTGTTCAACTTGAACAAACACTTGTAAGCAAGAGTTTAGTTAACCATTGAATGGAAGTGCAGGCAATTTATTCACAAGAACATTGGTTTTGTCACCCGCGTCTTCATATTACAAGTCTGCGGGTATAACTTGTCTGTGTTGACACATGGTGATTACTGTCAATATTCCTATTCGATTTCAAGTGGCAGGTAATCATTGCGTCTCTTTATGGCTATTTGTTGCCGAACTTAATCTTGCTTGCGCGTCTATTGTCTCAGGTTTAATGAGGATCTGCCATGTGAATGTAGTTTCACCCTTTGCCTGCTTAGTAAATAAAATCACATTTGCGTAGCGCTACATCAGATCAGGATCTATGTTATTTGCTATTCAGTCAAGTGTTTTAGCTTCACTATACGAATAGCAAACAGCATAGAGCTTGATCTGTGCCATCTGATCTGGCTCTATGCTGTTCTGTGCCATCTGATCTGGCTCTATGCTGTTCTGTGCCATCTGATCTGGCTCTATGCTGTTCTGTGCCATCTGATCTGGCTTTATGCTGTTCTGTGCCATCTGATCTGGCTCTATGCTGTTCTGTGCCGTCTGATCTGGCTCTATGCTGTTCTGTACCATCTGATCTGGCTCTATGCTGTTCTGTACCGTCTGATCTTGCTCTATGCTGTTCTGTGCCGTCTGATCTTGCTCTATGCTGTTCTGTGCCATCTGATCTTGCTCTATGCTGTTCTGTACCGTCCGATCTGGCTCTATGCTATTCTGTACCATCTGATCTTGCTCTATGCTGTTCTGTACCGTCTGATCTGGCTCTATGCTGTTCTGTACCGTCTGATCTTGCTCTATGCTGTTCTGTACCGTCTGATCTGGCTCTATGCTGTTCTGTACCGTCTGGTCTTGCTCTATGCTGTTCTGTACCGTCTGATCTTGCTCTATGCTGTTCTGTACCATCTGATCTTGCTCTATGCTGTTCTGTACCGTCTGATCTTGCTCTATGCTGTTCTGTACCGTCTGATCTTGCTCTATGCTGTTTGCAAAAGTTATTTTTATCTGCCGCTAGTATCCAAAGCGTTAACGATGTACTTATTCAGAATTATTTATGTTACAGTAATAATTGCTTACCGGTATGATGAACACCGCCCTTGGGCAAAAAAAACCTGTTTCTAATATATCCATATATAGTTTGCTGTATCAAAAGTAATTTGTATCAGTGTTTTTATAAGTATGCAGAGTTTCACTATATTATTCTGCAGTTCCTTATATCCAATGTTCTTTATATCATTGTTTCTTCGGACACAGGTTTTATTATATTGTTCTCCTTATATCCAATGTTCTTTATTTCAGGGTACTTTATAAAGCCGGTTTTACTGTATATATTGCAGGTTTTACTGTATATATATTGCAGGTTTTACTGTATATATTGAGTTGGTGATTGTGGCATGGATGTTTCAAGTTTACCTCATAGTAAATTATTAGTGTACTTGTCAGAAGGATAATTCTCCTTTGATTTAGTTAGCTTAGTGTTTGCAATTTCAACTAATTCTTTTTCAGCATCAATATCAGCTTCACATATACCTTCCAGTATTTCAATTTCTTGAACAATGCTGTGAATGTGATCTATTGGTATAGGTTGGTCGTCTGTATGTGCATTTGCTCAGACTGAGATATTTACATAGACTTGGTCGTCTGTATGTGTATGTGCTCAGACTGAGATATTTACATAGACTTGGTCGTCTGTATGGGCATGTGCTCAGACTGAGATGTTGGCATAGACTTGGTCGTCTGTATGGGCATGTGCTCAGACTGAGATATTTACATAGACTTGGTCGTCTGTACATAAGTTCATCTGTCTGTTCACAAAAAAGAACATTGCTCCACCTGTTTATTTTTAAGGTATTTATTTTGAATCGCTATATAACACATGTCCTACACCATAAAATATATTACGCTTATATCTAGCTCTGTCTATTTCATGTGAGTTTTACGTTTATTTACCGTCGCTACTGGTTGCCCATATGAGCAACGCCTCCTGAAGAGATTAGTCATTTTAGATTTTGGGAGGATAGTGCAATGATACAGAGAGAGAGACCCATTCCAGAGTCTCCTCTGGTTCTTTTACGTGCACGGTGTACAGCACCGACACGAGACCTCGGTTTAATGTCCCAACTGAAAGACTGTTAATTTTATTAGGGTCAGATGGGGGATCGAACATAAAAGATATCATTATATTTATATGACATACTTGTACATGTATACCATATGTGTGTAGTCTTTCAGATTGACTGTTAATATTGTGTTGTACTATTTCTTTATTTGAAGGAAAAAGATGACAGTGTAAGACTAATATAGTTGTTTATTGTAAGATACAGAACTTGTATTGTGTTGTTTATGGAACATGCTTAAATATAACCATCACATGTCTTGCTTAGTGGCTCATAGCCTTCGTCACTGCAAACGTGGATGTGCACATCAGAGCTTGGCACTGACGCAATATTTGTCGTTTATTGCATACGTTACTATAAATAGTAACACATTTAATGGTAGAAAAGCAAAATATCTGGTCGACGCAGGCAATATATTTCGATTTTCGGCTCTGCCGGGCCAATATCGACCGGGCCAATATTCGATATTGGCCTGGCACGCGCCGAGAACGAATCACGAGCACGTGTCACAGGTAGCAACAACATAGTAACTACATTGTGTAAACATGGCCGCCGAAGCAACACTAAAGTTGTTGTCTGACAGATTGTTGTCTCTTGACGGTAAAATGGCTGATCGAAATAAGCAAATAACAGCAGAACAAACATATGGCTATGTATACAATAAAGAAGTTATTAAACGGCTGCGGTGGGCCATTTGTGGATATTCGCGCACCTATCCGATATCTCCATTGGGTGCGCCAATATCCACAAATGGCCCACCTCCGCGGTTTAATAACCTCTAAGTATTTCCATGCTGCCAGTAGTAGTAGGGAACATATTACAGTATACAATATTGTATATGCCTATACATAATGGTTCCAGGAATTTGACATGCTTGTGTTAGTCTTCATCTAGGTGATTAACCCATTCAACACCAAGTAACTGACATGGACTGGTCCATAATATATTTAGACCAATAAATTAATAAGAAAATTATTTTTGGACCAGTTCATTTATCAAAATGGGAAATTTTGTCTAAAAATAGTAATATTACTTGCAAAAAGTGCAGATCCTGATGGGATGGCTCGTCACGATCTACACTTTTTGTAAGCCTATTGATTTTGTAAAATCAAAAAAATAAATAAATAAACCAAATTAAATAAACCAAAAGGTAAAAGGTATATTGAGAATTTCTATTAATAATCCTACTCAATCTGGATATACACTTTTTGTACTATTTTTGCCTATTTAGAGGTATGTGGTGTTGAAAGGGTTAACGTCTGCTGTGTCTCATATAAATATCTTTATAAATAATATTCTTCTGTCTTCATTTCGTCAACTCTCAATTTGTTATATTTTCATTATTTTATGCTAAAACATCGGGACGAAATAACGAGATCTTGTGAAATGGATATTTTTGTCCGCAAATTTTGTCTTCTCAGTTCTTTGATAATGATATTTTGACCGAAGAAAACCAAAAAATATGAAAAATAAAATAATAATAATGACAAAGTGACCGTGATGGCAGAAATGGGCGATCATTCAGATTTATATTTGATTTTTCCAAAGAAACACATAAATTATAATTGTATATATATATAAGTGATACGGGAGTGTAAGGACCCGTATACTAATAATTCTGTGTTCAATCAGTCTAGACTGTATGTTAGCATATGTTTGGATGTACAGACTGGATACACTCATGCATATGGAACCATTTGGCGCTGACTGCGTAATAATACACATATATATATCCGATTTCACCTTGTTGGCACTTGCATTGTACAGAGAGTTTCACCATGACTGCTTGCTTCTACATTGTATCTGTTGTGACATGGTGAATACAGAACCATTAAACTGTATCTGAGGGGTTAGAGAAAACAGAACTGTATCTGAGGGGTTAGAGAAAACAGAACTGTATCTGAGGGGTTAGAGAAAACAGAACTGTATCTGAGGGGTTAGAGAAAACAGAACTGTATCTGAGGGGTTAGAGAAAACAGAACTGTATCTGAGGGGTTAGAGAAAACAGAACTGTATCTGAGGGGTTAGAGAAAACAGAACTGTATCTGAGGGGTTAGAGAAAACAGAACTGTATCTGAGGGGTTAGAGAAAACAGAACTGTATCTGAGGGGTTAGAGAAAACAGAACTGTATCTGAGGGGTTAGAGAAAACAGAACTGTATCTGAGGGGTTAGAGAAAACAGAACTGTATCTGAGGGGTTAGAGAAAACAGAACTGTATCTGAGGGGTTAGAGAAAACAGAACTGTATCTGAGGGGTTAGAGAAAACAGAACTGTATCTGAGGGGTTAGAGAAAACAGAACTGTATCTGAGGGGTTAGAGAAAACAGAACTGTATCTGAGGGGTTAGAGAAAACAGAACTGTATCTGAGGGGTTAGAGAAAACAGAACTGTATCTGAGGGGTTAGAGAAAACAGAACTGTATCTGAGGGGTTAGAGAAAACAGAACTGTATCTGAGGGGTTAGAGAAAACAGAACTGTATCTGAGGGGTTAGAGAAAACAGAACTGTATCTGAGGGGTTAGAGAAAATAGAACCATTAAACTGTATCTGAGGGGTTAGAGAAAATAGAACCAATAAACTGTATCTGAGAGGTTAGAGAAAACAGAACCTATAAACTGTATCTGAGGGGTTAGAGAAAACAGAACCAATAAACTGTATCTGAGGGGTTAGAGAAAATAGAACCAATAAACTGTATCTGAGGGGTTAGACAAAACAGAACCAATAAACTGTATCTGAGGGGTTAGAGAAAATAGAACCAATAAACTGTATCTGAGGGGTTAGACAAAACAGAACCAATAAACTGTATCTGAGGGGTTAGACAAAACAGAACCAATAAACTGTATCTAAGGGGTTAGAGAAAACAGAACCAATAAACTGTATCTGAGGGGTTAGACAAAACAGAACCAATAAACTGTATCTGAGGGGTTAGACAAAACAGAACTGTATCTGAGGGGTTAGAGAAAACAGAACTGTATCTGAGGGGTTAGAGAAAACAGAACTGTATCTGAGGGGTTAGAGAAAACAGAACTGTATCTGAGGGGTTAGAGAAAACAGAACTGTATCTGAGGGGTTAGAGAAAACAGAACTGTATCTGAGGGGTTAGAGAAAACAGAACTGTATCTGAGGGGTTGAGAAAACAGAACTGTATCTGAGGGGTTAGAGAAAACAGAACTGTATCTGAGGGGTTAGAGAAAATAGAACCATAAACTGTATCTGAGGGGTTAGAGAAAATAGAACCAATAAACTGTATCTGAGAGGTTAGAGAAAACAGAACCAATAAACTGTATCTAAGGGGTTAGAGAAAACAGAACCAATAAACTGTATCTGAGGGGTTAGACAAAACAGAACCAATAAACTGTATCTGAGGGGTTAGACAAAACAGAACCAATAAACTGTATCTGAGGGGTTAGAGAAAATAGAACCAATAAACTGTATCTGAGGGGTTAGACAAAACAGAACCAATAAACTGTATCTGAGGGGTTAGACAAAACAGAACCAATAAACTGTATCTAAGGGGTTAGAGAAAACAGAACCAATAAACTGTATCTGAGGGGTTAGACAAAACAGAACCAATAAACTGTATCTGAGGGGTTAGACAAAACAGAACCAATAAACTGTATCTGAGGGGTTAGAGAAAATAGAACCAATAAACTGTATCTGAGGGGTTAGACAAAACAGAACCAATAAACTGTATCTGAGGGGTTAGACAAAACAGAACCAATAAACTGTATCTAAGGGGTTAGAGAAAACAGAACCAATAAACTGTATCTAAGGGGTTAGACAAAACAGAACCAATAAACTGTATCTGAGGGGTTATAGAAAACAGAACCAATAAACTGTATCTGAGGGGTTAGACAAAACAGAACCAATAAACTGTATCTAAGGGGTTGGAGAAAACAGAACCAATACACTGTATCTAAGGGGTTAGAGAAAACAGAACCAATAAACTGTATCTAAGGGTCTAGAGAAAACAGAACCAATAAACTGTATCTAAGGGGTTAGAGAAAACAGAACCAATAAACTGTATTTGAGGGTCTATAGAAAACAGAACCAATAAACTGTATCTGAGGGGTTATAGAAAACAGAACCAATAAACTGTATCTGAGGGGTTAGAGAAAACAGAACCAATAAACTGTATCTGAGGGGTTAGAGAAAACAGAACCAATAAACTGTATCTGAGGGGTTAGAGAAAACAGAACTAAAAGATTAGAGAAAACAGATACAGTTTTATTGCTTCAAGATTACCTAGGCTACAGATTAAATGTTCCAAGAACCTTGGATAATGTTTAAATGTTCCAAGAGATAGTTTCAAGGTTTACCTTGGCTATATACAGTTTTAATGTTCCAAGAACCTTGGATAATGTTTAAATGTTCCAAGAGATAGTTTCAAGGTTTACCGTGGCTATATACAGTTTTAATGTTCCAAGAACCTTGGATAATGTTTAAATGTTCCAAGAGATAGTTTCAAGGTTTACCTTGGCTATATACAGTTTTAATGTTCCAAGAACCTTGGATAATGTTTAAATGTTCCAAGAGATAGTTTCAAGGTTTACCTTGGCTATATACAGTTTTAATGTTCCAAGAACCTTGGATAATGTTTAAATGTTCCAAGACATAGTTTCAAGGTTTACCTTGCTCTATACAGTTTTAATGTTCCAAGAACGTTGGGATATAGTTTAAATGTTTCGAGAACATTGGACATACAATAAAAAAGTAGTTTCAACTTGGATACAGAATAATGTATCTAGATGGATTTAGTTTAAATACTATAATATTAAACCGATAGTCTCAGTTAGGTCCACTTGCTTCAAGCTGGTCTCAGTTAGGTCCACTTGCTTCAGGCTAGTCTCAGTTAGGTCCACTTGCTTCAGGCTAGTCTCAGTTAGGTCCACTTGCTTCAGGCTAGTCTCAGTTAGGTCCACTTGCTTCAGGCTAGTCTCAGTTAGGTCCACTTGCTTCAAGCTGGTCTCAGTTAGGTCCACTTGCTTCAGGCTAGTCTCAGTTAGGTCCACTTGCATCAGGCTAGTCTCAGTTAGGTCCACTTGCTCTAGGTTAGTCTCAGTTATGTCCACTTGCTTCAGGCTGGTAACACACACAACTGTAGATACGCTAGACAAAGAGTTTCTTGTTCTAGAGCCATCTCATCAGGATCTGCACTTTTTGCCAGTAATATTACTATTTTTAACCCATTTTGATAAATGAACTGGTCCAAATGTAATTTTCTTATTAATTTATTGGTCTAAAAATATCATACACCAGTCCATGTCAGTTACATGGTGTTGAATGGGTTAAATATCATGCACCAGTCCATGTCAGTTACATGGTGTTGAATGGGTTAAATATCATGCACCAGTCCATGTCAGTTACTTGGTGTTGAATGGGTTAAATATCATGCACCAGTCCATGTCAGTTACTTGGTGTTGAATGGGTTAATACACAAATCAGAAGGTGTACTAATAGATTGTATCACTGGAGTGTTTACTCTTTGTTTTTGAAATACATTTTCATACGATACACGATACATGTGTTAATCAATCCAAAACAAACATTCTTATTTATTCTTATTCATAATTTTTTATGTTTAACTCGGAAGTAATTCTAGTTTGTGATTTTCAGGAGTTCAACGACACTGTCCTCGCAAGCCCCGACCGAATCATCTGATGACCCTGATCAAGATCATATAAATGTTGTACTCAGGTAAGCTTCTGATTACTGTGATTGTAAAAAAAAACAACACTTTATTTAGTTTACATCGATTTCGAAACAAACAACTTACAGTGAAACCTGTGTTAGTGGTCACCTCCATTAAGCAGCCAACCTGTATTAAGCAGCCAGTTTCCAGATTCCAAATCGGTCGTTTTATTATATATTTGACCTCTATGAAGCAGCCACCTGTGCTAAGCAGCCACTTTCTCTGACTCCCTTGGCTGGCTGCTTAAGACATGTTTGACTGTATATTAATCACTCTCGTTGGTCCTGATATGAGAACGTATATGTGATCATTCCTGTTGGAGGAAAAAGGACTAACCGGAGAAAACGTACCTGTCCGATCTGGCGTCACCGTACCATCCCACATACTTCCCGGTCTGAGTTTCGAACTAAGATTGTATTGGTGAGAAGCGAGCGTGCTAACCATTGCACTAATCGGACAGGATCATATAATGGGTGTAGGACTTCTAGCTCAGTCGTTGCATTATGTGAAACTCTGCTGACCTCACAGTATGCAGTTGTTGCGGCCAGGGCTCATCTTACAACAGCAGGGTAGGATACTGGTTAGTTCATACAAATTTATTTTTATTGCGACACAAGTTCTTATAACTTATATTAATCACTCTCGAGAACTCATTCCTGGTGGAATCCGTCTCCACGAGGGAGAGAGGAGTCATGTTGAATTTAAATGCATTGCCTAAGGCACAATCGTAACGGTTCCAGCGGGGCTCGAACTCCGGGCCTTTCGAACATGAAGCGAACGCGCGCAGCCACTGGTTACTGGTTGTAGAGCTTTCAGCGAAGGACACATGCTCAAGCATCACTGATGGAGGTATGGGCAGACATTATAGAGACCTAGCTGATTACATGCTCAAGCATCACTGATGGAGGTATGGGCAGACATTATAGAGACCTAGCTGATTACATGCTCAAGCATCACTGATGGAGGTATGGGCAGACATTATAGAGACCTAGCTGATTACATGCTCAAGCATCACTGATGGAGGGCAGACATTATAGAGACCTAGCTGATTACATGCTCAAGCATCACTGATGGAGGTATGGGCAGACATTATAGAGACCTAGCTGATTACATGCTCAAGCATCACTGATGGAGGTATGGGCAGACATTATAGAGACCTAGCTGATTACATGCTCAAGCATCACTGATGGAGGTATGGGCAGACATTATAGAGACCTAGCTGATTACATGCTCAAGCATCACTGCTGGAGGTATGGGCAGACATTATAGAGACCTAGCTGATTACATGCTCAAGCATCACTGATGGAGGTATGGGCAGACATTATAGAGACCTAGCTGATTACATGCTCAAGCATCACTGATGGAGGTATGGGCAGACATTATAGAGACCTAGCTGATTACATGCTCAAGCATCACTGATGGAGGTATGGGCAGACATTATAGAGACCTAGCTGATTACATGCTCAAGCATCACTGATGGAGGTATGGGCAGACATTATAGAGACCTAGCTGATTACATGCTCAAGCATCACTGATGGAGGTATGGGCAGACATTATAGAGACCTAGCTGATTACATGCTCAAGCATCACTGATGGAGGTATGGGCAGACATTATAGAGACCTAGCTGATTACATGCTCAAGCATCACTGATGGAGGTATGGGCAGACATTATAGAGACCTAGCTGATTACATGCTCAAGCATCACTGATGGAGGTATGGGCAGACATTATAGAGACCTAGCTGATTACATGCTCAAGCATCACTGATGGAGGTATGGGCAGACATTATAGAGTCCTAGCTGATTACATGCTCAAGCATCACTGATGGAGGTATGGGCAGACATTATAGAGACCTAGTTGATTACATGCTCAAGCATCACTGCTGGAGGTATGGGCAGACATTATAGAGACCTAGCTGATTACATGCTCAAGCATCACTGATGGAGGTATGGGCAGACATTATAGAGACCTAGCTGATTACATGCTCAAGCATCACTGATGGAGGTATGGGCAGACATTATAGAGACCTAGCTGATTACATGCTCAAGCATCACTGATGGAGGTATGGGCAGACATTATAGAGACCTAGCTGATTACATGCTCAAGCATCACTGATGGAGGTATGGGCAGACATTATAGAGACCTAGCTGATTACATGCTCAAGCATCACTGATGGAGGTATGGGCAGACATTATAGAGACCTAGCTGATTACATGCTCAAGCATCACTGATGGAGGTATGGGCAGACATTATAGAGACCTAGCTGATTACATGCTCAAGCATCACTGATGGAGGTATGGGCAGACATTATAGAGACCTAGCTGATTACATGCTCAAGCATCACTGATGGAGGTATGGGCAGACATTATAGAGACCTAGATGATTACATGCTCAAGCATCACTGATGGAGGTATGGGCAGACATTATAGAGACCTAGCTGATTACATGCTCAAGCATCACTGATGGAGGTATGGGCAGACATTATAGAGACCTAGCTGATTACATGCTCAAGCATCACTGATGGAGGTATGGGCAGACATTATAGAGACCTAGCTGATTACAAGCGAACTAGCATAGACGTTTTAACCCTTTGCCTGTGTGTCTCCCGGGCATCACTACTCCCCTGTCAATAACGAATAAATAAAATCACATTTCATGATTTGCAAAGAACATAGATCTAGATCAGCTATGACGTTGCATCTGATCAGGATCTATGTTGTTTGCTATTCAGCCAAGTATTTTAAACATGGGACTAGTTTAGTTTTCAAAATAAAAATGTTGTATGGGGCATAGGTAGATGGACCATTTTAGAGAACTTCTTGGAATCAAATAAGGTGGATTTAATACACTGTCGTGACGTTAAACATTTCTTCTAATTTACAGTCCATTATTATTAATATTGGACTGCTTTCAAAATGCCAGAGTAGCAAATTAAATCCGTAAATGTACAAATTAACAATTTTAATTAATAAGATCTTATATAAGTGTGTGTTTTAAGTAAGATAATTGGATCTCAAATGGATCCAATATGTAAAATATTGGCACTATGTTCGATGCTACGTGCCTCACACAGTGTCATATTTTACATATTGGATCATTTTCGGCTTATATCCTATACATATATGTATTGTCTCAGTACCGGTATATCATTTAAGAAAGGAGATGTTCACACAGCTGAGAATTATCGACCAGTATCGCTAACCTGCACTACATGCAAACTCCTAGAGCATATCATTAGCAAACACATCCTCGACCACCTCGGCAGACACAAAATATTAACCTCACTCAACCATGGCTTCCGAACCGGATACTCCTGTGAGACGCAACTGATCACGACCATTCATGACCTACTTAAAGACCACGACAAAGCCCACCAGATCGATATGGCCATCCTTGACTTCTCCAAGGCGTTCGACACAGTGCCCCATGAACTGCTACTTTCGAAGCTGACCAACTATGGCATTGATGGCCCTATCAACAACTGGCTGCGAGACTTTCTCACCAATCGTTCCTCAGCCCTCTCCTCTTCTTGTGTCATATAAATGATCTACCTGAAGCTGTCAAGTCGCAGGTCAGACTGTTTGCAGACGACTGCCTGCTATACAGGCCCATCAAGACAGCCAATGATCATCTTGTGTTATAGGAGGACTTGAGAACGCTGGAGACTTGGGCCAAGACATGGGGAATGCGCTTCAACGCCAAGAAATGCTACATCCTCAACATCAACAGCAAGTCGTCCCATTTCTACGAACTTGACAAGCACTTCCTCCAAGTTGTCAACGAAACTCCCTACCTAGGAGTCACCATACAAGCCGACCTGAAGTGGGATAGCCACATATCCAAGATCACCAAGAAAGCCAACGCCTCCCTGGGTTTCATCAGGCGTAACCTAAGCCACTGCCCCTTGACATGCAGGAAGACTGCCTATTTGGCCCTTGTACGTTCCACCCTCGAGTATAGCTCCAGTGTCTGGGACCCATACTACGCCAAAGACATAGACAAACTTGAGAAGGTCCAATGACAAGCAGCCAGATTTATCACCGGCAACTACAAATCCAGAGAGGGGGGTTGCGTCACCAACATGCTCCAGTACCATGGACTGCAGAGCCTCCAGGACAGAAGGAGATCCAACAGGCTGGCTGACCTTCATGTACAAAGTGGTCGCGGGGCAGGTGCCAGCTCTACCTTGCCATGACATACTTACCCCCATTAGAGAAAAAAGAAACATTAAACTTAAAACATTCAGCGACTATTCTACAACAAATGTACTAAGTAAACATGTGACAAACAACTCCAGTGTTTTAACTTAATCTCATGTTCAGGAACTCTTTTTTTCCACAAACAATAATTGATTGGAACAAACTAAATAACAATGTTGTGTGCGCAGCAACAGCGAGCAGCTTCCAATCTGCTCTCCAGTGTCAATAAACAAGAAGACACATCTCTCTCCCATCGCGTTACATGCCTTAAACGGCCCTGCGATGTAATTATCCAGATCCAGAGATGGTATTTTTAATTACGACCATGAAACGGTTTAGTCATTCCATTCCTCTGTCACAATCTACAAAGATATATATATCTGTTGATCGCGTATCACTAAAATTAAATTTAATACATGATAAATTATGGACACTATCCAAGTTTCTGACATTTTGATAGATTTTAAAGAGATTATAGTTTATATCATGCGTATTATTAATGCAAGACGTATCAAGGTTTTTGATGGATTTGTGTACATTAGAAATAACCTAGCTGGCACAATCATGTCGCTCTATTTTTACAGCAGATGATAATATCATACAGGGCTAGAATTTAACTTTTTTGTGCACTGGCAAATTTTTGCGAGTACCTAAATTGTCAACTCGCAATAGTTGAATTCTTCTCGCAATTTTGATAAAATGTCATTTTATTTTTCAATTAGATCTACTGGGTCCGACTGTTGGAATAGGGCGAATTTAGTGCGGGCCGTTTTCATCACGCTTTGTTGCGACTTTCACTTTGCTATTGTTTTTGGGGATGGGCAAATTGTCTTTTTAAGGGCAGAATCGCCCAACTAGACTCGGGTACATGAACTTGCGAGTGTTGCCTCCTCTCACCACTGTTACCGACATTAAAAAATTGGTTATTTTGAACATTTCGTCTTGGAATATCTACTGCTAGAAAAATTACGCAGACTGGATTTTATTATTTATTTATTTATTATTTTCCATAGTAAATCAGGTCATTTGATCAAATTCTTAGCAAAATTTAAAATCTGTAAAAAATGTGCATTAATTTGATTGCTATTCAATTTTGTATGCCTAATTGCTATTTTGTATGCCTAATTGCTATTTTGTATGCCTAATTGCTATTTTGTATGCCTAATTTTGCGTTTGTTATATGTAACATTATTATATTGATGTATTTTCAGGGTTCGTCCACTCAATTCTAATGAGGGGAATAGAAAAGACCTGTTTAGCTGCACATTCCCTGGTTCCGGAAAAATTGAGGTACCAGCGTAAAATAACTCCGATATATTCAGACACATTATTTATATAACATACAGTCTACATCTGCTATGTCAAAGTCAGTTATGTCGAATTCTCCGATTATCTCGAAGTCGGATCAACGTCTATCTCGAAGTTGGATCAAAGTCCCGTTTCAGACACTTTCATTGTACAACTGTCTCCATTTATAACGAATTTCATTAAGTCAAACTTCGGTTATGTTGAAAAGTATTTTGTTCAGTCCGGCGGAATTCAACATAGCGGAAGTAGACTGTGTTTAGATTGTTTCATCTTCAAATTCATAATAATATCTGTCCAGATGGAGTTAGGTCTCAGCATTTGAGACAACAAGACTGCATATAGTACATTACCGGTAGTACATTTAACAGTGACTTGTGTGTCAGGGATCCAATGGTTGACATGCTGGACTAGGTTCGATCCCCAGCCTGACACTAATGGCCAGTGGTTGACATGCTGGACTAGGTTCGATCCCCAGCCTGACACTAATGGCCAGTGGTTGACATGCTGGACTAGGTTCGATCCCCCGCCTGACACTAATGACCAGTGGTTGACATGCTGGACTAGGTTCGATCCCCAGCCTGACACTAATGGCCAGTGGTTGACATGCTGGACTAGGTTCGATCCCCAGCCTGACACTAATGGCCAGTGGTTGACATGCTGGACTAGGTTCGATCCCCACCTGACACTAATGGCCAGTGGTTGACATGCTGGACTAGGTTCGATCCCCAGCCTGACACTAATGGCCAGTGGTTGACATGCTGGACTAGGTTCGATCCCCCGCCTGACACTAATGACCAGTGGTTGACATGCTGGACTAGGTTCGATGCCCAGCCTGACACTAATGACCAGTGGTTGACATGCTGAACTAGGTTCAATCCCCAGCCTGACACTAATGACCAGTGGTTGACATGCTGGACTAGGTTCAATCCCCCGCCTGACACTAATGACCAGTGGTTGACATGCTGGACTAGGTTCAATCCCCCGCCTGACACTAATGATCAATGGTTGACATGCTGGACTAGGTTCGATCCCTCGCCTGACACTAATGACCAGTGGTTGACATGCTGAACTAGGTTCAATCCCCCGCCTGACACTAATGACCAGTGGTTGACATGCTGAACTAGGTTCAATTCCCAGCCTGACACTAATGACCAGTGGTTGACATGCTAAACTAGGTTTGATCCCCCGCCTGACACTAATGTCCAGTGGTTGACATGCTGAACTAGGTTCGATGCCCCGCCTGACACTAATGACCAGTGGTTGACATGCTGGACTAGGTTCGATCCCCAGCCTGACACTAATGGCCAATGGTTGACATGCTGGACTAGGTTCGATCCCCAGCCTGACACTAATGGCCAGTGGTTGACATGCTGGACTAGGTTCGATCCCCCGCCTGACACTAATGACCAGTGGTTGACATGCTGGACTAGGTTCGATGCCCAGCCTGACACTAATGACCAGTGGTTGACATGCTGAACTAGGTTCAATCCCCAGCCTGACACTAATGACCAGTGGTTGACATGCTGGACTAGGTTCAATCCCCCGCCTGACACTAATGACCAGTGGTTGACATGCTGGACTAGGTTCAATCCCCCGCCTGACACTAATGATCAATGGTTGACATGCTGGACTAGGTTCGATCCCTCGCCTGACACTAATGACCAGTGGTTGACATGCTGAACTAGGTTCAATCCCCCGCCTGACACTAATGACCAGTGGTTGACATGCTGAACTAGGTTCAATCCCCAGCCTGACACTAATGACCAGTGGTTGACATGCTAAACTAGGTTTGATCCCCCGCCTGACACTAATGTCCAGTGGTTGACATGCTGAACTAGGTTTGATGCCCCGCCTGACACTAATGACCAGTGATTGACATGCTAAACTAGGTTCGATGCCCCGCCTGACACTAATGACCAGTGGTTGACATGCTAAACTAGGTGCGATGCCCCGCCTAACACTAATGACCAGTGGTTGACATGCTAAACTAGGTTCGATGCCCCGCCTGACACTAATGACCAGTGGTTGACATGCTAAACTAGGTTCGATGCCCCGCCTGACACTAATGACCAGTGGTTGACATGCTAAACTAGGTTCGATGCCCCGCCTGACACTAATGACCAGTGGTTGACATGCTAAACTAGGTTCGATGCCTCGCCTGACACTAATGACCAGTGGTTGACATGCTGGACTAGGTTCGATCCCCCGCCTGACACTAATGACCAGTGGTTGACATGCTGGACTAGGTTCGATCCCCCGCCTGACACTAATGACCAGTGGTTGACATGCTAAACTAGGTTCGATGCCCCGCCTGACACTAATGACCAGTGGTTGACATGCTGAACTAGGTTCAATCCCCAGCCTGACACTAATGACCAGTGGTTGACATGCTGGACTAGGTTCGATCCCCCGCCTGACACTAATGACCAGTGGTTGACATGCTGGACTAGGTTCGATCCCCCGCCTGACACTAATGACCAGTGGTTGACATGCTGGACTAGGTTCGATACCCCGCCTGACACTAATGACCAGTGGTTGACATGCTGGACTAGGTTCGATCCCCCGCCTGACACTAATGACCAGTGGTTGACATGCTGGACTAGGTTCGATCCCCCGCCTGACACTAATGACCAGTGGTTGACATGCTGGACTAGGTTCGATCCCCCGCCTGACACTAATGACCAGTGGTTGACATGCTGAACTAGGTTCGATCCCCCGCCTGACACTAATGACCAGTGGTTGACATGCTGAACTAGGTTCGATCCCCCGTCTGACACTAATGACCAGTGGTTGACATGCTGAACTAGGTTCGATCCCCCGCCTGACACTAATGACCAGTGGTTGACATGCTGAACTAGGTTCGATCCCCCGCCTGACACTAATGATCAATGGTTGACATGTTAAACTAGGTTCGATGCCCCGCCTGACACTCATGACCAATGGTTGAAATGTTAAACTAGGTTCGATCCCCCGCCTGACACTCATGACCAATGGTTGAAATGTTAAACTAGGTTCGATCCCCCGCCTGACACTCATGACCAATGGTTGAAATGCTGAACTAGGTTCGATCCCCGCCTGACACTAATGACCAGTGGTTGATATGCTGAACTAGGTTCGATCCCCCGCCTGACACTAATGACCAATGGTTGACATGCTAAACTAGGTTCGATCCCCCGCCTGACACTAATGACCAATGGTTGACATGCTGAACTAGGTTCGATCCCCGCCTGACACTAATGACCAATGGTTGACAAGCTAAACTAGGTTCGATCCCCAGCCTGACACTAATGACCAATGGTTGACATGCTGAACTAGGTTCGATCCCCAGCCTGACACTAATGACCAGTGGTTGACATACTAAACTAGGTTCGTTCCCCCGCCTGACACTAATAATGTTAACAGTCTTTCAGATGGGACTATAAACCAAGGCCTGAATCATTATATCGGTGCTATACACTGGGCATGAAAAAGAACCTGTGAATCTTCTGGATGTGTATTATCTTCTGTATCTTGTGCTCTATCGTCCTACCAAAAATAAAATGACTAATATACATGTGGAGACATCACCTCTGATTAGTTTAGTTTAAACTTGATTTATTTTACAACGATTGCTAAGCAAGTTCTAACAACTTATATTTATCACTCTCGTTGGCGCGGATGAAAGCGTATAATTATGTGGTCATTCGTGTGGGACTGTTGAGCAGATGATTGTAAAATTGCATAATTTAGTAAATAAATGCAAACATGTTGACAATAACATGAAACCCTGTGCAACAAAATATTATATACCACATATCTGCTGTAACATCCGTAAATCATAAGGGAACCAAATATTGTTGCAGAATTTCAATTACTTAAATAGATTGACCTGGTCATTTCTGGATTCCAGCTCAAGCCTGTATTTCTATGCACACACCAGTGAAAGCTTGGAACCAGTTCCCTGAAAACAATTGGACAATTTTAATACCTATAATATGAATACATAGCAGTAATTCTTATCACATAAAGTCCCATTCGTCCAGAAAATCAAACATAATTCTAAATTTGTCAATATTTAACCCTTTCCTTCATAGAGATTTAGGTTAATATACTATTATATCTGCATACAAACGACAGCCATTTAGCTATCATGTAGTGGATAAGTAGTCGCCATGTCTATCCCACCTCCATAGATATTACTGGGACTACATGAGATTTAGGTTAATATACTATTATATCTGCATACAAACGACAGCCATTTAGCTATCATGCAGTGGATAAGTAGTCACCATAGCTATCCCACCTCCATAGATATTACGGGGACTATATAGAGATTTAGGTTAATATACTATTATATCTCCATACAAACCACAGCCATTTAACTATCATGTAGTGGATAAGTGGTGGCCATATCTATCCCACCTCCATAGATATTACTGGGACTACATAGAGATTTAGGTTAATATACTATTATATCTCCATACAAACCACAGCCATTTAACTATCATGTAGTGGATAAGTGGTGGCCATATCTATCCCACCTCCATAGATATTACTGAGACTATATAGAGATTTAGGTTAATATACTATTATATCTGCATACAAACGACAGCCATTTAGCTATCATGCAATGGATAAGTGGTGGCCATATCTATCCCACCTCCATAGATATTACTGGGACTACATGAGATTCTGGCCATTATTATGAACATTGGTTTTGCTACTTCATTGTCAATGTATGTCGTATTGGTAATGGCGTCAAGAGGTGCTTCTATGAGGGAAAGGGTTAAGTAACTGGCGATAGTTAAAAAGTAATTGTAATTTTTTTCATATCTCTGTAGAAACTGTGACAGGAAGTTCATTTTTGAGAGATAGGGTTAGGGTTAGGGTTAGCTTAATTCAGAGTATAGTGGTTTTCTGTATAGGGTATAGTATCTGTGTAAATTGGCTATATGATGCTTTGCACAATAATTCAGATGAAGTTAAGTGAAAAACAAATATTTAATAATGTTTACACTTAGTTTTCCCTGGTAATGATATTTTTATACAATACACAGGGTGACAGAATGATATGCATGTACCCATACATGGGGTCACATAATGGTGTATTTATTTCCCTGGTAATGATATTTTTATACAATACACAGGGTGACAGAATGATATGCTTGTACCCATACATGGGGTCACATAATGGTGTATTTATTTCCCACAGGTTGATAACAATGGCGCGTTGCGGCAGTTTGGCTATAATGTGGTGTTTGAACCGGATGCCACTCAACCAGACTTATTCGACCACTCGGGGGTGAAGAAGCTGATTGATATGTCATTGAATGGGTAAGGAACAAGCGCGTTATAATTCTACCTCATAGTAACGAGCGACATCGATATGTTTCTATTACCTCCCTTGGCAGATAAAGTCTGATTTATCCCGAAATTCTATTACCTCCCTTGGCAGATAAAGTCTGATTTATCCCGAAATTCTATTACCTCCCTTGGCAGATAAAGTCTTGATTTATTCCGAAATTCTATTACCTCCCTTGGCAGATAATGTCTGATTTATCCCGAAATTTTATTACCTCCCTTGGCAGATAAAGTCTTGATTTATACCGAAATTCTATTACCTCCCTTGGCAGATAAAGTCTGATTTATCCCGAAATTCTATTACCTCCCTTGGCAGATAAAGTCTTGATTTATTCCGAAATTCTATTACCTCTCTTGGCAGATAAAGTCTGATTTATCCCAACATTCTATTACCTCCATCGGCAGATAAAGTCTGATTTATCCCGAAATTCTATTACCTCCCTTGGCAGATAAAGTCTGATTTATTCCGAATTATATAGTGGTCCTTTTAGTTTGTATTCTTTGTTTCTATTGATGTTCCTTTTACTGTTGTGGTATAATTGTCAATTAATTGATAACATTTTATACAGTGTGTATTTTACGTTTATTTATCATCGCTACCGGTTGTCCATATGAGCGACGCCTCCTGAAGAGATTAGTCATTTTTGATTTTTGGAGGATAGTGCAATGATACAGACAGAGACCCATTCCAGAGTCTCCTCTGGTTCTTTTATGTGCACGGTGTACAACACGGACACAAGACCTTGGTTTAACCCATTCAACACCAAGTAACTGACATGGACTGGTCCATGATATTTTTAGACCAATAAATTAATAACAAAATTACATTTGGATCAGTTCATTTATCAAAATGGGTAAACAAAATTCTAAAAATAGTTATATTACTTCAAAAAAGTGTAGATCCAGATGAGCCGGCTCGTCATGAGCCGGCTCATCTGGATCTGCACTTTTTTGTAAGCCTATTTAGAGGTCTGTGGTGTTGAAAGGGTTAAAGTCTGTTAATTTTATTACGGTCAGATGAGGGATCGAACCTGTGATCCCTGGATTACCAGTCCAGCGAGTTACCACTGGACTACAGATCTGTCTTTTATTGATACAGTAATGGATATAATGTCTGGTGGGGTTTAATGATTGAATAATCATCAAATGTGAAAACGGAGGAAAATTGCACAGGCACAAGACACAATTTTTTTTTGGCCCTTAGTATATAATGGTCATATAGTCTCCGTGGCCTAGTGGTTAAGGCGTCCGCCTACGGAGCGGGAGGTCGAAGGTTCGAATCTCGTCAGGGGTTCGTTCTGATATGGCCAGTTGGTGAGCCGCCAGCTAGTTAAATAATGGTTACCGATTGCCTACCAGCCTGACGTCTGGCACACAAGCATAGGATTCGGGAAGTACTGATGTTCATAAAAAAGAGGTGTCTCATAAGTCAGAAATGACTGGCCCTTTAAATAGGGGTGACACTATAATAAACAAACACTTTACTTTACTTTTATAGTAAGTAATGTTTACAAGACACAATTTTTTTTGGCCCTATGGTCATATAGTAAGTAATTTTTACACAGGCACAAGACACACATTTTTACATTACTTACTACAATGTATATGACCATAGGGCCCAAAACAAAAGGATTTCTCTCATGGAAGCAGATCTTGATGCCATTACAAATATGACATACATTGACAATGTAGTAGCCAAACCAATATTTAAAATAAAGACCAGAATCTCGTCAAAAAAGGTGAAAGTAATATTTGTACAGGTAGCAACACAGGACAGGTTGAGCTTCCAAAATAAAATGGATTCCTACCATCCATACTAGCCTATAAGACAACCTTTTTACCACCAGATTATATCCTCAAAGTGTCTTCCCGTCTTATTTATAAATGAGTGCTAACAAAATGGGTTTTTTAAAATAAAATTAATTTTTTTTTTTTAACCCTTTCCCTCATAGAAGCACCTCTTGATGACATTACCAATACGACATACATTGACAATGTAGTAGCCAAAGCAATGTTCATAATAAAGGCCAGAATCTCATGTAGTCCCAGTAATATCTATGGAGGTGGGATAGATATGGCGACTACTTATCCACTTCATGATAGCTAAATGGCGGTCGTTTGTATGGAGATATAATAGTATATTAACGTAAATCTCTATGTAGTCCCAGTAATATCTATGGAGGTGGGATAGATATGGTGACTACTTATCCACTGCATGATAGCTAAATGGCTGGCGTTTGTATGGAGATATAATAGTATATTAACCTAAATCTCTATGAAGGAAAGGGTTAAATTGAAACTTCCACATTAACCACTTGACCACTGAAGCCCCTTATTCTTGTATATAGTATAATATGGAATGATGTTTTATGGATTTCAGATATGCATGTACAACATTAGCATTTGGCCAGACTGGTTCTGGTAAAACGCATACAATGACAGGGCCTCCACAGCAGGTAAATAAAAGAACCAGACTGTTCTTTATATATTCTTCGATATATTATATGATAAATTTCTGTATAAGTTGGCACATAATTGCATTATAATAAATATACATTTACATGAATATTTCTTCTTTTCACTTTGGCCAACAGATATCTGTTTCTGGGTTTCGTGGTCGTTAAAAGCATATATATTTACTGCACAGTATTAGCAATATCATAAGTATGTATTTATGCTTAACCCTTTCAACACCACAGATCTCTAAATAGGCTTACAAAAAGTGTAGATCCAGATGAGCCGGCTCGTGACGAGCCGGCTCATCAGGATCTGCACTTTTTGCCAGTAATATTACTATTAGACAAAATTACTCATTTTGATAAATGAACTGGTCCAAATGTAATTTCCTTATTAATTTATTGGTCTAAAAATATCATGCATCAGTCCATGTCAGTTACTTGGTGTTGAATGGGTTAAATAGCATGTACCAGTCCATGTCAATTACTTGGTGTTGAATGGGTTAAATATCATGCACCAGTCCATGTCAGTTACTTGGTGTTGAATGGGTTAAATATCATGCACCAGTCCATGTCAGTTACTTGGTGTTGAATGGGTTAATATCATGCACCAGTCCATGTCAGTTACTTGGTGTTGAATGGGTTAAATATCATGCACCAGTCCATGTCAGTTACTTGGTGTTGAATGGGTTAAATAGCATGTACCAGTCCATGTCAGTTACTTGGTGTTGAATGGGTTAAATATCATGCACCAGTCCATGTCAGTTACATGGTGTTGAATGGGTTAAATATCCTGCACCAGTCCATGTCAGTTACTTGGTGTTGAATAAACTAAACAGAAATTAATTTTGTTTTACTGAATTTTTAGTTGTTTTGTTACGTGAAGCCAAATATTTAAGGTGGGTTAGGAGACCAGAAACAGATGTATTATGTTGGCCAAACCAGTTTTACATACCTCGGTCAGCACCAATAATAACGTACAGTCTTAATATTAACATTCATAGAAACATGACTTTTGTAAATTAGTAGGCAAACACTTCACTATCTCTAATTATGTGTAATTATGCGAAATTTGTAGTAACTTATATTCATTTTGAAGGGTTTGTTAGATTATAATCTGTTTATTATTGATTTCATATATTTACAGTTCAACATTGTTTATATTTTAAAGAGCCCTTAACAATGATTGATGTTATACAAGTGTATTTAGGTGCTGTTTAAGAATTTGTACCATTGATAGCTTCATTGACCGATTATGACAAATATAATGGAATTACTTGACAGAAGGCATTTAAGACAATTTATAATGGGATTGTAGCCTGCACATGACCATTAACCTTTAACCTGCCGAATAAATTGGACAGAATGTACAAACAACATATTGCCGCGTCTGATCAGGATCTATGTTGTTTGCTATTCAGGCAAGTGATTTAGCTTGTTCTGTGCCATTTAATCTGGCTCTGCTGTTTGCTGAGTGTAGTCGTGATTGGCAGGTTAAGGTGTCAGGCAAGTGATTTAGCTTGTTCTGTGCTGTTTAATCTGGCTCTGCTGTTTGCTGAGTGTAGTCGTGATTGGCAGGTTAAGGTGTCAGGCAAGTGATTTAGCTTGTTCTGTGCCGTTTGATCTGGCTCTATGCTGTTTGCTGAGTGTAGTCGTGATTGGCAGGTTAAGGTGTCAGTCAAGTGATTTAGCTTGTTCTGTGCCGTTTGATCTGGCTCTATGCTGTTTGCTGAGTGTAGTCGTGATTGGCAGGTTAAGGTGTCAGGCAAGTGAATTAGCTTGTTCTGTGCCGTTTGATCTGGCTCTATGCTGTTTGCTGAGTGTAGTCGTGATTGGCAGGTTAAGGTGTCAGGCAAGTGATTTAACTTGTTCTGTTTGATCTGGCTCTATGCTGTTTGCTGAGTATAGTCGTGATTGGCAGGTTAAGGTGTCAGGCAAGTGAATTAGCTTGTTCTGTGCCGTTTGATCTGGCTCTATGCTTTTTGCTGAGTGTAGTCGTGATTGGCAGGTTAAGGGTTAATATTGCTACAATGCTGCTGCATTCCTGCCATTCTAGTCTGGTTATGTCCCCAGGGCTGGGGATTTTGGAGAAATAGTGTCCCAGAGCAGTTGTACATGCTCCAGAGTCATGTGAACAATTTTACTATTAACATTAAAACCATCTTACATTTCAGTTTCAGGAATCGGTGTGTATAAAATGAATGAAATATTTCATTTAACAAACGAGTTTCTTTCACTAATAAGCAAATAAAATATGTGGTTCCACAAACCCTTTTTTAACCCTTCGACTGTAAATAGTGATTTTGGTCATTATATATAGACACAGCAATATAAAACATTTAAGAAAAGAGAAGTTCTCTTAAGCTAAATTGTTTTAATATTTGGATTATTAAAATAGATTGCTTTGGATTATGTTTTGCACTCTTTCACCACCAATGTCGCATAAAAGCGACTTTGCAAAAAGCAGAGAACCCGATCAGACAGAACAGATCGTCTGATCAGGCTATATGCTGATTGCTCTTCAGACAGAGGAGCTGAAGCATCTGTCCGAATAGCAAACAACATAGATCCTGATCAGATGCAGCGTTACGCCACAGCTGATCTGGATCTATGTTGTTTGCACATGCTCTGAATTTATTCGTCGCTGAAAGAGTTAAAAGAATTCACACTATCAATTCTGTATATTTTTATTTTGTGGGAAACACATGTTTTTTTAAACTAAGCTTTACTTAAATCTAATACACTAACACAATTAAAGAATGTGGAACCATTGCGGTGTAATGAATACCCTGTTTGCCGTGTACCTGAGTAGTTGTGAGTTTGTGACCCTTAAGCACGGTTGTGGTTGGTGTTCCTTGGCAAACACATTTAAATCCACATTGCCTCTTCTCTCTCCATCATGCCGACAGATTCCATCTGGAATCAGGTTTCGAGAGTGATTAAAGTTTAAAGAATTTGTTTCACAAGCGAGCTAAGAGAAACTGATATACCTTAACCCTTTCAACACCACAGACCTCTAAATAGGCTTACAAAAAGTGTAGATCCAGATGAGCCGGCTCATGATGAGCCGTCTCATCAGGATCTGCACTTTTTGCCAGTAATATTACTATTTTTAGGCAAAATTACTATAATACATTTTGATAAATAAAAGATGAGCAGTCTCATCAGGATCTGCACTTTTTGCCAGTAATATTAATATTTTAGACAAAATTACCCATTTTGATAAATGAATTGGTCCAAATGTAATTTTCTGATTAATTTATTGGTCTAAATATATGATGGACCAGTCCATGTGAGTTACTTGGTGTTGAATGGGTTAAGTAAGGAATGGTGACCAGTAGACAGATACGTTCTGTTTTGTAGAAGTGTTACATTTATTGTCCTCATTTCTATATCAGGGAGAGGGAGACCTATTTTGTAATGGAAATGATTTAGTCAGGGGCGACTGGGGCGAAATAGTTGCAATAGAGAAGTGTGATAGCACGGTGGATGCGCGTTCGCTTCAGGTGCGAAAGATCTAGAGTTCGAGCCACGCTGGAGCCGTTATGATTGTGCCCTTAGGCAAGGCATTTAAATTCCACGTTGCCTCTTCTCTCTCCCGCGTGGTGATGGATTCCATCAGGAATAAGGTCTCGAGAGTGATTAATATAAGTTATAAGAACTTGTTTCCCAATCAAGCTAAAATAAATTTGTATAACCTAATAAGGACACATACTTTGCCCCCATGGGGACCCCACTTCTCCTTAACCCATTTGATTCTGGATACCGTTCAAACAGTATTTGCAAAGAACATAGAGCCAGATTAACCGCCACGGAATGTGCCGTCGAATCAGGCGCTATGCTGTTTGCTATTCAGATGATCTTGCTAAGACACTTGGCTATGTAGCAAGCAACATAGATCCTGATCAGCATGCACCGTCACACTCATGCTGCGTGCTGATCAGGATCTAGGTTGTTTGCAAAAGTCTTTAAATGTATCCAGAATGAAATGGGTTAACATTTTTTTTACTATTTTACAATTTTCATACAAAATATTGTCCAGTAAGATACAATGGCCCATTATAATGCACTCCTTCTATTCACAATTGTCAAATTGCGACTTTTAACCCTATTTTCTTGAAATTTATTAACCATTTACTTCATAGAGATTTAGGTTCATATGCTATTATATCGCCATACAAATGACAGCCATTTAGCTATCATGCTGTGGATAAGTAGTCGCCATATCTATCCCACCTTCATAGAGATTTAGGTTAATATACTATTATATCTCCATACAAATGACAGCCATTTAGATATCATGCTGTGGATAAGTAGTCGCCATATCTATCCCACCTTCATAGATATTACTGGGACTACAGGAGATTCTGGCCTTTATTATGAACATTGGTTTGGCTACTACCTTGTCAATGTATGTCGTATTGGTATAGGCATCGAGAGGTGATTCTATGAGGGAAAGAGTTAAATAACACAATTTAAGGGTGGAATAACACAATTTAAGGGTGGACTAACACAATTTAAGGGTGGAATAACACAATTTATGGGTGGAATAATGCAATTTAAGGGTAGAATAACACAATTTAAGGGTGGAATAACACAATTTAAGGGTGGAATAATGCAATTTAAGGGTGGAATAACACAATTTAAGGGTGGACTAACACAATTTAAGGGTGGACTAACACAATTTAAGGGTGGAGTAACACAATTTAAGGGTGGAATAATGTAATTTAAGGGTGGAATAACACAATTTAAGGGTGGACTAACACACTTTAAGGGTGGAATAACACAATTTAAGGGTGGAATAATGCAATTTAAGGGTGGAATAACACAATTTAAGGGTGGAATAACACAATTTAAGGGTGGAATAACAAGGGTGGAATAACACAATTTAGGGTGGATAATAACTCACTGTCTCACTTCTCCCAAATATTATGACCTAGAATGAGCAGGGTAAAGATCAAAGCAGAACAATTGGAATGCAATTACCAACTTGGCAGGTGTTTTAATGGAATTATATTCTTGTGTGATGTTAATTTGGTTTCATAAATTACTTAAATTATAATACCCCAAACATAAAAGAATGCACTTATTCCCTAAAATTGAACAAAAATCTCTTTATTACTTCAAAATATATCTTTATTGGAATGTCATTTTTTATTCATGTTGTATATACTGTGCCATAAGTCGACCTTACTACATGTAGTAAGTGAAGGGTGTATTTTTGTCGACCTTACTACATGTAGTAAGTGAAGGGTGTATTTTTGTCGACCTTACTACATGTAGTAAGTGAAGGGTGTATTTTTGTCGACCTTACTACATGTAGTAAGTGAAGGGTGTATTTTTGTCGACCTTACTACATGTAGTAAGTGAAGGGTGTATTTTTGTCGACCTTACTACATGTAGTAAGTGAAGGGTGTATTTTTGTCGACCTTACTACATGTAGTAAGTGAAGGGTGTATTTTTGTCGACCTTACTACATGTAGTAAGTGAAGGGTGTATTTTTGTCGACCTTACTACATGTAGTAAGTGAAGGGTGTATTTTTGTCGACCTTACTACATGTAGTAAGTGAAGGGTGTATTTTTGTCGACCTTACTACATGTAGTAAGTGAAGGGTGTATTTTTATTGTTATGTTATGTTATATTTCGGGTTTTACGCCTGCATCAGCACCATTTTGGGCTATATCGCCGGCGGGCAGTTTACCTAACAACACCTTTCCTGGGCAGGCTCCAGCGGTTAACCAGTACTTGGGTGCACCAACCTCCGTAAGAAACTGCCAACTTTTTCATATAAATGAGACACGGTCTGAGCGGGGCTCGAACCCGTGACCATCAGTGATGATAGGTTACAGTGGTATACAAGTCAGCGACCTTAACCACTCGACCACGGAGGCGGACGTATTTTTATTGTACATTCATTCACACCATATAAATAATTTCCTGGTCCTTAAAATCTCCAAAACAATCCGAAAGTGTACGAGACAAAAAAGGTGAAAGTAATACTTGTACAATAGTAGCAACACAGGACAGGTTGAGCTTCCAAAATAAAATGGATTCCTACCATCCATACTCGCCTATAAGACAACTTTTTTACCACCAGATTATATCCTCAAAGTGTCTTCCCGTCTTATTTATAAATGAGTGCTAACAAAATGGGTTTTTTTTTAATCCCTTTCCCTCATAGAAGCACCTCTTGATGACATTACCAATATGACATACATTGACAATGTAGTAGCCAAAGCAATGTTCATAAACCCTTTCCCTCATAGAAGCATCTCTTGATGACATTACCAATATGACATACATTGACAATGTAGTAGCCAAAGCAATGTTCATAATAAAGGCCAGAATCTCATGTAGTCCCAGTAATATCTATGGAGGTAGGATAGATATGGTGACTACTTATCCACTGCATGATAGCTAAATTGCTGTCGTTTGTATGGAGGTATAGTAGTATATTAATGTAAATCTCTATGAAGGAAAGGGTTAAGTGTTAAATGGTATTCATAATTATATTTTTGAAAAGAAAACACTCTGACACTGAAAATGTCTTCAACTTGCACTGGCTCAACATATACTTTATACCGGCAAAACATGCATTTTATCAACCCATCTTATATACGAGAGCATGCCAAACCCCACATATTTCAGAACCAAAGTAGGGGGTCTTCTTATAGGCAAGATCGCCTTATAGCCTAGTCCAAATATTTAGACTTGAAAAATGTGACATTTTACTATCCAGGCATTTTTCAAAGTCTAAACGCTAAACCTCAATTACGCGTAGCATATTTTATATTCTAAAAAGTCATATATATAGAAACAAAAATAGAAATCATTAGACGAAAATGTTTACAAGATTTATCTCTGTGCCATTACGGTGAACCAAATAAGATTTTGTTTAATATCCAATTGTTCATACACATGGAATGTACTAAAAAATAATTAATTCGGATTTCTTTTGTGAAGACTGCACAGAAAAAATGGGAGAATCTCACCTGTCAACTTCAAACAGCTAAATGACATGCACAATGGTTAGACAATATATTTTAAATGTTCTTAATATCTATATTTAGGATTATTCTTAACACCAATGCACACATTTATAACTGTTCATGTCCGAAAAGCTTCAAAATATTGGTCAGAAATCCCGCCATCAGATCAAGGCAGAAAGTGCTATGTGAAAATGAGCTTTAACGATAAGACCTCGAAATAACAGGAACACAATTTTATGTAGAAGTCTTATTTATAGGACTAGAGTGGTGGAACCTATGCTCGGCGAGTATGAACGGTAAATAAATGTGAAAATAAAAAAAGATTGTTTGGTGCAACTTGGATATAAACCAATTGAAGATTTTACAGCACTCTTTTGAAGCAAATAATGTCGACTTATGGCCGAATATATATATGGTAGAGAAGAGTTGTTTTCTGGCAGTACATCTGTATCATTTCTGTGTGCTTTAATAGTTTCCTTCTTTCCTTTAATTTATTATTTTACTTGTTAGATTTACTCCCACTTTTTTATAATTTAACCCTTAAAATGCTGATCACAGCAAAAGTTGCTGTTTGCTATTCGGATAGTGGAACTAAATCACTTGGCTGGATAGCAAACAATATAGATCCTGATCAGATGCGACGTTATCCTGCTGATGATTTGGACCTATGTTTGCTATTCGGATAGTGGAACTAAATCACTTGGCTGGATAGCAAACAACATAGATCCTGATCAGACGCGGCGTTATCCTGCTGATGATTTGGCTCTATGTTTGCACATTCCTTCCAATTTGTTCGGCATTTTAAGGGTTAATGGTTTATTATATTTAATATTTGCTTATTTCTGTTTTTCTATGAAAATCTGCCCGATATACTCCTCCCATGTATGGAATGTTAATACCGGTAGTAAACAATGTTTGGTAAGTTTTGTATCGTGTAAGTACCTTTGTGGTTAGGATGCAAATCATTGAACTTTTTGCAATTAACCCATTCAACCCCAAGTAACTGACCTGGACTGGTGCATGGCATTTTTAAACCACTAAATTAATAAGAAAATTACCTTTGGACCAGTTCATTTATCAAAATGGGTAATTTTATCTAAAAATAGTAATAATTATTACTGGCAAAAAGTGCAGATCCTGATGAGATGGCTCGTCACGAGTCTATTTAGAGGGTTAACACAAAGAATTCAGATTTTCGAACACCTCGTTGTAAAGCTAAGGGTTATAGTTGCCAAGTTATACCGCTATACAGTAATTGCTAGATTGTCACGTCCACTCCTTTTAATACTTCTAAATGTTATTGACTATTTTAATTAAAATGCTGCAATTCTGAAGGTCATATTATTTTATGGTTAGACCATTTAACAAAAATAGCGAGTCAATTATAATAGTATTTCATTAAGAAAGTGTGATTCAGAAGCCTGGGGTTCCAGTCTGCAAATAGCGATAGCGATGTAAATATTTAACTATTTGGGTGTTAAGTAAATGTATATATATGATGGACAATGCAAACTATATCAATGACTGTTCCCAGGCTAGTGATTCAATACAACCTTAAATATATGGTATCGGACATTATGTGAAAAGCATTGTACTCAGTGAAATTGCAGAAATTGAGATGAGTTCGCCCCCCCGTTTCCTCCTCATCACCTCTTGGAGTATTCTTCACGTGCCAGTTCTCCCCCCGTTTCCTCCTCCTTGCCTCTTGGAGTATTCTTCATGTGCCAGTTCTCCCCCCGTTTCCTCCTCCTTGCCTCTTGGAGTATTCTTCATGTGCCAGTTCTCCCCCCGTTTCGTCCTCA
>CM026403.1:1032863-1082329 GCA_014843695.1 Archivesica marissinica
AGTTCTCCCCCTGTTTCCTCCTCATCGCCTTGGAGTATTCTTCATGTGCCAGTTCTTCCCCGTTTCCTCCTCATCGCCTTGGAGTATTCTTCATGTGTCAGTTCTTCCCCGTTTCCTCCTCATCGCCTTGGAGTATTCTTCATGTGCCAGTTCTTCCCCGTTTCCTCCTCATCGCCTTGGAGTATTCTTCATGTGCCAGTTCTCCCCCTGTTTCCTCATCTCCTTGGAGTATTCTTCATGTGCCAGTTCTTCCCCGTTTCCTCCTCATCGCCTTGGAGTATTCTTCATGTGCCAGTTCTCCCCCCATTTCCTCCTATCTCCTGGGGAGTATTCTTCATGTGCCAGTTCTCCCCGTTTCCTCCTCATTCCTCTTGGAGTATTCTTCATGTGCCAGTTCTCCCCCATTACTATCTCCTCTGGAGTATTCTTCAGTGCCAGTTCTCACCCCTTTTCCTCCTCATCGCCTCTTGGAGTATTCTTCATGGCAAGTTCTCCCCCGCTTCCTCCTAATCACCTCTTGGAGTATTCTTCATGTGCCAGTTCTCCCCCCACCCCGTTTCTCCTCATCGTCTCTTGAGTATTTCTTTTGCCAGTTCTCCCCGCTCCTCCTCATCCCTTGGAGATTCTTCATGTGCCAGTTCTCCCCCGCTTCCTCCTCATCCCTCTTGGAGTCTTCATGTGCCAGTTCTCCCTGTTCTCCTCATCTCCTCTTGGAGTATTCTTAGTGCCAGTTCTCCCCCGCTTCCTCCTCATCTCTCTTGGAGTATTCTTCATGTGCCAGTTCTTCCCCCGCTTCCTCCTCATCACCTCTTGGAGTATTCTTCATGTGCCAGTTCTCCCCCCGTTTCCTCCTCCTTGCCTCTTGGAGTATTCTTCATGTGCCAGTTCTTCCCCGTTTCCTCCTCCATCTCCTCTTGGAGTATTCTTCATGTGCCAGTTCTTCCCCGTTTCCTCCTCATCGCCTTGGAGTATTCTTCATGTGTCAGTTCTTCCCCGTTTCCTCCTCATCGCCTTGGAGTATTCTTCATGTGCCAGTTCTTCCCCGTTTCCTCCTCACCGCCTTGGAGTATTCTTCATGTGCCAGTTCTCCCACTGTTTCCTCCTCATCGCCTTGGAGTATTCATCATGTGCCAGTTCTTCCCCGTTTCCTCCTCATCGCCTTGGAGTATTCTTCATGTGCCAGTTCTCCCCCCATTTCCTCCTCATCTCCTTGGAGTATTCTTCATGTGCCAGTTCTTCCCCGTTTCCTCCTCATCTCCTCTTGAAGTATTCTTCATGTGCCAGTTCTCCCCCCATTTCCACCTCATCTCCTCTTGGAGTATTCTTCATGTGCCAGTTCTTCCCCGTTTCCTCCTCATCGCCTCTTGGAGTATTCTTCATGTGCCAGTTCTCCCCCCGCTTCCTCCTGCATCACCTCTTGGAGTATTCTTCATGTGCCAGTTCTCCCCCGTTCTTTTTGGGTTTGTGGTTCCCCTCTCTCATCTTGGAGTATTCTCATGTGCCGTTCTCCCCGTTCCTCCTCATCTCCTCTGGAGTATTCTCAGTGCCAGTTCTCCCCCGTTTCCTCCTCATCCCTCTTGGAGTATTCTTCATGTGCAGTTCTCCCCCCGTTCCCCTCATTCTCTTGGAGTATTCTTCATGTGCCAGTTCTCCCCCCGTTCCTCCTCATCTCCTCTTGGAGTATTCTTATGTGCCAGTTCTCCCCCGTTCCTCCTCATCTTGGAGTATTCTTCATGTGGTTCTCCCGTCCTCTCCTTGGGACTTCATGTGCCAGTTCTCCCCGCTTCCTCTCATCCCTTTGGAGTATCTTCTGTGCCATTCTCCCCCCGCTTCCTTTTTTGGTTTGTGGTTTTATGTGCAGTTCTCCCCCGTTCCTCCTCATCCCTTTGAGTATCTTGCTCTTGGAGTATTCTTCATGTGCCAGTTCTCCCACCGCTTCCTCCTCATCGCCTCTTGAAGTATTCTTCATGTGCCAGTTCTCCCACCGTTTCCTCCTCATCTCCTCTTGGAGTATTCTTCATGTGCCAGTTCTCCCCCGCTTCCTCCTCATCACCTCTTGGAGTATTCTTCATGTGCCAGTTCTCCCACCGCTTCCTCCTCATCTCCTCTTGGAGTATTCTTCATGTGCCAGTTCTTCCCTGCTTCCTTCTCATCACCTCTTGGAGTATTCTTCATGTGCCAGTTCTCCCTGTGTTTCCTCCTCATCTCCTCTTGGGGTATTCTTCAAACGTGCAGTAGGCTGCATGACATGACATGATATATTTTGAAATTATTATTTTATGCTTTGCTAAACAAAGTTAGCTAAACTTGGCAAGTATAAACTTTTATTAAACCTTCAACAAAACAAGAGGTGAACAATTAGATGTGATTTAATAGAGGTTTGCCAGTAATTATCGATGGTTTTGTTAGCAGTTACCTGCAGACAGTTAATCTCGTCAACCATTGGCTTGTGTACAGTTTATATGACGGATTATGTATGAATTAATTGCAAAAAGTTTTGTTGTATGTCAAACGTGCATGATTATTCCAAATGTCCGATCCCCCCTGTGTACCTCGTTGTTATATGCAGAATGATTATATCACACCATTGCATGTTTTAAATGTGGTAAAACACTACGTTACATGTATCTGTGTCATTATTGAAATGGAGTCATGGAGTCTCAGAAAGCAGACTTATAGGGGAGAGGAGATTTGGGGGGATGTGAGAATATAAATCTCCCTCACATCTTCCTACATTCACACAAGAGGGAGAAATTGTTCATGAACATTTCAGATGTCAATTAGCAACTTCTCCAAACATTATGATCATATAGTATTTTATTATATCCTAACAATAATTAATCCATTCAAAGCCATGTAACTGACATGGACTGGTGCATGAAATTTAACCCATTCAACACCATGTAACTAACATGGACTCGTGCATGAAATTAACAATTTTAATTAGTAGGTTCCTGTTATATAAGTGTTTTAAGTAAGATGCCTCAAACGGATCCAATATGTAAAATATCAGAACGCTCGTTTCAACGCTCGTTTCAACGAGAATTGCGCCGCTTTAGAAATTTTCAAAACAAATTGAAAATACTACGAAATCTCTTTTTAACGTAATTTTTGCCGAATAAACCTACACGTTAGTGGAAACACATTTTATTGATAATGTTATTCACAGTTAAAACTCTCCCGTCGAAGATTTTTTTTTGTTGCTGACAGAACCCATGTCCTAGTATGGAAATGTGACCTGCTATGGCCAATGTCTGTGGCAATTGTTTGCAAAATATACATGCATGCAGCTTAAAGTTGTGTTTTATTTGAAGAACAATATAAAGACTCGGGATAGGCGTTATATTTGGACATATTTGTACAAAATTGTTTCAGATAGGGCCATTTTACTGATCGATGCGAAATCTGACATCCCACAGAGTAGAATCCATGTACTTAAATATATATACTAGTACCCCCAAACGTGCCGAATCCCTGTGGTTGACCCTGTATGCCTATGAATAATGCATTTGTGATCCTTAATGTCACTAATCTTTTAAACATTCGATCCAATCCCCTTTCCTTTATTGTGTAGACTTTGTGTGTACATGTATTATTATTTGTTGAAATGTTTAAATATCATTGCAGAATAATATTCCATATATTGGAAGTGCATGGACTGCATGTAGTTACAGAACACCCGTGCATCATACACACAAAATAATAATATCATTATGTCGCATATATAGAAAATATCAACAAATGAATTATGAGGTATCAGATATATAAGAATGTGATTGGATGAAAAGGTAACTGCATATAAACCCTTTTATCACCAAGATGCAATAGTCCCTTTTATGAAGAAAATGCAGTACGGTAGCCGGAGGCAAATTTCAACCACGGCAATCTAGGGGGTTCTGGGGTCATGTACCCCTTAAGATTGTTGGGGTGTAGAAATGATTTCCGGCGTTTTCTGATTTAACCCTTTCAACCCCAAGTAACTGACATGGACTGGTCCATGATATTTTTAGACCAATAAATTAATAACAAAATTACATTTGGATCAGTTCATTTATCAAAATGGGTAATTTTATCTAAAAATAGTAATAATTATTACTGGCAAAAAAGTGCAGATCCTGATGAGACGGCTCGTTACGAGCCGGCTCATCTGGATCTACACTTTTCATAAGCCTATTTAGAGGCCTGTGGGGTTGAAAGGGTTAATGAGTTTAGGCGTATAATTATGTACTGACCATTCAGCTCTCTAGCAGTCAACATTTTATACAGCAACGGGATGTTTTTGGCATTTTATTTAATTTTTCATTTATTTTTTGTTTGCTTTGGAAATTTTAACCGAGGCACTTGCCTCGGTGAGCCTCAGTGTGGCTACGGGCCTGAGGTGAATTTCATTATAGAATTTGGCAAGCCCAAAAGGCAGTACATACAGAGTGAACATTCCAGCAGTATATGTGTTGGAGGAAGACCTCACTCAGTTACTGCCCCTGAATACTCCATCTAAAATATATAGGTCCTCCTAAGTGGTTTACTCTGTTTTTATCGGTGTTACCATTGCACAACATGCTAGCAATTATTATCCACTTTCTCATCTTGTAGTTATTAAATGACTATGTCTCGACATATATACTAAATTAAAACACTCTCGTTACGTCATACCTTTGTACTTGCAGTTCATTATTATTAATAATGGACTGCTTTCAACAGGCCAGAGTATTATATTATTCTATGCGTAAATGTACGAAATTAACAATTTTAATTAGTAGGATCTTGTTATATAAGTGTGTGTTTTAAGTACGATATAAGCCTCAAACGGATCCAATATGTAAAATATTGGTACTGTCTTCATTTTCCTATAAGTATATGGTACTTTACTGTACAAAATTGTTGTGCATTACCGTAAATTACATAAAAAATACGTAAATCACATTTATCATACTTCGACATCTGGTTAACCCTTTCAACACCACAGGCCTCTAAATAGGCTTACAAAAAGTGTAGATCCAGATGAGCCGGCTCGTCACGAGCCGTCTCATCAGGATCTGCACTTTTTGTCAGTAATATTACTATTTTGGACAAAATTACCCATTTTGATAAATGAACTGGTCCAAATGTAATTTTCTTATAAATTTATTGGTCTAAAAACTGATCATGGACCAGTCCATTTCAGTTACTTGGTGTTGAATGGGTTAAGGAACAACAGTAAAAACAAAGGAATCCAACTGAAAGGATCACTATGCATTCCGGGATAAATCACACTTTATCTGCCAACTGCCAAGGGAGGTAATAGAAAAGCCAGCGAAGTCACAATTAATTTGAAATGAATATTTATAATTACCCTGCACAGAGGTCCAATTTTGATGTACCATGTTAGAAGATGCAAGCTGTATTATGCTATACTTCTGGGTGGCAATTTAAAAAAAATTAGACACCTTGCTTATATGCTGACACTGAAAGTCAGATTGATATAATATCTGAGTGCATGTTAATTAGGTGACAATTTGGATAACCGCGTTGCTGGTACCACTGCCAATTCAAAATAGCTGACTTATACGATCTGATGTCTGATAAAATATAACTACTTGAATACTTCTGACAAGTTGGTTTATATAACTCTTTATAAAATGTATATGTTGAATAAATCATGATTAAAATTTTAAATGTTTCTGTCTAGCTATATAATTTATAACTTAATAGTGCATTCAAACATTTAAATTGACTAATTATTATAAAGTGCCAGTTTTATTTATAGTTTATGCACACATTTATTTTAGCAGAGGTATTATGATTTTGTGAATACAGTCAAACCTGTCTTAACCCATTTCATTCGGGATACCGTTCAAACAGTATTTGCAAAGAACATAGAGCCAGATCAACCACCACGGATCGTGCCGTCTGATTAGGCTCTATGCTGTTTGCTATTCAGATGATCTTGCTAAGACACTTGGCTGTGTAGCAAACAACATAGATCCTGATCAGCACGCAGCGTCACGCTGCGGCTGATCTGTATCTATGTTATTTGCAAAAGCCTTTATATGTATCCAGAATGAAATGGGTTAAGCAGCCAGCCAAGGGAATCACAGAAAGTGGCTGCTTAGCACAGGTGGCTGCTTAATAGAGGTCAAATGTATAACAAATCACCATATTGGGAATCTGGAAACTGGCTGCTTAATGCAGGTCAGTTGCATAATAGAGGTGACCACTAAAACATGTTTGACTGTAAATCTCCATGAAGAGAGATCATTTCTATAAATAGTAAGTGGGTCGTACGTGGCCGTGTGGTTACGGTTATTGACTTTAAGTCACTTACCCATCACCACTGTACGGTCAAATCCCACTGGGGGGGGGGGGTCAAATTATGGATATAAGAATACATAACATGTGAACCCTTAATGATAGAATGTTGATCTTGATATGTTGGATCAGCGCAGTGGTTAGCGCGCTAACTTCTCACCAATGCAACCCGGGTTCGATCCTCGGACCGGGAAGTATGTCAGATGGTACGATGGTCACAAGATAGGTGGTTTTCTCTGGGTGCTCCTGTTTCCTCCCACACGAATGACAACATTTACGCTTTCATCCGCGCCAACGAGAATGATTAATATAAGTTGTTAAAACTTGCTTCGCAATCATTGTAAAATAAATAAAATTTAAACTTTTTTAATGTCTGATTTAGAAAAGTAAGATATTTTTGTTAAGCTCAGACTTTTCTTGGCCATTTGAATTTTTAAAAAAAAATTACGTTTATTTATCGTCGCTACCGGTTGCCCATATGAGCGACGCCTCCTGAAGAGATTAGTTATTTTAGATTTTGGAGGATAGTGCATGATACAGACAGAGACCCATTCCAGAGTCCCCTCTGGTTCATTTACGTGCACGGTGTAAAGTACCGACACGAGACCTCGGTTTAACGTCCCATCTGAAAGACTGTTAATTTTATTAGGGTCAGACGGGGGATCGAACCTGCGATCCCTGGATTACCAGTCCAGCGTGTTACCACTGGACTACAGATCCGTCTGTAATTGGCCATTTGAAAGTGAAATGATGTAATACAAATATGTATTTTTTTCTATTTTTTTTCCGAGTTTATGAAGGTCTGCCCGCCCGGAGGCACTGTAAGTGAGCGTACAAAGTATGCTCACCTGTTGAGGCTTGACCCCGACGTGTATCCCTCGCGTCTTAAAGATATATTTTGTAATACCAAAGTATGACGGTTGCACTGATGGTTAATGAAACCAGTGTAATGTGCTTCCGTTGGTCCTACTCTTGTTTCTTTATGTTTATAGACGTGTATCCTGGGTTTCGACCGCATTATTGTGTTCTGTAGTCCGGGATCGATTCACTTGTGTTAATTTTCGAATTTCGAATCTTTGAAGTTCTAATAATCTAAAATTTACTTTTTTGTTACGTCTGAAAGTTTTATGTGCATTCGTACTGCCTGTTTTACTAAGAAATGGCCTTTAATGTATGAGCTAGATTATATGCCACAGAAAGAACTACAAGCCCATGCATTTCGGGTTCTTGGCTTTATGTAATACAAATATGTAATACAAATATGTAATACAAATGAGTAATTAGGATGTATGCAAATTAAACTGCATTGCAGGTGCTTGCCATTAGAAACTATACCCTCGAGTTTCATATCAACATTAACATTGTATCATTAAGGGTTCACATGTTACGTATTCTTATGTCCATTATGTTGGTTATCTCAATGAGAGAAATTACTGGTTTTCTATTACCTCCCTTGATGGATAAAGTCAGATTTATCCCTAAATGTATATTGGTCCTTTTAGTTGGAATCCTTTGTTTTTACTGTTGTCGTCTAAACAGATATTGCGTTAGGATAATTGTAATATTATCAAAATCGTGTTAATTAATTGAACCAATTTTTACAGTAAGGTATCCATTTGACATGCTAACGGATATCTGTCGAGATTAGAGACAATATAAGGCTACAAAGCGCACTATGATTTGTGTCTCAAAACATTTTGTTATTCGTTATAAGTGACCTTCCATTTCATTGCAAATTCTATTGTCGTCATTTTAAAATTACTTTGACAAGTGTGCGGAAATCTATTATTGTTTGGGAATAAATGGAAAAAAAGAAAGCTAATAAAGATTGTCAAAATGACCTAAAGATAACACGATAATCTTATACAATGATCACAATTTATGTCTTCCAGTGTTAGCAAGCTTATCTTAATAACTAAACTATTTTGTAACTCTCGACAACAAAATTAAATCCATTCAAAACAATAGCAGGTTATGCGGATTTGTAAGATCTGTAGAAATTATGTACATGTCAAAATACTTGCATAAATATTGTAACAAAATACAGTGTATTCGTATTGTTATCTGATTGGTTTAACTAGCTGTGAATGGTGTTGATTATTGGAGCGATCTTCAAGTGCACTTTTGAAATGAAGACAATTTTTTGTTACTATCTGTAATTTTAACTTTAACACACTAGCTTAAATTGAACACTTTCAACACTACTGACCTCTAAATAGGCTTACAAAAAGTGTAGATCCAGTTGAGCCGTCTCGTAAAGTGTAGATCCAGATGAGCCAGCTCGTAACAAGCCGTCTCATGATCTGCACTTTTTGCCAGTAATATTACTTTTATTATTAATTTTTATACAAAAATTATCCATTTTGTTAAATGAACTGGTTCAAATGTAATTTTCTTATTCATTTATTTGTCTAAATATATCATGCACCAGTCCATGTCAGTTATTTGGTGTTGAAATTTTTTATATATTAAGTTAAATTGTCCTACAGGTTTGCCCATTAATCTAAGTTAAGATTATGAGTGCTGGGTTTTTTTAAGGTAAATTTTATTTTTAGTTATTTATATACTAATTGGTTTATGTTATGCTCCTTTCTGTGAACACTAAATCCCTGTAAGCATGTCCCTTATTACAGTTCCAGGAATATCAACACTAAATCCCTGTAAGCATGTCCCTTGTTACAGTTCCAGGAATATCAACACTAAATCCCTGTAAGCATGTCCCTTGTTACAGTTGCAGGAATATCAACACTAAATCCCTGTAAGCATGTCCCTTATTACAGTTGCAGGAATATCAACACTAAATCCCTGTAAGCATGTCCCTTATTACAGTTCAGGAATATCAACACTAAATCCCTGTAAGCATGTCCCTTATTACAGTTGCAGGAATATCAACACTAAATCCCTGTAAGCATGTCCCTTATTACAGTTGCAGGAATATCAACACTAAATCCCTGTAAGCATGTCCCTTATTACAGTTGCAGGAATATCAACACTAAATCCCTGTAAGCATGTCCCTTATTACAGTTGCAGGAATATCAACACTAAATCCCTGTAAGCATGTCCCTTATTACAGTTGCAGGAATATCAACACTAAATCCCTGTAAGCATGTCCCTTATTACAGTTGCAGGAATATCAACACTAAATCCCTGTAAGCATGTCCCTTATTACAGTTGCAGGAATATCAACACTAAATCCCTGTAAGCATGTCCCTTATTACAGTTGCAGGAATATCAACACTAAATCCCTGTAAGCATGTCCCTTATTACAGTTGCAGGAATATCAACACTAAATCCCTGTAAGCATGTCCCTTATTACAGTTGCAGGAATATCAACACTAAATCCCTGTAAGCATGTCCCTTATTACAGTTGCAGGAATATCAACACTAAATCCCTGTAAGCATGTCCCTTATTACAGTTGCAGGAATATCAACACTAAATCCCTGTAAGCATGTCCCTTATTACAGTTGCAGGAATATCAACACTAAATCCCTGTAAGCATGTCCCTTATTACAGTTGCAGGAATATCAACACTAAATCCCTGTAAGCATGTCCCTTGTTACTGTTGCAGGAATATCAACACTAAATCCCTGTAAGCATGTCCCTTATTACAGTTGCAGGAATATCAACACTAAATCCCTGTAAGCATGTCCCTTATTACAGTTCCAGGAATATCAACACTAAATCCCTGTAAGCATGTCCCTTGTTACAGTTGCAGGAATATCAACACTAAATCCCTGTAAGCATGTCCCTTATTACAGTTGCAGGAATATCAACACTAAATCCCTGTAAGCATGTCCCTTATTACAGTTGCAGGAATATCAACACTAACTCCCTGTAAGCATGTCCCTTATTACATTTCCAGAAAGGTCCTTTATATCAACACTAAATACCTGTAATCATGTCCCTTGTTACATTTCCAGAAAGGTCCTTTATATCAACACTAACTCCCTGTAAGCATGTCCCTTATTACATTTCCAGGAAGGTCCTTTATGTCAACACTAAATACCTGTAATCATGTCCCTTGTTACATTTCCAGGAAGGTCCTTTATGTCAGCACTAAATAACTGTAATCATGTCCCTTGTTACATTTCTTTGACGGTCCCTTATGTCAACACTAAATAACTGTAATCATGTCCCTTGTTACAGTTCCAGGAAGGGAAACAGGTCGACCCCAACATGTATGGTATCATTCAACGGTCGCTCAAATATCTGTTCACAGAACTCCAAGAACAAAAAGGCAACAAAATTGTACGAGCCTCGTATCTAGAAATATATAATGAACAGGTAAGTAATCATACACAGTTTGTAGATACATGTATTTTTGCGCTTATTTCAGTTGTGTGTGGAAGCCATCAAACTGGCTTGCAGAAGATAGGTGGTTATACCAAATTGCCCATTTGTGTCTAAAACAACTCCTCCGTGGTTTTTCCTTCACCATTTATAGCTGGAAAGTTGCTATATACCCTTAGATGTTAGTGAAACTCTTTAATCCTGGAGACAAAAGCTTATTTTTCTTATAGCATGCACTATGTTCTTTCCGATGACCTTATGGTAAGGTGGTCGCCAGATCAGACATGTGGGTTTTCCCTGGGATAATGGATATAAGAATACATAACATGTAAACCCTTAATGATAGAATGTTGATCTTGATCTGTTGGATTAGCGCAGTGGTTAGCGCGCTCGCTTCTCACCAATGCAACCCGGGTTCGATCCTCGGACCGGGAAGTATGTGAGATGGTACGGTGGTCACAAGACAGGTGTTTTTCTCTGGGTGCTCCGGTTTCCTCCCACACAAATGACAACATTTACGCTTTCATCCGCGCCAACGAGAGTGATTAATATAAGTTGCTAAAACTTGTTTCGCAATCATTGTAAAAGAAATAAAGTTAAAAAAAAAAGTTCTTTCTGTGCTTGTGGAAGATTGGTGGTTGTACCCAGTTGCACATGCAGTGCCCGTAGGAGGCAACTAATCACAATTACAAAATGTTGTCAGCAGAGAAACTGGTTAAGTGACACAGAGTCTGTTTTGTGCAACCAAATTGAATATACTTTAACTGCCTTGTTAATTCTAAATACAATTATTCTTGTCGTGTCAATTGCACACAGTCAATTGAATTATTCTTGTCGTGTCGATTGCATACAGTCAATTGAATTGTTCTTGTCATGTCGATTGCACACAGTCAGTTGAATTATTCTTGTCGTGTCGATTGCACACAGTCAATTGAATTATTCTTGTCGTGTCGATTGCACACAGTCAATTGAATTGTTCTTGTTGTGTCGATTGCATACAGTCAATTGAATTATTCATGTCGTGTCGATTGCATACAGTCAATTGAATTGTTCTTGTCGTGTCGATTGCACACAGTCAATTGAATTGTTCTTGTTGTGTCGATTGCACACAGTCAATTGAATTGTTCTTGTCATGTTGATTGCACACAGTCAATTGAATTGTTCTTGTTGTGTCGATTGCATACAGTCAATTGAATTGTTCTTGTCGTGTCGATTGCACACAGTCAATTGAATTGTTCTTGTCGTGTCGATTGCACACAGTCAATTGAATTGTTCTTGTCATGTCGATTGCACACAGTCAATTGAATTGTTCTTGTCGTGTCGATTGCACACAGTCAATTGAATTGTTCTTGTCATGTCGATTACATACAGTCAATTGAACCATTTCTTGAGCTCAATTGGGGCACCACTTGGCTGAGGAGGGTAATTTGGGCTCTCTCAAGGGAGACATTCTCCCCGTCCAGATGGGGAGACTTCACACATGTGCAAATGCATTCAATTTAATAGACTAAAGAAGCACATTCCTTGTTTTTGCACTCAGTTTCACAAGTTCTATGTTTACTCTCACCAAGAACATTTGTTGACTTCAGTTTATTTTCCTAGATCGTTGGAATTCATTAGTTGTTATGAACTATAAAGCATATATCAGTGGAAGTCGTGGTAGCGCAGTGGATGCACGTTCGCTTCAGGTGCGAAAGGTCCAGAGTTCGAGCCAGCTGGAGCCGTTACGATTGTGCCCTTAGGCAAGGCATTTAAATTCCACATTGCCTCTTCTCTCTCCTTCATGGCGATGGATTCCATCAAGAATGAGGTCTCGAGAGTGATTAATATAAATTGAAAGAACTTGTTTCACAAACGAGCTAAAATGAATTTGTATAAACTAACTATAAAGCATGCCTTTTGTACTTTGTGTTATTTCAGGTTATAGATTTATTAAATCCGAACATGCGGCGCTACCTGCAGGTTCGATGGTCGAAGAACAAAGGCTTCTATGTGGAGAACTTGTTTGTTGTTGAATGTGAAACAGAAGATGATCTGAATGCAGTTCTTGAAGAAGGTAAGGTGTTGTATATAGCTCCACTTAAGGAATTAATCTGTTTGTTGTTGAATGTGAAACAGAAGATGATCTGAGCTCCACTTAAGGAATGAATCGCGGGTTAATAGTTTCCATCAGGGTATGAAGTACATTGGGTATTGTATTTTAAGTGTATTGAGGCCGAAGGCGATTCATTACTTATATTTACATTAATTAATTCTTTTCAATAACACAAATAAAAATATAGCACACTTCACAATTAAAATGTGTTTAGTCAAGATTTGCGACTTGCTGTGTGTCGTATCTTGTAAATAGATCATCCTTGGAACAGGGTAAACGGTAAGAGACGCCTTTTCTCGCGATGAACGCTGCCCAGCACTGCGATTGCGCATGACATCGAGTACGCATGTCAGCTGCATATGAGAAGTTCATATGAAAATGGATACAAACAGGATATATATGTCCATAGAAGGAAATGCAATAGCCATGTAAATATTACCGTATGTATTACACGGTCTCCTTGAATGAATGGTTTAGTAACCTGCCTACGGAGCAGATTCGCGACAGGTGTTCATTCTGATTTGGCCAGTTGGTGAGACGCCAGCTGGTTAAATAATGGTTAGCAATTGCCGATGAGCCGTGCACCTTGCATTAAGGATGTGATTCAGTATGTTATGATGTTTACACCAAGAATTGTCAGTATTTAGAAATGTCTGGCCGTTGTAATATAAGGGTAACATTATAATTTCTCCACATGTGGTTTGATGAATATCTACAGTGTCCCCGCATGTGGTTGGTGCTATGACACTTATAAACAGTGGACACCTTGGATTCAAATAAGCTACTAAGTTTAAACTTTATTTATTTTACAACGATTTTACAACTTATATTAATCACTCACATTGGCGCGGATGAAAGCGTATATATATGTGGTCATTCGTGTGGGAGGAAACCGGAGTACCCGGAGAAAACCCACCTGTCCGATCTGGTGACCACTGTACCATCTCACATACTTCCTGATCCTAGGATCGAACCCGGGTTGCATTGGTGAGAAGCGAGCGTGCTAATCACTGCGCTAATCGGACAGCCATAAGCTACATAAGCTACTATGTAACTCTTTTCCCAATCCTCTGTTACCGGTATATTGTTACAATTATTCATGTGTTATGTCTTATTCTTGTATAAAATATTGCTTAAACTAATAGGGGACACTTTAGAGCTATCTGTTAATTTAGAAGCTGCTAAACTGTGTGTTCCTAAATGTGCCTTTGCATGATGTGATGCATTGAACATATCTTTATCAGTGTTATATGTTACTTTACCCTCGTACACCGCAATCTTATCACTATTTTGAAGATGTAGTTTAAGCCCTGATTACTTGTGCAAATATATCTGTGAATAGCGGAAGAGGAGGAAGTTGTTGAAAATAAGAGATAAAGTCTGATACATCTATAGACATCCGTAGAGAATTTATGGCTTGCTCGTTGTCTAGCATTATAAGGATGTGATAGGCTAACTGAAACTCTGATTGGAGATTGATTGGTTTATGTTCTGTTCGTTGTCTAGCATAGGATGTGATAGGCTCAGTGGAACTGTGATGGGAGAATGAAACAATAAAACCTGAATGGTTGGTTTATGTTCTGTTCATTGTCTAGCATAGGATGTGATAGGCTCAGTGGAACTCTGATGGGAGAATGAAACAATAAAACCTGAATGGTTGGTTTATGTTCTGTTCATTGTCTAGCATAGGATGTGATAGGCTCAGTGGAACTCTGATTGGAGAATGAAACAATAAAACCTGAATGGTTGGTATGTCATGTTCATAGTCTAGCATAGGATGTGATAGGCTCAGTGGAACTCTGATGGGAGAATGAAACAATAAAACCTGAATGGTTGGTTTATGTTCTGTTCGTAGTTAAACATAGGATGTGATAGGCTCAGTGGAACTGTGATGGGAGAATGAAACAATAAAACCTGAATGGGTTGGTATCGGACATTTTTAATAAAATGTCACAAATGTATATTATTTAGCAGTAGTTCTACAAAGTACAGAACATACTAAAACTATGACTAATGATTTGCCCAAGGCTAACAAAGATTGTGTCAGATATGCCATATCTGGTAAACCAAAATCCGCAGTGTCTAAACACAGGAATCTATTGAACTACCATATAGTAATAAAGCAATAATAGTAAAAACAAAATGACACAGTCGTGGATGGAGTGGTGGTGGTAACTATTTCTTTACGCAACAAGCTTGTCTCGGCCTAGATGGTGATTGGCCTAGACAATGTCTTTCACTGGTTGGAATGTAGCCATGTCTAATTTCTTTACATAAATGCCGAAAGTGAAATGTTCATGTGCGTAAAAATTACTCTTGTACATAAAATATTTTATGGCTTAAAGTTAGTCTGTCAATGTAAGGAAGATTTCTGGTATATTAGTGAGAAGGTTGATGGATCAACCAAATGATCAGTATAATTATATTGTATACTCAGCAGAAACTGTGGAGAGGTGATAGGTTATGGTACACAAATTGTCCCAAATCACCCTCTAGCACCTCGAATGCTTCAGAGAGGTTTAAATCTGGAAAATACAACACAGATTAATTACAAGTACAGTCTGCATATGTTATGTCGAATTCCGTCGGACCGAACAAAATACTTTGACATATCCAAAGTTGGACTTAACGAAATTCGATATAAGCGGAGCCAGTTATATGTAAAATGATAGTGTCTGAAACGGGACTTCGAGATAACCGGAGAATTCGACATAACCGACTTTGACATAGCAGATGTTGACTGTATGTGCAGGACCATTTCTGGATGTAAATGGGAACAAACCATTGACATTGCTATCGTAAAGCACTTGAAATTTGGGTCAGTTGTCGGTTAAACTTGATTCATTTAGTGCTTCTTTCGTGTACTTTATGCTAATCAAGACACTACCTTAAGCTACCTTTGTTTGAACATCTGAAGAACTATGTACTTATAAAGTTAATCTGCATCTAGGATGAATTGCAATGTTCGCTTATGTTTGATGTGTCATCGCACAAACAATAAATGAATAGATAGAAGAAATCGGTTCATGTTGGTTTTGGATTTAGAGTTGCAACCAACAGCAAAGATCATAGAGTGACTTATAGTACCAACAGTCCTGAACTGATCCCGGGTAAAACAACTGACCGTATGCAAGCTTACAGGATAGCTTCCTCACTTACCAACAGTCAGTACCCAGGTAAAACAACTGACCTTATGCAAGCTTATTGGGTATTTTCCTCACTTACCAACAGTCAGTACCCAGGTAAAACAACTGACCTTATGCAAGCTTATTGGATAGCTTCCTCACATGAAATAATCTTAATCTTAAGTAGGGCTTGAGCCCACAGTGGTGAGATGAAAGTCTTGATCAGTCAGTGATGCTAGCTGCTCCACTCGCCTCTGCATATATTGGAGCAAAGCTATTATTGAGGACGGACTGGTTTTCAGTGATCTTTTTCTTCTTATTTGCCACTGGTTTAAATTTCAGTGAGACAGAACTGTTGATGAAATATGTCAAAAGCATGTTTTATTGTCAACTTCAGTAAAGACTAGTTAGTCAATGCAAATTGATGTTAGCTCGATTGCGCAACAAGTTCTTACAACTTAGCTTAATCACTCTCGAGACCTCATTCCTGATGGAAACCACTTACAACTTGGTTTAATAGCTCTCGAGACCTCATTCCTGAATGGAAACATTTGTCATGAGGGAGAGAGAAAAGACAATGTGGAATTTAAGTGCATTGCCTAAGGACACAATCGCAACGGCTACAGCTGGGAGCGAAATCCAGGCCTCAAAACCAGTTATCTGACAAAACCCAATTTTAACACAAAATTGACTCGTTTAGTAAATATATTAAGTTATATTCCCATTGAGAGATATTCAACCTTACAGCTTACATTATGGCTGTCCTATTAGCACTCGCTTTTCACCAATGCAACCTGGGTTCGATCCTCGGACCGGGAAGCATGTGAGATGGTACGGTGGTCGCCAGATCGGACAGGTGGGTTTTCTCCAGGTACTCTGGTTTCCTCCAACATGAATGACCACATATTCGCTTTCATCCAAGCCAACGAGAGTGATTAATATAAGTTGTTAAAACTTGTTTCGCAATTGTTGTAAAATAAATAAAGTTTAAATTCAACCTTACAGCTTGTTGAATTGTTATTGCAGGATATATAAAATGAAATGGGGTAAACTCGTTAATAACATGTGCTTATATTGAGTGAAATATCTTGTGATTTTATTGCTACTCAAGATGAAGCAAAAGTTGCAAACAAGGCCTTCCACACATGACTTATGATCCTTAACCCTTTCAACACCACAGACCTCTATATAGGCTTACAAAAAGTGTAGATCCAGATGAGCCGGCTCATTGATAAATGAACTGGTCCAAATGTAATTTTCTTATTAAATTTACTGGTCTAAGAATATCATGGACCAGTCCATGTCAGTTACTTGGTGTTGAAAGAGTTAAGACGTTTTGAAGCAACTGCACACAGAGAGCATAGTACATCAAAGAGAATCAGTCATAAGTATAGCACAGTGCACCATATATACAACATAATAAATCACCCATACAGTATATACAGTATAACAATTCTCAAACATAGAACATCAAGGTGATCTAAAGGTTCAGCCTAATGATATATGGGAAGAGCATGAAGCACAACATGAATCAGTGAAAGCCATCACAGACCAGATAGTCCCAACCAATTAATCCAGACACAATATCAGGATTTACTAATAATTTATACATGTATAAAGGTAATTGGATGAACTAGACAGTGAGTGCTGTACCAAGAGAATGTATAGACTTGGATGAACTAGACAGCGAGTGCTGTACCAAGAGAATGTATAGACTTGGATGAACTAGACAGCGAGTGCTGTACCTAGACAATATATAGACTTGGATGAACTAGACAGCGAGTGCTGTACCAAGAGAATGTATAGACTTGGATGAACTAGACAGCGAGTGCTGTACCTAGACAATATATAGACTTGGATGAACTAGACAGCGAGTGCTGTACCAAGAGAATGTATAGACTTGGATGAACTAGACAGTGAGTGCTGTACCTAGACAATATATAGACTTGGATGAACTAGACAGCGAGTGCTGTACCTAGACAATATATAGACTTGGATGAACTAGACAGCGAGTGCTGTACCTAGACAATATATAGACTTGGATGAACTAGACAGCGAGTGCTGTACCAAGACAATATATAGACTTGGATGAACTAGACAGCGAGTGCTGTACCAAGACAATATATAGACTTGGATGAACTAGACAGCGAGTGCTTATCCAAGACAATATATAGACTTGAATGAACTAGACTCTGGCTACGAATCCAAGAGCATATTTAGACTTGAATGAACTAGACAGCGAGTGCTGTACGAAGACCATATTTAGACTTGAATGAACTAGACTTTGGCTATGAATCCAAGAGCATATTTAGACTTGAATGAACTAGACAGCGAGTGCTGTACGAAGACCATATTTAGACTTGAATGAACTAGACAACGAGTGCTGTACGAAGACCATATTTAGACTTGAATGAACTAGACTTTGGCTACGAATCCAAGACCATATTTAGACTTGAATGAACTAGACTTTGGCTACAAATCCAAGACCATATTTAGACTTGAATGAACTAGACTTTGGCTACAAATCCAAGACCATATTTAGACTTGAATGAACTAGACTTTGGCTACAAATCCAAGACCATATTTAGACTTGGATGAACTAGACTTGACTTAGAATCCAAGGCCATATTTAGACTTGGATGAACTAGACTTTGACTTCGAATCCAAGAGCATATTTAGACTTGGATGAACTAGACTTTGGCTATGAATCCAAGACCATATTTAGACTTGAATAAACTAGACTTTGACTTAGAATCCAAGGCCATATTTAGACTTGGATGAACTAGACTTTGACTACGAATCCGAGAGCATATTTAGAGAGATTATTTTCCCCATAGGACGTAGCTATGAGATAAAGAAGTTATAAGATTTTTCTAAGTTGCATTCTTTATTTCATCACGATCTCTTGGTACCCCTGGGGTCTTAAGCATAGATGTCAAACACCACAGTCAGAATCTGTGCCCCTAACACATGACTGTTTACTTTTATCATTTGACATCAGAATTCCAACATACTGCTAAGGGATATAGTAAATGTGACATATTCCTCCATTTAAGTTAGCAACACTTGAATTGAGCCCCATTGATAACAACATGAAGTCTCATATCAGTGCTATCAGCATTAGTCTCTTTTCCTGTTAACCCACTTTCTGGTTTCAAAATATGTAAGCTTGACTCATTAATTTTGCAATGCAGGGTTCTCCTTTTACAATAAGGAGAATGGATGTTGAAACCACAGTGTTTTATGGTTTCCAATAACTGTGACAAACAACTACTGTTAACTCCTGGTAAACATGCAATCATTAAATAAAACCAGGCAAAATGTAACATTGAAATTGCTCTTGCCTTTGTACATTGTATGTTGCTATGAGACTGGTTTAGTTTATATAAATCTCTTGCTTGATAATGATGGTGAAATAAGTTTATACAACATTAATCTCTCAGGACCTCTTTATTGATGGAATCCATTGCTGTGATGGAGAGAGTAGATATAGGCAATGTGGAGGTGGAATCCATTGCTGTGATGGAGAGAGTAGAGGCAATGTGGAGGTGGAATCCATTGCTGTGATGGAGAGAGTAGTGGCAATGTGGAGGTGGAATCCATTGCTGTGATGGAGAGAGTAGATATAGGCAATGTGGAGGTGGAATCCATTGCTGTGATGGAGAGAGTAGTGGCAATGTGGAGGTGGAATCCATTGCTGTGATGGAGAGAGTAGGGTAAATGTGGAGGTGGAATCCATTGCTGTGATGGAGAGAGTAGAGTAAATGTGGAGGTGGAATCCATTGCTGTGATGGAGAGAGTAGGGTAAATGTGGAGGTGGAATCCATTGCTGTGATGGAGAGAGTAGGGTAAATGTGGAGGTGGAATCCATTGCTGTGATGGAGAGAGTAGGGCAATGTGGAGGTGGAATCCATTGCTATGATGGAGAGAGTAGAGGATGTGGAGGTGGAATCCATTGCTGTGATGGAGAGTGTAGAGGCAATGTGGAGGTGGAATCCATTGCTGTGATGGAGAGAGTAGTGGCAATGTGGAGTTAAGCAGTTAAGCGTCTTTGCATGGTTTGAACTCCCAACCCCTCGATATACAAGACCACACCACAGAGGCTCCACTGGTGTTTAAGAGACTGAAGAAACAGTATGATCAGGTTGTGCTTCGCCGCAGCTATGGAAAGACATTACTTCCTCCCTGGGATACGTCCGTGTGAGATTGATATGCAAAAATAGCTTCAAGAAAATGATAAACCTATATAACTTCTGAATCAATATTGGGCATGTCACTGTAAAGATTAATGCCTTATTCTTGTGCAATGTTGGTCAAATTTAACAGACTGTGTTTATGTTTGTGGTGTTACTTATAGTTTAGATTTGGTAATCTAATGTGAATTATCTTAAAAATACTTTTATCTCAATTTTAAATGTTTGTTTAAGGAATCGGTTCAAATAATGGATGAAATGATCGAATTCTTCAAAGTTTTCTTTCTCGTGAAAATATTTATCTTTACGATTTATCATGGTGACAAGTCGTGGACAAACATTGAGTAACTAGAGTATTGTATTAGCTTGAACAATATATTTAGCTCTTTCAACACCACAAACCTCTAAATAGGCATGCAAAAAGTGTAGATCCAGATGAGCCGGCTTTTGCACTTTTTGCCAGCAATATTACTATTTTTAGACAAATACTCATTTTGATAAATGAACTGGTCCAAATGTAATTTTCTTATTAATGTCTTGGTCTAAGAATATCATGCACCAGTCCATGTCAGTTACTTGGTGTTGAATGGGTTAATTTATTATGAGTTACCTTACTGTATTTAAATGGGATAGGACAGAAATAATATATTGGTAAGAAGGGAGGTAAGTATATGTCAGGTAGAAGTAGGAGTCATGTTGGAGTTGTTCTCCTTGTATCAATCACTCAATTGATTTCAATTCAAAATGCCTTGTCACAATAATGTTTGAACACCACAGACATATCTGTAGTCCAGTGGTAACAGTGCTTTACACCATGCACGTAAAGGAACCAGAGGAGATTCTGGAATGGGTCTCTGTCTGTATCATTGCCCAACCCATCAATAATCTAAAATGACTAATCTCTTCAGGAGGTGTTACTCATATGGGCAACTAGTAGCGGCGATAAATAAACGTAGAACACACAAAATGTTTGAACATTCCTAATAAGTTATTAAATAGGTTGGCTAGTGAGGGATTGTCCCAGGGCGTGAGGTTATGGACACGGAGTGAGTTTCTGTAAAATGCAGTAGATATTATTCATATTACGAGTAATAAAAAATCAAATGACATTCTTGCAATTTTGACAAAGATCCTTCCAACACCACAGACCACTAAATAGGCTTACAAAAAGTGTAGATCCAATGACAAGCCATCTCATCAGGATCTGCACTCTTTGCCAGTAACATTACTATTTTTAGACAAAATTACCCATTTTGATAAATGAACTGGTCCAAATGTAATTTTATGATTAATGTATTTGTCTAAAAATATCATGGACCAGTCCATGTCAGTTACTTGGTGTTGAATGGGTTAATAAACTGGAGTCCTGTACGGCGTGCTGATTATATTTGCGTGTCGGAAATAATCATGGAAGATAATATTCCATAATTGTAGTTGATTTTCTGGAAGAGTTACCTGCCTTTAATAACACTGAGCATAATTGTCCAATTAGCTTCTCACCAATGCAACCTGGGTTTGATCCTCGGACCAAGTATGTGAGATGGTACGGTGGTCGCCAGATCGGACAGGTGGGTTTTCTCCGGGTACTCCCACACAAATGACCACATAAATTATACGCTTTCATTCGCGCCAACGAGAGTGATTAATATAAGTTGTTAGCTAATAGGTAAAATTATTGATGCTGAATTTTCCCCTTTTTTGTTGCCATCGTGTCCGATCCAAATGCCCCGCCCCGTGCCACAATCAACGGACAATGGGCCTTGGATTTACTGGTTGAAAACAGTGATATAATAGTATATTAACCTAAATCTCTATGAAAGAAAGGGTTAAACTAAAACATTTCAATGTACATGTATAATGAATTTCAATATTAATTGAACAACCTGTAAAACATGACTTTGATGTGTAGTCCAGTGGTAACACGCTGGACTGGTAATCCAGGGATCGCAGGTTCAATCCCCCGTCTGACCCTAATAAAATTAACAGTCTTTCAGATGGGACGTTAAACCGAGGTCTCGTGTCGATGCTTTACATCGTGCACGTAAAAGAACTAGAGGAGACTCTGGAATGGGTATCTGTCTGTATCATTGCACTATCCACCAAAATCTAAAACGACTAATATCTTCAGGAGGCATCGCTCATATGGGCAACCAGTAGCGACGATAAATAAACGTAAAACACACACATGACCTTGCTCATAGGTTAGACTAATTGTTTGTCATCTTCGTTAAGGCATACACATTGTCTCCTCATTGCTGACATTAGTACTGGGTTTAATATCCTCAGTTAGTTGTTTCACATCATTAATTTTGCGATCATGCAGTTATGATCACTATTATGCTCAAAGGATCGGATGAATTTCTGTATTCTAACTCCGAACCCCCCATTGTTACCAGGTCAATTAGGTTTCATGGATTTTCTGCTATGAAGTATGTATTAATGTCAATCTGTTTTTATTCTATTCTTTCGGTATTGAAGTAGTTTTTATATTAATCATTTGATGTAATTTCTATCGAATAATGGGTTCGTGAAATCATATCATTCATTTGTGATGCCTATATGGGGTCCGGGTGAGGAGTTTTTTGACAAAAAGAATTTATAATAAAGAAAAACTCTAGTCCATTTAACATGAAATGCTGACGACAATGTCGTTCTGTTGCAGAGTACTTATTAGACCCAATAATAAATGGCTTCCATTTAGTGTATTAAATTGTAGATGAAAATACATAGCAAAATTTAATATTGCTCTTTTGTTGAAACATATTCAGTTTGAAGAATTCAATGGAGATTTTATAGTTGGGACATTATTTGTTGTTATATTCAACAGATTCAATAAGATATAATAAATAAGAACGGCTGTATATCTCCAGTGCCACCAGTTTATATTCATAAGCCAGTCGGTTATTTCACAAGCCTGGAATGAAATTGAAGTTAACATCTCTGCGTTGACTTGACTATTTTACATTGAAACATTAATAGCACAAAAGCCAGCGAAAAGGAAATTTTTTTAATGTTATTAGAATACTCTGTTGTCATGTTATTGGATTTACTTAATTTTATTAAATAATAAATACGATCTACCGTAAATCGGTTATTTTGAGATAGGGAATACTTATAGTGATATCAGTAGCTTTAAAACTTGCATTTTAGTTGTTTAAAAGGTTCAGTACAATTTATTACCATTGTGTCATGGTCAAAGGGACCTAGCAAAGCATTAAACGACATGAAAAGAAACTTTGAAATCGATATGAATATTGTGAATGGAAGACAAAGAAACCTAGATACAGAAAGATTCGGTGTATCGCATTTACTTACACCAATCCTGATGGTTTACATGTAATTTGGAATACGGAGAAGTCTTATTGCAGTCTATATCAAGAGCAAAAGTGCTGTCTTTGTTGAGGACAAATGAATCTATTTGATATATGAACTTAGGAAATCTGTGGTGATGTGTGTCTCCACTTTGCTTCACAAGAAAATGAATTTGATCAAAGATTTTTCAGTTGGAATATTATGTTATTATTTCTGAGTGTATAAATAGTGTTCTTTAGTAACTTAATTCAGCTATGGCTTATGCATGTTTATACTAATATATGCATTGTGAAGACATTTACAAGGGTGAAGTGATTAAGAACACTCAAAATAAACATTTCAAGATCACAATTTAAATTTAATTTGGATGATCTATTGGATTTTCTCCAATGATTTATGCTTGAACTGCGGACAAGGGCCACCATTTAACTTAAAGCGGTGAATAATTTAGTTTTGTACTCATGTCTGTAAATACTTTAATAAAGAGAACGTAAGAAATTATTTATAGCATTATGGAGAGTAGTTCTTCAGATTTGATGGGGATTTGAGACAACATTTGATTATCTACTCAATAAAGAATAGAGATAGCAAACAATGAATTACCTGACAAATAGTTTGAAGACCTGGATACTGTATAGTATTGCTGCAGTTTGTAGACCTGGACACTGTATAGTATTGCTGCAGTTTGAAGACCTGGATACTGTATAGTATTGCTGCAGTTTGTAGACCTGGACACTGTATAGTATTGCTGCAGTTTGTAGACCTGGACACTGTATACTATTGCTGCAGTTTGAAGACCTGGACACTGTATAGTATTGCTGCAGTTTGTAGACCTGGACACTGTATAGTATTGCTGCAGTTTGAAGACCTGGACACTGTATACTATTGCTGCAGTTTGAAGACCTGGACACTGTATAGTATTGCTGCAGTTTGTAGACCTGGACACTGTATAGTATTGCTGCAGTTTGAAGACCTGGATACTGTATAGTATTGCTGCAGTTTGAAGACCTGGACACTGTATAGTATTGCTGCAGTTTGAAGACCTGGATACTGTATAGTATTGCTGCAGTTTGAAGACCTGGATACTGTATAGTATTGCTGCAGTTTGAAGACCTGGATACTGTATAGTATTGCTGCAGTTTGAGACCTGGAACTGTATATATTGCTGCAGTTTGAAGACCTGGACACTGTATACTATTGCTGCAGTTTGAAGACCTGGACACTGTATAGTATTGCTGCAGTTTGTAGACCTGGACACTGTATAGTATTGCTGCAGTTTGAAGACCTGGACACTGTATACTATTGCTGCAGTTTGAAGACCTGGACACTGTATAGTATTGCTGCAGTTTGTAGACCTGGACACTGTATAGTATTGCTGCAGTTTGAAGACCTGGACACTGTATACTATTGCTGCAGTTTGAAGACCTGGACACTGTATAGTATTGCTGCAGTTTGTAGACCTGGACACTGTATAGTATTGCTGCAGTTTGAAGACCTGGACACTGTATACTATTGCTGCAGTTTGAAGACCTGGACACTGTATAGTATTGCTGCAGTTTGTAGACCTGGACACTGTATAGTATTGCTGCAGTTTGAAGACCTGGACACTGTATACTATTGCTGCAGTTTGAAGACCTGGACACTGTATAGTATTGCTGCAGTTTGTAGACCTGGACACTGTATAGTATTGCTGCAGTTTGAAGACCTGGACCCTGCATACTATTGCTGCAGTTTGTAGACCTGGACCCTGTATACTATTGCTGCAGAGTGAAAACCTGGACACTGCATACTATTGCTGCAGAGTGAAAACCTGGACACTGTATACTATTGCTGCAGTTTGAAGACCTGGACACTGCATGATATTGCTGCAGATTGTAGACCTGGACACTGCATGATATTGCTGCAGATTGTAGACCTGGACACTGCTTACTATTGCTGCAGATTGAAAACCTGGACACTGCATGATATTGCTGCAGATTGAAAACCTGGACACTGCATATATTGCTGCAGATTGAAAACCTGGACACTGCATGATATTGCTGCAGATTGAAAACCTGGACACTGCATGATATTGCTGCAGATTGAAAACCTGGACACTGCATGATATTGCTGCAGATTGAAAACCTGGACACTGCATGATATTGCTGCAGATTGAAAACCTGGACACTGCATGATATTGCTGCAGATTGAAAACCTGGACACTGCATGATATTGCTGCAGATTGAAAACCTAGAAACTGCATGATATTGCTGCACTGAATTAATGTCTACAGAAGAATGATTTGGCCGTAGATGCAATATTTGTATTTTAATACAATGGAAGTATGATAATCAATAGATTTGATGGCTTTCAAGTTTTAAATTGATTTGGATCAGTTTGTATTGTATCTGCACTGAAGTACAGTTTATCACAGATCAGATAGATCTTTTTTAAACAACTACGGAATGGGGATAAAGATCTTAAATAAAATAGTAATCTAATGTTAAAATAACTTCGAAATCACATTATGAAATTCCTTTTACAGAACACACTAATTCTCTGATAAACCTTCTGTTTTTAACTCTCGCTTGCCAGCTGATTATAGAAACAAGATTGACTAAGTGGATTTAATTGCCTTTATCGACATTTCTGAAAGAAATAAACATATAGAATAAATATACTAGGTTAAGTGTATTGAGGAACAATAACCATGCTTAAAACAGGACAAGCCAGGACAGCGAAATACACTGCTCGCTTAGATAAAACAGTCGATCAACCGACACTCGTGGGCAATAAACGTAAACCTCAATACTTGGACGTTGCATTAGCGAGAGGGAACAATGATTTGAAATCGAAAGATTTAAAAGACGGTACAAAGCATGAGAAAGGAAATAATGTAAAGGAGAAGTTTGGGATCAAAAGGGGTAGAAATAAAGTTAATGCATTTAGTGGGAAGGCTGATAGCAGTCATGTAAATAATGAAGGAAAATTAAATATTAATACAAGTGGAACCAAAGCTGCAAGATCAAAGATTGGAAGTGGAGCAATTTCTCAAGAGAAATCACACACATTTAAAGAGAAACTTAAAGTTGAAAGTGATAAAAATCAGAAACTATATCAGGAATTAGATTTAATGCTAGCAGGAAGACAGCGAGTTCCATATAGATTCGAAAGTGAAGAACCAGAGTTTCCGGTGAAAGTGACAAAGAGTGAACATATCCAACTGGTGACCAAAAGTTCTCTGTTCCCTGGAATATCACAGGAAGCGAGGGCAAGGCACAATGAAAACGTGAGCCATAGAGACAGCACTGTGCCAGCGAAAACATTCTTGGGATTGGAAAATAAAACACTACACAAGAGGGAACTACAGGCTCAAGCCAGATTGGAAAAGTTGGACAACATTGATGACTTTTCTGTTGGTGATTTTACTGTAAAAAGCCGGGCACACGGTGGAAATCTACAGTCTTCTCATGAGAGAGCTAATAAACCTCTACCGTATAGTGTTGGAATACCAGTGCATGCAGGGATTACTTCCAGCAGACGACATATAGTCGCAGATATTCCCGTTTATCTTCCAACAATTGCTGGAGGGAACCAGCTTGTCCAACCAGCTGTTAAGGAATCTGGTCCAGTCTCTGTGGCTAAAGTCTATGAAACTACATTACCGCGAGCAGCTAGTAAACCATTAGGTGGAGAAGGTGTATCTGGCAACCATGCTCCAGAAGCTTTTTTGGGCCCTGTTACTGGTCTCGATACAGTAATTGCAGAGACGCGAGGTGGGGAACCAGTTTTGAACACATATAGATCAACTGGTAATCCTATTAGCAAAAGACTTTTCCAAGAGCAAGCTGAACGTGAAAGGGCACTGCTGGAAAAAGATAATCTTAAATATTTTGATGTTGATCCTGATGCTAATCACGCAGACCAGGCAAGTCACAGTCATGAGAGTGATAAGAAAAATGTAACACTTGTTTCTGATCCTGGAACAAGAAGAAATCTGATATCTGAAGACGATATTGACAAAAGTAGGTTAACTCCGGATGGTTATCTTGCTCAAAAGGCAAGACAAACCAGGTTTGATAAAGAGGCTAGGGTACTAAGGAATGCTGAGATGAGAAGTGCATTTATTGAGAAGGAATCGGTAACACAAATGTCATCGAAGACAAAACCAATTGAATTTGATAATCAGTACCAAGTGGATTTTTATGCTCAAAAAACTAGATCTGGAATCAGGAGAAGCATAAATATTGATAGAGAGGATTCCTGGATTAAAAGTCAACTTGAGAAACCGTTAAGGACACCTGTTCCCATGGATACATACATAGGTCAAACTAATACACATGGAGCAGGTAGCCATGGAAATGAAACATTAAGAGATAGTGGACAAGAGTTAAATAGAGGGGATGGAAAAGGGACATACAGGGTAACTGATCAAGACAGGAGCACAAATAGGTCATATAGGTTACCAGATAACATACGCGACAGAGAGAGATACAATGATCCAACAATATTCAAAGACCATGAAAGACATGGTAGAAGAGACTATGCGAGATCTCCACAGTTTGATTCAAGAAATGACCGAGAACAAGGTAGATATAACCAAGATAACAGAGAGAGAAGGGATTATGATAGAACTGAAAGAGACAGGCAGACTAATGAAAGAGATAAGAAAGATAATGTTTCAATAGAGGAAAGGCGTCCTGTTCCATCTAGGTATGAACCAGATCGGAAAGAGTATAGAAAGGATGAAACAGCACCTAGTAGCTCAAAATATGAGACTGGTCAAAATGAGCAGAGATATGATAGCAAGAGATTCGATCAGAGTCGAAGGGAACCACCTGATGTAAGAAGATACGGAGATCAAAGATTTGAAAAGGACACTTACAAAAGTGCAGAAAAGGCATCTTATAAATCAACAAAAAGGGATGAAAAAATTCAGTATGTGTTAAGAAATAAGAGTGGACATTCATCAAGTGAATTGAGAAAATCTGATATGTCAGTTAAGAGTGATCCATTGCCTGAAAATGTTCCACCATCATCTACAGAGTTAGTTAGAGAGAGGAGTTCAAAGTCCCTATACAGCAGTAGACAATCTGATATGGACACTGGGTCTAAAAATGCACCACAATCTTTTGCAAGGCAGATTGGCCAAGAGAAATCAAAGGTTTCTCTGAAAGAACACATGGATCCAAGTGACAGACTTCCAACTTACGAAACAAAGACTGATAAAACTGGTATAAAAGCGACAGATGATTTGAATAAATACTTTGATGAACCAGAGAGACCTGGGAGTACATCAAACGTGATACCATTACATTCAGACAGTATTAGTACAAAACTAAACCATGACTTTAGGAATGGTGAGCTTATGACACCAGTGCAAGAAATGTCTATAAAGTTATCAGAGGATGATGATAAAGATGGTCAGATGAGCAAAACGGATAAAGGTAGTGAGAAAAGTAAACCAGTTGATCCTTATGAGAGAAGTGACCGGATCCAATTTTTGTCTTCCAATGAAAATAAACATGAAATTAAGGATGATAGGCGCTCACCATGGAGAACAACTGAAGAACCTAAGAGGAATGAAGCAAGTCCTACTTTAAGAGATGTGCCAGCGAAACGCTTTGCAAGTCCAGATATCAGGAACATGAAGGGTCCTGATTCTGTAGAACAAATTAGGGAGAGAATAAGGGAAAAAACAATTGAAAAAATAAAAGAAAAGCCAGACAGAAGGAGGGAGAAGACTATTGATAGTCAAGGACCAACAGATAATAAAGATGAAGTGAAAAGTGATGAGTTTGATGTAGATGATATGAATCTTGACGACATTGAAACAGAAATGGATGCAAATGAATTGTATCTGTGTTATTTGGTAACGGATGGTGGTGAGAAGATAGGACCAATCAGACTGGATATAAATGATGTTCAGATTGGATTACCAAACCCTGAGAAACTGAAGGATCTTCCTGAAGAGACTGGTGAAGTAGAAGATGAAGGTATGATGCTCTCAGCATTATGTTTTGTAATTAACTATGACTTGTATTCTTATAAATGGTGAAGAAGCAATTTTTATTGAAATATTTATTATGGACATTACTAACCAGCCATTACCGTATGTTAATAAGTATTACTTATTTGTATTTTTAACTAAGATGAAGTATATATAGCATGCGGGACATGATTGTTTTTGTACAGCCGATAGGGGATCAAATGTATACATGTACATTGCATAGCAGCGGTGGTTATTGTTAAATACCGGTATAGGATATTATGCATACAATGATTGATGGGTTTCCATAAAGATGAGTACAATGGACTATGCAGTCTGTATAGAAGTTTGCTTTGTTGCAAAATACACCTGTACAATAGTGCTGTGGTGAACCGGCAACTACTATTTCTGTACTGTAATATATTGCCAATATTGTGAATATCAGTTCTGCAATGGAGAAAATTGACTCTTATATTTTTCAAATTTGATCCTCTTGTATAAACAATAATAAAATGCAACTGATATTTATTCTTCCTGAGTGGAAAAGAAACAGTATTTTTGTACCTCCTCATTTTTAAAATCATGACAAAAGAAATTCACAGACGGATCTATAGTCCAGTGGTAACACGCTGGACTTGTAATTTAGGGATCGCAGGTTCGATCCCCCCGTCTGACCCTAATAAAATTAACAGTCTTTCAGATGGTCTCGTGTCGGTGCGTAAAAGAACCAGAGAAGACTCTGGAATGGGTCTCTGTCTGTATCATTGCACTATCATCCAAAAATCTAAAATGACTAATCTCTTCAGGAGGCGTCGCTCATATGGGCAACCGGTAGCGACGATAAATAAACGTAAAACACACACACATAGAAATTCACAAATGTTTTACTTAATTGTGTTCTGTTCAGAAACATTTGGAATGTTAATTTGATACTTTTGTTTGTTTTTCTTTTGTCAACAAAAACTGTCCAAACTGTTTCCTCTTGAAAATCATGGAGCATATAATTGCAAGTAATTGATGGAGCTGAAAATAACACGAAGAAGGAGTTTATAAATGTATCAGTAGAAGGTGTTATTGATTGGTAAAATGTTCATCAAGTTGTACTATTGGAACCTGTTCTTCAGTGTTTCTGTCTAATCGATAGTAAGCGATTTATTCTTTTGTCACAGAGGAATGGTACTTGGTTATAAGTATTAGACGGGGGAAATGCATACTACCAGTGTAATCACGATCAAATTGATACTTTCTTCTGAAATAATCGGCCTTAATCTATTAAGCGTTTAAATGAACTAAAAATCAATAGATTAACACACTGTAAATATTCACCTTTGAGATTATCTTAATTACGTTTTATGTTTGTATTTAGATGAACTGTGTGGTCCCATAGATTATTGGAAAATGTCAATCTTTCTCAGTATCGGTGTAGAAGTGAATGTCCCAGACATTACTGCGACTGTATCGGTGTAGAAGTGAATGTCCCGGACATTATTGCGACTGTATCGGTGTAGAAGTGAATGTCCCAGACATTACTGCGACTGTATCGGTGTAGAAGTGAATGTCCCGGACATTACTGCGACTGTATCGGTGTAGAAGTGAATGTCCCAGACATTACTGCGACTGTATCGGTGTAGAAGTGAATGTCCCAGACATTACTGCGACTGTATCAGTGTAGAAGTGAATGTCCCAGACATTACTGCGACTGTATCGGTGTAGAAGTGAATGTCCCGGACATTAATGCGACTGTATCGGTGTAGAAGTGAATGTCCCAGACATTACTGCGACTGTATCGGTGTAGAAAAGAATGTCCCGGACATTACTGCGACTGTATCGGTGTAGAAAAGAATGTCCCGGACATTACTGCGACTGTATCGGTGTAGAAGTGAATGTCCTGGACATTACTGCGACTGTATCGGTGTAGAAGTGAATGTCCTGGACATTACTGCGACTGTATCGGTGTAGAAGTGAATGTCCTGGACATTACTGCGACTGTATCGGTGTAGAAGAGAATGTCCCAGACATTACTGCGACTGTATCAGTGTAGAAGTGAATGTCCTGGACATTACTGCGACTGTATCGGTGTAGAAGTGAATCTCCCGGACATTACTGCGACTGTATCGGTGTAGAAGTGAATGTCCCGGACATTACTGCACCTGTATCGGTGTAGAAGTGAATGTCCCAGACATTACTGCGACTGTATCGGCGTAGAAGAGAATGTCCCAGACATTACTGCGACTGTATCGGTGTAGAAGTGAATGTCCCGGACATTACTGCGACTGTATCGGTGTAGAAGTGAATGTCCCGGACATTACTGCGACTGTATCAGTGTAGAAGTGAATGTCCCGGACATTACTGCGACTGAACAATGCTTTTACCTCTCCTACATTTGTTAATACTATGCCCGTATTCCTAAATTTATAAATTATGCATTGCTTGCAAAATATAATTGTTTACGCTTGCATGAATAAACTGCTATTTCATTCATTTTAATTTAAATATTGAAACCTCTAGTGACTAGCACATTTAAAGATCCTCAGCAACAATGATGTAATATTTACTGGTATAGCACTATTGCATTTGCTTCGATGAATGTATATACCCTGTTTGTATCTATTTTCGTATGAATTTCCTCACTAATGATATGCAGCTGACATGCTTACTCAAAGATACAGGCATCGCATTCGCAGTGTTGGGCAGTGTTTCTTTGATATTAGTTTATACAAATTTATTTTAGCTCGATTGCGAAACAAGTTCTTTCAACTTATATTAATCACTCTCGAGACCTCATTCCTGGTGGAATCCATCGCCATGAAGGAGAGAGAAGAGGCAATGTGGAATTTAAATGCCTTGCCTAAGGGCACAATTGTAACGGCTCCAGTGGGGCTCGAACTCCGGACTTTTCGCACCTGAAGCGAACGCGCATCCACTGCGCTATCACGACTTCTTTGATATTAAAGGCATGTCTTACAGCTTAAACTGTTCCAAGGATGACGTAATTACCAGATTCGGCACACAGTAAGTCGAAATTCTGGCCTAAATAGATTTTCAATATCATTCTGTCTGTACATACAGTTAAACCTGTCTTAAGCAGCCATCCAAGGGAATCACAGAATGTTGCTGCTTAGCACAGGTGGCTGCTTAATAGAGGTCAAATGTATAATGAAACACTATGTTGGGAGTCTGGAAACTGGCTGCTTAATGCAGGTTGGCTGCTTAATAGAGGTGACCACTAACACAGGTTTGACTGTACAATAGAGGTGACCACTGACACAGGTTTGACTGTACAATTGACTGTACAATAGAGGTGACCACGAACACAGGTTTGAACAATAGAGGTGACCACTGACACAGGTGTGACTGTACAATTGACTGTACAATAGAGGTGACCACGAACACAGGTTTGAACAATAGAGGTGACCACTGACACAGGTGTGACTGTACAATTGACTGTACGATAGAAGTGACCACTAACACAGGTATGACTGTACAATTGACTGTACAATAGAGGTGACCACTGACACAGGTTTGACTGTACACTTGACTGTACAATAGAGGTGACCACTGACACAGGTTTGACTGTACAATAGAGGTGACCACCAACACAGGTTTGCTGTACAATAGAGGTGACCACTGACACAGGTTTGACTGTACAATAGAGGTGACCACTGACACAGGTATGACTGTACAATAGAGGTGACCACTAACACAGGTATGACTGTACAATAGAGGTGACCACTGACACAGGTGTGACTGTACAATAGAGGTGACCACTGACACAGGTATGACTGTACAATAGAGGTGACCACTGACACAGGTATAACTGTACAATAGAGGTGACCACTGACACAGGTTTGACTGTACAATAGAGGTGACCACTGATACAGGTATGACTGTACAATAGAGGTGACCACTGACACAGGTATGACTGTACAATAGAGGTGACCACTGACACAGGTGTGACTGTACAATTGACTGTACAATAGACGTAACCACTAACACAGGTTTGACTGTACAATAGAGGTGACCACTGACACAGGTTTGACTGTACAATAGAGGTGACCACTGACACAGGTTTGACTGTACAATAGAGGTGACCACTGACACAGGTTTGACTGTACAATAGAGGTGACCACTGACACAGATTTGACTGTACAATAGAGGTGACCACTGACACAGGTTTGACTGTACAATTGAGGTGACCACTGACACAGGTTTGACTGTACAATAGAGGTGACCACTAACACAGATTTGACTGTACAATAGAGGTGACCACTGACACAAGTTTGACTGTACAATAGAGGTGACCACTAACACAAGTTTGACTGTACAATAGAGGTGACCACTAACACAGGTTTGACTGTACAATAGAGGTGACCACTGACACAGGTTTGACAGTAGAATAGAGGTGACCACTAACACAGGTTTGCTGTACAATAGAGGTGACCACTGACACAGGTTTGACTGTACAATAGAGTTGACCACTGACACAGGTTTGACTGTACAATAGAGGTGACCACTGACACAGGTTTGACTGTACAATAGAGGTGACCACTGACACAGGTTTGACTGTACAATAGAGTTGACCACTAACACAGATTTGACTGTACAATAGAGGTGACCACTGACACAAGTTTGACTGTACAATAGAGGTGACCACTAACACAGGTTTGACTGTACAATAGAGGTGACCACTGACACAGGTTTGACAGTAGAATAGAGGTGACCACTAACACAGGTTTGCTGTACAATAGAGGTGACCACTGACACAGGTTTGACTGTACAATAGAGGTGACCACTGACACAGGTTTGACTGTACAATAGAGGTGACCACTGCCACAGGTTTGACTGTACACTAGAGGTGACCACTAACACAGGTTTGACTGTACAATAGAGGTGACCACTGACACAGGTTTGACTGTACAATAGAGGTGACCACTAACACAAGTTTGACTGTACAATAGAGGTGACCACTAACACAAGTTTGACTGTACAATAGAGGTGACCACTAACACAGGTTTGACTGTACAATAGAGGTGACCACTGACACAGGTTTGACAGTAGAATAGAGGTGACCACTAACACAGGTTTGCTGTACAATAGAGGTGACCACTGACACAGGTTTTATTGTACAATAGAGGTGACCACTGACACAGGTTTGACTGTACAATAGAGGTGACCACTGACACAGGTTTGACTGTACAATAGAGGTGACCATTAACACAGGTTTGACTGTACAATAGAGGTGACCACTAACACAAGTTTGACTGTACAATAGAGGTGACCACTGACACAGGTTTGACTGTACAATAGAGGTGACCACTGACACAGGTTTGACTGTACAATAGAGATGACCACTGACACAGGTTTGACTGTACATTAGAGGTGACCACTGACACTGTACAATAGAGGTGACCACTAACACAGGTTTGACTGTACAATACAGGTGACCACTAACACAGGTTTGACTGTACAATAGAGGTGACCACTGACACAGGTTTGACTGTACACTTGACTGTGCAATAGAGGTGACCACTGACACAGGTTTGACTGTACATATGTCCATCCAAATGAACGATACTTGTTTTACCATTATTTGCCATATACATTTATTGTCTAATGAATTAGGCTATAGTACATTCTAATAAAGGAAATACTCAATATACTGTCACAGGCACAGACACCTGTGTATACCGTATATTCCCAGCCATAAGTCGACATTTTTCTCATCCAGCAATGTGATGAAAGTACTAGGTCGACTTTTTTTTTTAACTTCATGCCTGTTTGTTTTATAAATTTGATTTAGTATAAAAATTTGCTTAGACAATTATTTTCATTATAAACCATACAAACTTGCTCAATTATTGTTGTCCAGATATCTCAAATTGAGCTCAATTTTATTCAAAAATGAGATAAGAAACCATTGCCTCAACAAATGTCATAAGTCCAATGTATCCTCGACTTATGGAAGGAGATTAAATTCAGCATTTTGTATACAAAATCTGTCCCTCGACTTATGGTAGGATCCAGATTAAATTCAGCATTTTCAATACAAAATCTGTCCCTCGACTTATGGTAGGATCCAGATTAAATTCAGCATTTTGTATACAAAATCTGTCCCTCGACTTATGGTAGGATCCAGATTAAATTCAGCATTTTGTATACAAAATCTGTCTCTCGACTTATGGTAGGATCCAGATTAAATTCAGCATTTTCAATACAAAATCTGTCCCTCGACTTATGGTAGGATCCAGATTAAATTCAGCATTTTCAATACAAAACCTGTCCCTCGATTTATGGCCGAGATCGACATATGGCTGGGTATATACAGTATGTCCATTTGTAATGTTCATCCGTCCATCCATCCACCTTTACCTTGTCCACACTTCATCTCCAAATTGTTGGTTTTTCACCAAACTTGGCGGTCAGGCATCAGCATAGTGTATACTTGTGTATAGTTTAATCTTGTTCTAGTTGGATGATGTTTAGCAGAATTATGGCCCTTTGAACATTTTGACAACACAGCACTTGTCTATGCTTCATCTCCAAAACAAGCACCTTGTTGGTTTTCCTGCCACGGAAACATTCCTATGATGTCTTGTGTATATTCTGAGCATCGTCCTATAGACGGATCTGTAGTCCAGTGGTTAACACGCTGGACTGGTAATCCAGGGATCGCAGGTTCGATCCCCCGTCTGACCCTAATAAAATTAACAGTCTTTCAGATGGGACGTTAAACCGAGGTCTCGTGTCGGTGCTTTACATCGTGCACGTAAAAGAACCAGAGGAGACTTTGGAATGAGTCTCTATCTGTATCATTGTACTATCCTCCAAAATCTAAAATGACTAATCTCTTCAGGAGGCATCGCTCATATGTGTAATGGGTATGATAAATAAACGTAAAACACAAACACAGCATCGTCCTATAGATTTAGCAGATTTATAAACCTAGTCTGAATTTCAACTTCAATCCCTATTGTGGGATTGTCACAACATCTATTGTTGGATTGTCACAACATCTATTGTTGGATTGTCACAACATCTATTGTGGGATTGTCACAACATCTATTGTTGGATTGTCACAACATCTATTGTTGGATTGTTACAACAGCTATTGTGGGATTGTCACAACATCTATTGTTGAATTGTCACAACATCTATTGTGGGATTGTCACAACATCTATTGCTGGATTGTCACAACATCTATTGTTGGATTGTTACAACAGCTATTGTGGGATTGTCACAACATCTATTGTTGGATTGTCACAACATCTATTGTTGGATTGTCACAACATCTATTGTTGGATTGTCACAACATCTATTGTTGGATTGTCACAACATCTATTGTGGGATTGTCACAACATCTATTGTTGGATTGTCACAACATCTATTGTTGGGTTGTCACAACATATATTGTTGGATTGTCACAACATCTATTGTTGGGTTGTCACAACATCTATTGTTAGATTGTCACAGCATCTATTGTTGGATTGTCACAGCATCTATTGTTGGATTGTCACAACGATGTTCTCCAATGTACCTAGCAACATTGTTGCTGTTGTGTAGCTCAGTTCATTTGCTGAATCATTTGGCACCGAGTCCAATCAGACAAAACCAACTGTAGCATTCAAAGTTGTACTTGATGGACAGCATAGTTACACAATCAACATGCCACCCAGCCATGCAGAGACAATAGGTTTAATCATATTTCATTGTAAATCAATAGTAAATATGCTATACAGAAACGGATACAATAAAAGTGTATACTTTATTTATTTACAACGATTGCGAAACAAGCTGAAACAACATATATTAATCATTCTCGTTGGCGTGGATGACGGCGTATTCATGTGGGAGGAAACTGGAGTACCCGGAGAAAACCCATCTGTCTGATCTGGCGACCATCTTACCATCTCACATACTTCCCGGTCCAGTTTTCCCAGGCTGTCATTTTGCCAGAAGTTAAAAAGTGAAAAATTGACAGACTGGAACCCAGGCTATAATACTACATGTGACCTTTCATTGTAATGACTTCATTTATTTCACTTTCATGATATTGTTACTCCACAGGTACAACACTCAGAGAAGCAGTGCATGTATTCCCAAAACAATTTCTAATTGAAATTATATCGTCCTCTCTACATCCTGAATTATCTGCTTTTGGAAAACAAAATGGAAAATCATTACAATCTTAAAGAAAATGAATTAGCCATAATTTTTGTTTTCCTTGAAAAAGGCTTTTTAAGCTGAAAATTCCAATGTAGAGAAGACCATATATATATATATTACTGGTTCCCTGTTAGGAACAATGTAGAGAAGACCACATATATATATATTACTGGTTCCCTGTTAGGAACAATCAACATATAATTAAAATTAGTTTTCTTATCATTGTAATTTATGGAGCTTAATTTTATTGTAGCAATCCGTGCTGGTACCATAGTCTCCCACCACAAGATAGAATATTGGTATGTTCATGCCAAATTGTTTGAAATGGTCAAAATTTTATTGTAGCAATCCGTGCTGGTACCATAGTCTCCCACCACAAGATAGAATATTGGTATGTTCATGCCAAATTGTTTGAAATGGTCAAAATTGTATTGTAGCAATCCGTGCTGGTACAATAGTCTCCCCACCACAAGATAGACTATTGGTATGTTCATGCCAAATTGTTTGAAATGGTCAAAATGGCTGGTATACCATTACAATTGTTCAGCTTTGCCCAGGTAGCAGGTACGAAGAAGGACAACTCTGTTTGCCTTATATTGACAAGCATTGAGTTTATCGTAATCTTGTTATCTCCACCTTTCATGACCAGAACAACCTATATATTTGCAGGAATGCGGAATCGACAAACAGGTTCACACGGGTTGAATGAATTTTCTAGTCGCAGTCACAGTATGCTCATGTTAACCATAGACTCCGAGATGCAAGATCCGGATGATGAAAATCTCTACATCACAAAGCGAGGAAAACTTACTTTTGTGGATCTCGCAGGTGGGTAAAAAAAATGAATCGAGTAAATTATCGATTTAATCCACTCACCCCCTCCTCTGTTTGATGTCACCCCGTCAACTTTATTGAGCAAAAGAAACGTAACTGTGCAAATAACATAGATCCAGATCAGCCACCACCCCCTCAACTTTATTGAGCAAAAGAAACTTAACTGTGCAAATAACATAGATCCAGATCAGCCACGGCATAACTCCGCATCTGATCAGGATCTATTTTGTTTACTATTCAGACAAGTGTTTTAGCGCCACTATCCGAATAGCAAACATCATAGAGCCTGATTAGACGGCACGTTCTGTGCCATCTGATCTGGCTCTATGCTGTTTGCAAAAAAATGCAAAATCTAATATATGGCCAAAAATATTCTGACATAGATACTGATAATCTATATAGTGTAGCCAATGATGTTTCTAATCAATGTGTTTTACGTTTATTTATCGTCGCTACCGGTTGCCCATATGAGCGACGCCTCCTGAAGAGATTAGTCATTTTAGATTTTGGAGGATAGTGCATGATACAGACAGAGACCCGTTCCAGAGTCTCCTCTGGTTCTTTTAAGTGCACGGTGTACAGCACCGACACGAGACCTCGGTTGAACGTCCCATCTGAAAGATTGTTAACTTTATTAGGGTCAGACGGGGGATTGAACCTGTGATCCCTGGATTACCAGTCCAGCGTGCTACCACTGGACTACAGATCCGTCTGTTATTTCTAATGAATGAGAATAGATTTGATATATAAGGAAGTTTGTATATGCTCCCTGATTTACCTGTGTTACCTTAGAGATTGTCAAGAGGTGTTGTTGTACATACACCTGGGCTGTTACAAAATCTTACATCTTCCACATGTCTAGCTTATATGACTGTCTGCTATACAGGATAAGAGGATTATTTGTTTGTTTCTTAGTCTATACAAATTTATTTTAGCTCGATTGTGAAACAAGTTATTTCAACTTATATAAATCACTCTTGAGACCTCATTCCTGATGGAATCCATCGCCACGAGGGAGAGAGAAGAGGCAACGTGGAATTTAAATACCTTGCCTAAGGGCACACTCGTAACGGCTCCTGCAGGGCTCGAACTTCAGACCTTTCGCACCTGAAGTGAACGCGAATCCACTGCGCTATCACGACTTCCACTGTGTCCATTTGTTTGTTTCAGGGAATGATGGAATTATATTTCATGGAATGAACATTGACAGCATCTCGAGTGGCTATCCACCATGAGTGATAATAATAGCTTTCTATGTTCACGAATGAAATATAAATTCGATTATTCAACTTAAACGAACAAATTTTCTTTTTCTTTTCGGTTGAAACGTGGATTTTTATAGAAAATGATGCAACCGTGCGCTAAATGGCGCTAGATCGTCCTGTTTATATTACCACAAATAGCGACATAAACGACAGCATTATGCACAGTCCCAAACAGCTCAAGTCCGAAAACGTTTGATTTGACAACATTTCAACATGCAGCAATGAACACCCCTGTTGTTCTACTTTGAGATGACACATTTATTTAGCTTTTGCACGTTGCATGTATTTGAAAAGTGCATTGTGGAAGTGAGGTGGTGTGTAATGATATTATACTATGTGATTGTTATAATGATATTATACTATGTGATTATTATAATGATATTATACTATGTCATTGTTATACTGGTATTATACTATGTGATTATTATAATGGTATTATACTATGTGATTATAATGATATTATACTATGTGATTATTATAATGGTATTATACTATGTCATTATTATACTGGTATTATACTATGTGATTATTATACTGGTATTATACTATGTGATTATTATAATAGTATTATACTATGTGATTATTATAATGGTATTATACTATGCGATTATTATAATGATATTATACTATGTGATTATTATACTGGTATTATACTATGTGATTATAATGATATTATACTATGTGATTATTATAATGGTATTATACTATGTCATTATTATACTGTTATTTTATCAAGGGGCAACGACTGTGTAAAACAAGCCAAAGAGTTTATTCACGAGACGGCTGTAGCAAATTGAAGTACTTAATGATCCAACTTTATGTGTGTACGAGCTCGTGAACAAACTCTCCGTCCATGCTTGGCTTTGACTTAGGAACCTCTTATAAATATAACTATAACACATAGTAAGTGGGATAAGGCCGCGACTTTAATTGTTTATAACTCGTAGCATATGGCAAGTGAAAATTATATATATATATATATACATGAAACCAATATACATTTACAATTGGTATTCATTTGCCCCAGTGGTAACTGCAAAGGAACAAATTAAGACAACAAACAATTCGCATCCCTGCATTAAATTCTCCAACGCGAAGACTGCAGATGAAAAATGGCTAAGGATGCGAACCATTCCTCATCTTTAGATAAAGAACTGGAGACATATTTTAACCAGTTTTTAGTTGCCAAATGATACTTATTACTCGCTGTATGCTGTTATGGACGCAAAACCGCCAGTGTACTACCATACTTCTATCTTGATGATAAGTTTTTATTATTATATTTCAATTTTTTTTGAAATAGCTTTTATTATGTTTCAGTTTTTTTGAAATAGCTCTCGTTACACATGTATTTCGGTATATTAATATGCATAACTATATTCAAAATTGCCTACATGCGTGGGTGTGGGCTCAGTGAAGGAATTTATCCGATCACCGAGTAATGGGGCCCAGGGGGTAAGACTGCACTGGCAGGTTATACATACTTACTAGTGGAAGAACCTACCTGAGGCTATCGCTTCAAGGGGGTCAAGCAATAGTTTTAATGCGACCCGTGTTAGAGGATTAGCAAAGGGGGATACATACATGGATCTGCCTTTTTTAATTTTTCTTTTCGCAACCCTCGACAGAACATTTGTGTTTGTTTTTGGCCAAAAGGAAGCATTAACCTTGAAGCATATAAGCGCAGTCCTATCCCGGGGGCGTTGGCAGACATTTTTGTCAATGCTTTTGCCTCTAAGTTAAGAGAGTGGAATTTCATCACTCCTTAAACCAATATAAACCATGGACGACATCCGAGCGACAATGCTAGGCAACTCAGTTGTATACCATCCATGGCTAGACACTTTATGGTGTGTAATTCCCGTTACAAGCATATAACTTTTGTTACGTGCTCAGCAGATCTCTGACAGTATTTATCTTGTTTTTAGTATTTAACTTTTAGAAGTTTATAAATGATTACTACTTCGAATATGAGAGCTTATGCTACAGGTACTTTGACCAGCTTAGCAATTATATTAATCAAAATCATGTACATTTCTTTGATATATACAATGTATATTATACACTGGCGAGCTCGCATCTACAACCACGCTAACTGCATCATAAAGTTTTACTTTAAAGCCGCGACAAGACTATCAGATAAGCACTGACTTGTTGCATTTAATAAGTCACCATATATTAATAGTTCTGTTTATGAATAATTGTGTCGTTTTGACCAACACATGTTTCTTGAAACTCGCTTGGCACTAGGATTCATACAAAGTTTTTGATCAGGATCGAGCCGCTTCTAGTCTTTTTCGCAAACACCCGTATTGTTTGGTATTCTAGGCTTTTTCGCAAACACCCGTATTGTTTGGTATTCTAGGCTTTTCTTTGCCTTAGTGTCTGCTCCGTATAGTGCGTCTCAAATCTTTCATGGTGCCAGGCATGTGACCGAAAATAAAGTGTGAAATTACATATTACAAACAGCAGTAAAGGTTATACTATTCCTCTTTGTATAGTTATGTAAATGAAGCTGATATCTGGGCGGGTGGGAGGGATAAGTATATGTAAGAAGAACGATGTTATCACTAGCTGTTCCAGAATGAAAATGACCAAATATTGCCACATTTTGGAGAATGAAATTCACGCTTTTTAGCGACTCCAATACTCAGCTCTCCTAAGGGGGGATAACTGTTAATTAACCGAATATGAAATTGGTCATATTGTTACCATCATCACCTCCTAGAAGGCGACCATGGAGACGGTGTACCCGTGAAAAATAACGCGATTTATTGGAAAACAAAAAGCTCACATAAATCTACGTATTATACTATGTGATTATTATAATGGTATTATACTATGTGATTATTATAATGGTATTATACTATGTGATTATTATAATGGTATTATACTATGTGATTATTATAATGGTATTATACTATGTGATTATTATACTATGTGATTATAATGATATTATACTATGTGATTATTATAATGGTATTATACTATGTGATTGTTATAATGGTATTATACTATGTGATTATTATAATGGTATTATACTATGTGATTATTATAATGGTATTATACTATGTGATTATTATAATGGTATTATACTATGTGATTATTATAATGGTATTTTATACTATGTGATTATTATAATGGTATTATACTATGTGATTATTATACTGGTATTATACTATGTGATTATTATACTGGTATTATACTATGTCATTATTATACTGGTATTATACTATGTGGTATTATACTAAATGATACTAGTGATTATTATCTGATTTACTATGTCAATGTATACTTTTTGACTATTTAAGTATTATATGGTATTATATAGGTGATTATGTATAATGGTATTATACTATGTGATTATTATAATGGTATTATACTATGTCATTATTATACTGGTATTTTATCAAGGGGCAACGACTGTGTAAAACAAGCCAAAGAGTTTATTCACGTTACGGCTGTAGCAAATTGAAGTACTTAATGATCCAACTTTATGTGTGTACGAGCTCGTGAACAAACTCTCCGTCCATGCTTGGCTTTGACTTAGGAACCTCTTATAAATATAACTATAACACATAGTAAGTGGGATAAGGCCGCGACTTTAATTGTTTATAACTCGTAGCATATGGCAAGTGAAAATTATATATATATATATATACATGAAACCAATATACATTTACAATTGGTATTCATTTGCCCCAGTGGTAACTGCAAAGGAACAAATTAAGACAACAAACAATTCGCATCCCCGCATTCAATTCTCCAACGCGAAGACTGCAGATGAAAAATGGCTAAGGATGCGAACCATTCCTCATCTTTAGATAAAGAACTGGAGACATATTTTAACCAGTTTTTAGTTGCCAAATGATACTTATTACTCGCTGTATGCTGTTATGGACGCAAAACCGCCAGTGTACTACCATACTTCTATCTTGATGATAAGTTTTTATTATTATATTTCAATTTTTTTGAAATAGCTTTTATTATGTTTCAGTTTTTTTGAAATAGCTCTCGTTACACATGTATTTCGGTATATTAATATGCATAACTATATTCAAAATTGCCTACATGCGTGGGTGTGGGCTCAGTGAAGGAATTTATCCGATCACCGAGTAATGGGGCCCAGGGGGTAAGACTGCACTGGCAGGTTATACATACTTACTAGTGGAAGAACCTACCTGAGGCTATCGCTTCAAGGGGGTCAAGCAATAGTTTTAATGCGACCCGTGTTAGAGGATTAGCAAAGGGGGTAAATACATGGATCTGCCTTTTTTAATTTTTCTTTTCGCAACCCTCGACAGAACATTTGTGTTTGTTTTTGGCCAAAAGGAAGCATTAACCTTGAAGCATATAAGCGCAGTCCTATCCCGGGGGCGTTGGCAGACATTTTTGTCAATGCTTTTGCCTCTAAGTTAAGAGAGTGGAATTTCATCACTCCTTAAACCAATATAAACCATGGACGACATCCGAGCGACAATGCTAGGCAACTCAGTTGTATACCATCCATGGCTAGACACTTTATGGTGTGTAATTCCCGTTACACGCATATAACTTTTGTTACGTGCTCAGCAGATCTCTGACAGTATTTATCTTGTTTTTAGTATTTAACTTTTAGAAGTTTATAAATGATTACTACTTCGAATATGAGAGCTTATGCTACAGGTACTTTGACCAGCTTAGCAATTATATTAATCAAAATCATGTACATTTCTTTGATATATACAATGTATATTATACACTGGCGAGCTCGCGTCTACAACCCGCTAACTGCATCATAAAGTTTTACTTTAAAGCCGCGACAAGACTATCAGATAAGCACTGACTTGTTGCATTAATAAGTCACCATATATTAATAGTTCTGTTTATGAATAATTGTGTCGTTTTGACCAACACATGTTTCTTGAAACTCGCTTGGCACTAGGATTCATACAAAGTTTTTGATCAGGATCGAGCCGCTTCTAGTCTTTTTCGCAAACACCCGTATTGTTTGGTATTCTAGGCTTTTTCGCAAACACCCGTATTGTTTGGTATTCTAGGCTTTTCTTTGCCTTAGTGTCTGCTCCGTATAGTGCGTCTCAAATCTTTCATGGTGCCAGGCATGTGACCGAAAATAAAGTGTGAAATTACATATTACAAACAGCAGTAAAGGTTATACTATTCCTCTTTGTATAGTTATGTAAATGAAGCTGATATCTGGGCGGGTGGGAGGGATAAGTATATGTAAGAAGAACGATGTTATCACTAGCTGTTCCAGAATGAAAATGACCAAATATTGCCACATTTTGGAGAATGAAATTCACGCTTTTTAGCGACTCCAATACTCAGCTCTCCTAAGGGGGGATAACTGTTAATTAACCGAATATGAAATTGGTCATATTGTTACCATCATCACCTCCTAGAAGGCGACCATGGAGACGGTGTACCCGTGAAAAATAACGCGATTTATTGGAAAACAAAAAGCTCACATAAATCTACGTATTATACTATGTGATTATTATAATGGTATTATACTATGTGATTATTATAATGGTATTATACTATGTGATTATTATAATGGTATTATACTATGTGATTATTATAATGGTATTATACTATGTGATTATTATACTATGTGATTATAATGATATTATACTATGTGATTATTATAATGGTATTATACTATGTGATTGTTATAATGGTATTATACTATGTGATTATTATAATGGTATTATACTATGTGATTATTATAATGGTATTATACTATGTGATTATTATAATGGTATTATACTATGTGATTATTATAATGGTATTATACTATGTGATTATTATAATGGTATATACTATGTGATTATACTGGTATTATACTATGTGATTATACTGGTATTATACTATGTGATATTATATGGTATTATACTATGTGATTATTATACTGGTATTATACTATGTCATTATTATAATGGTATTATACTATGTGATTATTATAATGATATTATACTATGTGATTATTATACTGGTATTATACTATGTGATTATTACCGCTGGAGCCTGCCCAGGAAAGGTGTTGTTAAGTAAACTGCCCGCCGGCGATATAGCCCAAAATGGTGCTGATGCAGGCGTAAAACCCGAAATATAACATAACATAACTATGTGATTATTATACTGGTATTATACTATGTCATTATTATACTGGTATTATACTATGTGATTATTGTGCCCTTCAGGGAGTGAGAAGGTGAAGGATTCCGGCTCAACGGCAGACACGCTCGTGGAATCCAACAGCATCAACAAAAGTCTTCTAGTTCTTGGTACACTATATTTGTTATTAACATCTTCATCTGAAATACCCCCGAGTCTTTTAATCATAAGTACATCTTCATCTGAAATACCCCCGAGTCTTTTAATCATAAGTACATCTTCATCTGAAATACCCCCAGTCTTTTAATCATAAGTACATCTTCATTGAAATACCCCCAGTCTTTCCATCATAGGTACATCTTCATCTGAAATAGCCCCCAGTCTTTCCATCATAAGTACATCATCTGAATACCCCGAGTTTTCATCATAAGTACATCATCATCTGAAATACCCCCAGTCTGTCCATCATAAGTACATCATCTGAAATACCCCCAGTCTTTCCATCATAAGTACATCTTCATCTGAAATACCCCCCAGTCTTTCCATCATAAGTACATCATCTGAAATACCCCCAGTCTTTCCATCATAAGTACATCATCATCTGAAATACCCCCCAGTCTGTCCATCATAAGTACATCATCTGAAGTACCCCCCAGTCTTTCCATCATACATACATCTTCATCTGAAATACCCCCAGTCTGTCCATCATAAGTTTTACATCTTCATCTGAAATACCCCCGAGTCTTTTAATCATAAGTACATCTTCATCTGAAATACCCCCGAGTCTTTTAATCATAAGTACATCTTCATCTGAAATACCCCCAGTCTTTTAATCATAAGTACATCTTCATCTGAAATACCCCCAGTCTTTCCATCATAGGTACATCTTCATCTGAAATAGCCCCCAGTCTTTCCATCATAAGTACATCATCTGAAATACCCCGAGTATTTCCATCATAAGTACATCATCATCTGAAATACCCCCAGTCTGTCCATCATAAGTACATCATCATCTGAAATTGTACATCTTCATCTGAAATACCCCCGAGTCTTTCCATCATACGTACATCTTCATCTGAAATACCCCCGAGTCTTTCCATCATACGTACATCTTCATCTGAAATACCCCCCAGTCTTTCCATCATAAGTACATCATCATCTGAAATACCCCCCAGTCTGTCCATCATAAGTACATCATCTGAAGTACCCCCCAGTCTTTCCATCATACATACATCTTCATCTGAAATACCCCTCAGTCTGTCCATCATAAGTACATCATCATGTGGTGTTTCACAAATACCTAGTGGGAAGATATGCAGAATTATATTAGATATTATCAGAAATAAAACAAAATTACTGGTTAAGTAACTGACATGGACTGGTGCATGATATTTAACCCATCCAACACCAAGTAACTGACATGGATTGGTGCATGATATTTTCAGACCAATCAATTAACAAGAAAATTACATTTGGACCAGTATATTTATCAAAATGGGTAATTTTTGTCTAAAAATAGTAATATTACTGGCAAAAAGTGCAGATCCTGATGAGACGGCTTGTCACAAGCTGGCACATGTTGATCTACACTTTTTGTAAGCCGATTGAGAGGCATGTGGTGTTGAAAGGGTTAACACACAGTCAAGCCTTTGTTAGTGGTCACCTCCATTAAGCAGCCAACCTGTGTTAGATTATACACATTTATTGACCTGCATTAAGCAGCCAGTTTCCAGATTCCCAATAAGTTGTTTTGTTATACATTTGTCCCCTATTAAGCAGCCACCTGCACTAAGCAGCTGCTGTCTGTGATTCCCATGGCTGGCTGCTTGAGACAGGTTTGAATATATACGGTATGTTGAAAATGAGGTAAAATAATTATATTTAATTTATTCTGTATGAAAGGCATATATAGTATTATAGCAATAAAGGCATATATAGTATTATAGCAATACAGGCATATATAGTATTATAGCAATACAGGCATATATAGTATTATAGCAATACAGGCATATATAGTATTATAGCAATACAGGCATATATAGTATTATAGCAATACAGGCATATATAGTATTATAGCAATAAAGGCATATATAGTATTATAGCAATAATGGCATATATAGTATTATAGCAATACAGGTATATATAGTATTATAGCAATACAGGCATATATAGTATTATAGCAATAAAGGCATATATAGTAGTATAGCAATAAAGGTATATATAGTATTATAACAATAAATGCATATATAGTATTATAGCAATAAAGGTATATATAGTATTATAACAATAAATGCATATATAGTATTATAGCAATAAAGGCATATATAGTATTATAGCAATAAAGGCATATATAGTAGTATAGCAATAAAGGTATATATAGTATTATAGCAATAAAGGTATATATAGTATTATAGCAATAAAGGCATATATAGTATTATAGCAATAAAGGTATATATAGTAGTATAGCAATAAAGGTATATATAGTATTATAGCAATAAGGGCATATATAGTATTATAGTATTACTATAGTATATAATAATATAGTATTTACGTTTATTTATCATCGCTACCGGTTGCCCATATGAGCGACGCCTCCTGAACAGATCAGTCATTTTAGATTTTTGGAGGATAGTGCAATGATACAGACAGAGACCCATTCCAGAGTCTCCTCAGGTTCTTTTACGCGCACAGTGTCAAGCACCGATATGAGACTTCGGTTTGAAGTCCCATCTGAAAGACTTAATTTTATTAGGATCAGACGGGGGATCGAACCTGAAATCCCTGGATTACCAGTCCAACATGTTACCACTGGACCACTGACATCTCTGTCAGAATCATTACAGTTATTCGGTACTAAAGTCTCCATATATATTTAGAGGTGGGAATGGAATATTTAAGCAAAAATCATTTATCAAACGCAATGATGTAGATTATGATTAAAATGTATGGCCTTCTATAATGATATCATGTACATTTTCAGGTAACTGTATATCAGCTCTGGGCGACCAGAAGAGACGTCAAGGCCATATACCGTACAGAGACAGTAAATTGACCAAGTTGCTTGCGGACAGCTTGGGAGGCAATGGTGTAACACTCATGGTAAGTCTGTCCTTCATGTTTTAGTCACTGTCACCGTCTGGGTCATGGGATGTAGGAATGACAATGGTGTAACACTCATGGTAAGTCTGTCCTTCATGTTTTAGTCACTGTCACCGTCTGGGTCATGGGATGTAGGAATGACAATGGTGTAACACTCATGGTAAGTCTGTCCTTCATGTTTTAGTCACTGTCACCGTCTGGGTCATGGGATGTAGGAATGACAATGGTGTAACACTCATGGTAAGTCTGTCCTTCATGTTTTAGTCACTGTCACCGTCTGGGTCAGGGATGTAGGAAGACAATGGTGTAACACTCATGGTAAGTCTGTCCTTCATTTTTAGTCACTGTCACCGTCTGGGTCATGGGATGTAGGAATGACAATGGTGTAACACTCATGGTGAGTCTGTCCTTCATGTTTTAGTCACTGTCACCGTCTGGGTCATGGGATGTAGGAATGACAATGGTGTAACACTCATGGTGAGTCTGTCCTTCATGTTTTAGTCACTGTCACCGTCTGGGTCATGGGATGTAGGAATGACAATGGTGTAACACTCATGGTGAGTCTGTCCTTCATGTTTTAGTCACTGTCACCGTCTGGGTCATGGGATGTAGGAATGACAATGGTGTAACACTCATGGTAAGTCTGTCCTTCATGTTTTAGTCACTGTCACCGTCTGGGTCATGGGATGTAGGAATGACAATGGTGTAACACTCAT
>CM026403.1:1083329-1094671 GCA_014843695.1 Archivesica marissinica
TCAAATAGAGATACAGTGAAACCCCTACCCAGTAATACTGTCAAATAGAGTAACAGTGAAACCCCTACCCAGTAATACTGTCAAATAGAGATACAGTGAAACCCTACCCAGTAATACTGTCAAATAGAGATACAGTGAAACCCCTACACAGTAATACTGTCAAATAGAGATACAGTGAAACCCCTACCCAGTAATACTGTCAAATAGAGATACAGTGAAACCCCTACCCAGTAATACTGTCAAATAGAGATACAGTGAAACCCCTACCCAGTAATACTGTCAAATAGAGATACAGTGAAACCCTACCCAGTAATACTGTCAAATAGAGATACAGTGAAACCCCTACCTGGTAATACTGTCAAATAGAGATACAGTGAAACCCCTACCCAGTAATACTGTCAAATAGAGTAACAGTGAAACCCCTACCCAGTAATACTGTCAAATAGAGATACAGTGAAACCCTACCCAGTAATACTGTCAAATAGAGATACAGTGAAACCCCTACCCAGTAATACTGTCAAATAGAGATACAGTGAAACCCCTACCCAGTAATACTGTCAAATAGAGATACAGTGAAACCCCTACCCAGTAATACTGTCAAATAGAGATACAGTGAAACCCCTACCCAGTAATACTGTCAAATAGAGATACAGTGAAACCCCTACCCAGTAATACTGTCAAATAGAGATACAGTGAAACCCCTACCCAGTAATACTGTCAAATAGAGATACAGTGAAACCCCTACCCAGTAATACTGTCAAATAGAGATACAGTGAAACCCCTACCCGGTAATACTGTCAAATAGAGATACAGTGAAACCCCTACCCAGTAATACTGTCAAATAGAGATACAGTGAAACCCCTACCCAGTAATACTGTCAAATAGAGATACAGTGAAACCCCTACCCAGTAATACTGTCAAATAGAGATACAGTGAAACCCCTACCCGGTAATACTGTCAAATAGAGATACAGTGAAACCCCTACCCAGTAATACTGTCAAATAGAGATACAGTGAAACCCCTACCCAGTAATACTGTCAAATAGAGATACAGTGAAACCCCTACCCAGTAATACTGTCAAATAGAGATACAGTGAAACCCCTACCCGGTAATACTGTCAAATAGAGATACAGTGAAACCCCTACCCAGTAATACTGTCAAATAGAGATACAGTGAAACCCCTACCCAGTAATACTGTCAAATAGAGATACAGTGAAACCCCTACCCAGTAATACTGTCAAATAGAGATACAGTGAAACCCCTACCCAGTAATACTGTCAAATAGAGATACAGTGAAACCCCTACCCAGTAATACTGTCAAATAGAGATACAGTGAAACCCCTACCCAGTAATACTGTCAAATAGAGATACAGTGAAACCCCTACCCAGTAATACTGTCAAATAGAGATACAGTGAAACCCCTACCCGGTAATACTGTCAAATAGAGATACAGTGAAACCCCTACCCGGTAATACTGTCAAATAGAGATACAGTGAAACCCCTACCCAGTAATACTGTCAAATAGAGATACAGTGAAACCCCTACCCGGTAATACTGTCAAATAGAGATACAGTGAAACCCCTACCCAGTAATACTGTCAAATAGAGATACAGTGAAACCCCTACCCAGTAATACTGTCAAATAGAGATACAGTGAAACCCCTACCCAGTAATACTGTCAAATAGAGATACAGTGAAACCCCTACCCGGTAATACTGTCAAATAGAGATACAGTGAAACCCCTACCCAGTAATACTGTCAAATAGAGATACAGTGAAACCCCTACCCAGTAATACTGTCAAATAGAGATACAGTGAAACCCCTACCCAGTAATACTGTCAAATAGAGATACAGTGAAACCCCTACCCAGTAATACTGTCAAATAGAGATACAGTGAAACCCTACCCAGTAATACTGTCAAATAGAGATACAGTGAAACCCCTACCCAGTAATACTGTCAAATAGAGATACAGTGAAACCCCTACCCAGTAATACTGTCAAATAGAGATACAGTGAAACCCCTACCCAGTAATACTGTCAAATAGAGATACAGTGAAACCCCTACCCAGTAATACTGTCAAATAGAGATACAGTGAAACCCCTACCCAGTAATACTGTCAAATAGAGATACAGTGAAACCCCTACCCAGTAATACTGTCAAATAGAGATACAGTGAAACCCTACCCAGTAATACTGTCAAATAGAGATACAGTGAAACCCCTACCCAGTAATACTGTCAAATAGAGATACAGTGAAACCCCTACCCAGTAATACTGTCAAATAGAGATACAGTGAAACCCCTACCCAGTAATACTGTCAAATAGAGATACAGTGAAACCCCTACCCAGTAATACTGTCAAATAGAGATACAGTGAAACCCCTACCCAGTAATACTGTCAAATAGAGATACAGTGAAACCCCTACCCAGTAATACTGTCAAATAGAGATACAGTGAAACCCCTACCCAGTAATACTGTCAAATAGAGATACAGTGAAACCCCTACCCAGTAATACTGTCAAATAGAGATACAGTGAAACCCCTACCCAGTAATACTGTCAAATAGAGATACAGTGAAACCCCTACCCAGTAATACTGTCAAATAGAGATACAGTGAAACCCCTACCCAGTAATACTGTCAAATAGAGATACAGTGAAACCCCTACCCAGTAATACTGTCAAATAGAGATACAGTGAAACCCTACCCAGTAATACTGTCAAATAGAGATACAGTGAAACCCCTACCTGGTAATACTGTCAAATAGAGATACAGTGAAACCCCTACCCAGTAATACTGTCAAATAGAGTAACAGTGAAACCCCTACCCAGTAATACTGTCAAATAGAGATACAGTGAAACCCTACCCAGTAATACTGTCAAATAGAGATACAGTGAAACCCCTACCCAGTAATACTGTCAAATAGAGATACAGTGAAACCCCTACCCAGTAATACTGTCAAATAGAGATACAGTGAAACCCCTACCCAGTAATACTGTCAAATAGAGATACAGTGAAACCCCTACCCGGTAATACTGTCAAATAGAGATACAGTGAAACCCCTACCCAGTAATACTGTCAAATAGAGATACAGTGAAACCCTACCCAGTAATACTGTCAAATAGAGATACAGTGAAACCCCTACCCAGTAATACTGTCAAATAGAGATACAGTGAAACCCCTACCCAGTAATACTGTCAAATAGAGATACAGTGAAACCCCTACCCAGTAATACTGTCAAATAGAGATACAGTGAAACCCCTACCCGGTAATACTGTCAAATAGAGATACAGTGAAACCCTACCCAATAATACTGTCAAATAGAGATACAGTGAAACCCCTACCCGGTAATACTGTCAAATAGAGATACAGTGAAACCCCTACCCAGTAATACTGTCAAATAGAGATACAGTGAAACCCTACCCAGTAATACTGTCAAATAGAGATACAGTGAAACCCCTACCAGGTAATACTGTCAAATAGAGATACAGTGAAACCCCTACCCATTAATACTGTCATATAGAGATACAGTGAAACCCATACCCAGTAATACTGTCAAATAGAGATACAGTGAAACCCCTACCCAGTAATACTGTCAAATAGAGATACAGTGAAACCCCTACAAACCAAACAGCTACCGGTTCAGAGGCAAAATTCGGTTTGGAGAGGGTTCTCGGCTTAGAGGGGTTTTCATAGTGTGGTAGATTTCTCCTAAATTATCAATTCAACCCTGCTATGCTTAGAAGGGAGCTGAGACATGTTTACAGTGTGATTGGTAGTTAGTAAAAATTGATGGCTTTGTGGAAGTCGTGATAGCGCAAGCGCAGTGGATGCGCGTTCACTTCTGGTGCGAAAGGTCTGAAGTTCGAGCCCTGCAGGAGCCGTTACGATTGTGCCCTTAGGCAAGGCATTTAAATTCTACGTTGCCTCTTCTATCTCCTTCGTGGCGATGGATTCCATCAGGAATGAGGTCTCGAGAGTGATTAATATAAGTTGTAAGAACTTGTTTCGCAATCGAGCTAAAATAAATTTGTATAAGTAACAATTGATTCATTTCAATTATTCTGAAAATGAATAGATGAAATTTGTTTACATAGTTCCATATTTGACCAGGACAAGTTGCTGTCATATGCACATAATTTTTGGAGGGAATTCCAGTTTAGAGGGTTTCGGTATATATATATATATATATATATATATATATATTTATTTATTTATTTTTACCTCAAAGTGGTTAAATGAACTAAATTCAAAAATCTGTGTAATGATGATGATGAGGTGATGATTATGATGATGATAATGTTGATGACGATGATGAAGATGCCAATGATGGTGATTTTGGTGATGATGATTATGATGATGGTGATGATGAAGATGATAATGATGATGGCGATGATGATGGTGATGATGGTGATTATATTTAAGAAAGGAAGAAATTACGTGGGTGTTTAATCTCTAGTAACTCAGTGGAAATTCCAAAATACACATTGCATAACACTGCTATGATCGGCCATACAACTTCCAAATATTTGAATTGGTATTGAAATATTGTAATTCAAAATATGCTAAATGCACGAATATAATATTATATATTCACTAATTTGTTTATATTTTACGCCCAATATTAATGTGAGAAACGTGCCATTAATTGATGTGTTATGTGATTTTGTGAAGGAAGAAAATCTCCATGACTCTGTACCCTTTTTATATGTGATTCATTCTTAAAGTGCAGCTTAGCATTTGAATGCGTTAAAGATAAAATGGTGGTAAGCTTAAGTGGGTGAATGTACTTGGATGGCAGAGGGTACTCTCAGAGAGATTAAGTGGGTAGTAGGACATTTAAATCGATTCGTGGATGTGCGTTCGCTTCAGGTGCAAAAGGTCCGGAGTTCGAGCCCCACTGAAGCCGTGATAGCATAGTGGTAGGACGTTCGTTTCATGTGCGAAAGGCATGTCGTTCACGCTAAGCTGTAACAATTACGATTGTGTCCTTAGGCAAGGCATTTAAATTCCACGTTGCCTCTTCTCTCTCCCTCGTGGCGATGGATTCCATCAGGAATGAGCTCTCGAGAGTGATTAATATACGTTGAAAGAACTTGTTTCGCAATTGAGCTAAATCGGTTCGAAATGGAAATTTTCAGTGATGCAAACTGCCCAAAACTGAGTTGAACTATGAATATTTGTACACAAATAAATTAAATTGCAGGATTCCATATTCAAACTGGATCATGCAACATAACAGAAGTGTCAGTATCCTGCTGCATGGGGTGGGGGAGCGGGTGTTTGGGGGTAGAAACATGTTGATTCAAGAATAAATAGCCGGGACGGACACATTGATTCTCCAAGATGTGATAGCCATGTGTTCTTCAGCAATTTGTCATTCAACACCAAGTAACTGACATGGACTGGTACCCATTCAATACCAAGTAACTGACATGGACTGGTACCCATTCAACACCAAGTAACTGACATGGACTGGTACCCATTCAACACCAAGTAACTGACATGGACTGGTACCCATTCAACACCAAGTAACTGACATGGACTGGTACCCATTCAACACCAAGTAACTGACATTGACTGGTACCCATTCAACACCAAGTAACTGACATGGACTGGTACCCATTCAACACCAAGTAACTGACATGGACTGGTACCCATTCAACACCAAGTAACTGACATGGACTGGTACCCATTCAACACCAAGTAACTGACATGGACTGGTACCCATTCAACACCAAGTAACTGACATGGACTGGTACCCATTCAACAACAAGTAACTGACATTGACTGGTGCATGATATTTTTAGACCAATAAATTAATAAGAAAATTACATTTGTACCAGTTCATTTATCAAAATGGGTCATTTTGTCTACTAATAGTAATATTACTGGCAAAAAGTGCAGATCCTGATGAGACGGCTTGACAAGCTTTTTTGTAAGCCTATTTAGAGGTCTGTTGTGTTAAAGGGTTAAAAACAAGTTCTGTTCACTTTCTCAAATTTGTGTGTAATTCCAGAAAAGTAGAAATATTGTAGTTGTCATGGTAACCTGGATCTACCCCATTGTTCTAGGTGTCTCTGTGGATATCTCTGATTCTGTCAGTGTATAACAACAAGGTGGTTCTTCATGGATTAGTTAATATTTATATCAATTACTTTTAGCTAGATTGCAAAACAAATTTCTTCAGCACTAATCTTAGAACCCCACTTGAGACCTTCCTTCCCAGTGGAATCCATCCCCATGAATGTGTGTATTACGCTTATTTATCGTCGCTACCGGTTGCCCATATGAGCGACGCCTCCTGAAGAGATTAGTCATTTTAGATTTTTGGAGGATTGTGCAATGATACAGACAGAGACACATTCCAGAGTCTCCTCTGGTTCTTTTACGTGCACGGTGTAAAGCACCGACATGATACCTCGGTTTAACATCCCATCTGAAAGACTGTTAATTTTATTAGGGTCAGACGGGGGATCGAACCTGCGATTCCTGGATTACCAGCCCAGCGTGTTACCACTGGACTACAGATCTGTCTGTGTGTAATACCACCACCACCGTGATTCTGCCTGGGCATCATGGTTTGAAAGGGGGTGATTCCCATTTAGAGATCTCCGGTCAATCTCTGCTATGTCTCATCGTTTATTTACCACCTCTGCATATAAATATGAGCAATCTGGAAAGTGCTATGTGATACCTATTGTGCAATGGATATGGTTTCCTCCTAGTAACCCAGGGGGTGTGAGTTTGTGCATAGTCAGAAATCCAAAGGTGGTGGCCCTCAAGCGATACACTTAAATCCACAGTCGTAATGACACAATTCAATGAAATTCCGTAACATACATCCAGCGTATTCATTTACAAATAATAAAAACACATTAATGAAATGTCAGCAGCTATAATTATGTGAACTATTTATAGCCTTTATTTTACCCAGCATGCTAGTTAAGCTAATGTAAGAATGTTGTAATGTAGCTAAAAGACATTAATTTGTATAATATACACTGTAGTATCTATACCAGTAATGGTTTTGGCTGTCCGATTAGCGCAGTGGTTAGCAAGCTCTCTTCTCACCAATGCAACCCGGGTTCGATCCTCGGACCGGGAAGTATGTGAGATGGTACAGTGGTCGCCAGATCGGACAGGTGGGTTTTCTCCGAGTACTCCGCTTTCCTCCCACATGAATGACCACAAATACGCTTTCATCCGCACCAACGAGAGTGATTAATATAAGTTGTTAGAACTTGCTTCGCAATCATTAAATATTAATCGTTAAAAATAAAGTTTAAACTTTAAACAACATAGAGCCAGATCAGATGGCACAGAACGTGTGGTCTGATCAGGCTCTATGCTGTTTGCTATTCGGATAGTGGAGCTAAAAGCACTTGGCTGAATAGCAAACAACATAGAGCCAGATCAGATGGCACAGTTAAAAAAATGGTCCTGCTACGTAATTCATATAGATAAACTATGTAACATCATCATTGCATGTCTGTATTGATTTGCTCACTATTTGGTATGATAATTGCTGATATTGTCAATTAGTTCCCGAGGATGGTTAGCGCGAAAGAATGCATGTATTCATAAATATTTATACCCCTAAGGAAAACTATTAATAATGGGAAAAAAATGTTTATAATTTCATACTGAATGATGTATTGATATAAATGATGATGTGATGATAGCTTTCATGAACATCAGGTTGTGTTACATCTGAATGTCTATAGGTGAAGGACAGATGATAGCTTTCATGAACATCAGGTTGTGTTACATCTGAATGTCTATAGGTGAAGGACAGATGATAGCTTTCATGAACATCAGGTAGTGTTACATCTGAATGTCTATAGGTGAAGGACAGATGCAAGGTTTCTATGGTTACGAGCATGATTGATGACATTGACGTTGTTACCAAGGGTATTGATCACCAGCAGTGGTGACTCTGCTGGAGTCGCCTTATTTTGGTAGTGAAGTAATGTTGTATGTTAGTTTATACAAATTTATTTTAGCTCGATTGCGAAACAAGTTCTTACAACTTATATTAATCACTCTCGAGATCTCATTCCTGATGGAATCCATCAACACGAGGGAGTGAGAAGAGGCAACGTGGCAATTAAATGCCTTGCCTAAGGGCACAATCGTAACGGCTCCAGCACTCTCGAACTCCGGACCTTTCGCACCTGAAGTGAACGTGCATCCACTATGATAGCACGACTTCCATGTTAAAAGGAATGAATATGAAATGGGAACTTTTGTCGTTAATTTTACTGCATACAGTTAAACCTGTGTTAGTGGTCACCTCCATTAAGCAGCCACTTTCCAGATTCCCAATATGTTGTTTTACTATACATTTGACCTCTATTAAGCAGCCACCTGTGCTAAGCAGCCACTTTCTGTGATTCCCTTGGCTGGCTGCTTAAGACAGGTTTGACTGTATTGCTGTCCACATGATTTTTGATAGGAAATTCATCTACTGGAGAGCCTAGATCACCACTTTCTAACGGAAAAATATTATAGATTATATATTGTTTGTTTGTTTGTTGTTTATATGTTGTTTGGGGTTTATATTTGAACCAACAGCCTCTGTCATATGGCGACTCTCCAGCTGTCACAGGTGGAGGAAATCACCCGGGGGCCCTTCTGAGCAGTATATCAAGCACAGATCGGCACCTGGGTAGAAACACTGACCTACTGCAAACCAGCTGCATAGTCTCTTCGCATTTGACACCCCCAATGGGATTTGAACATCGAGGGTCAAGTGATTTAAAATGAACAGAAATGACCTAAACCACTGAGCCAAAGAGGGCCTCCCATCTACCCTATTTGTAACAATGGTTTAATCTTGCGAAAGGCCCGGGGTTCCAGCCCCGCTGGAGCCGTTACAAGTGTGCCCTTAGGCAAGGAATTTAAATTCCACATGCCTCTTCTCTACCTCATGGCGATGGATTCCATCAGGAATGAGGTCCCAAGTGTGATTATTATAAGTCGCAATCGAGCTAAAATAAATTAGCATAAACTAATGGTCTAATCTAGCATGACCACTATGGTGTACAGTCAAACCTGTGTTAATGGTCACCTCTATTAAGCAGCCAACCTGTATTAAGCAGCCACTTTCCAGATTCCAATATATTGTTTTATTATACAGTTTACCTCTATTAAGCAGCCACCTGTGCTAAGCAGCCACTTTCTGTGATTCCCTTGGCTGGCTGCTTAACCCATTTCATTCTGGATATATTTAAAGGCTTTTGCAAACAACATAGATCCAGATCAGCCGCAGCGTGACGCTGCATGCTGATCAGGATCTATGTTGTTTGCTGTATAGCCAAGTGTCTTAGCAAGATCATCTGAATAGCAAACAGCATAGATCCTGATCAGACGGCACGTTCCGTGGCAGTTGACCTGGCTCTATGTTCTTTGCAGATACCGTTTGAACAGTATCCAGAATGAAATGGGTTAAGACAGGTTTCACTGTATATTATGTTGTTAGGAGTTGATATTACATCCGTGTATTTGTGTATTGCAGATATGCTGTGTAACACCATCCTCCCATCATGCTCCGGAAACGATGAACACTCTCCGTTATGCCAGCAGAGCGAAGAAAATACGCACAAAACCAGTCATTAAAATGGTAAGTACATTATCTAATGTAGCCCCGTATGAGTTATGGCTCCTTGAAGATTTTAAAGCACCACAGTTTGTCCACCCAATTTGTGATAGTGTCTTGAAGAATGCTACAGATACCTTTATAGTATGGACAAAATATATATCCTTAGACAATTATCATTAACCCATTCAACACCAAGTAACTGATATGGACTCACCAGGTGCAGGATATTTAACCCATTCAACACCAAGTAACTGATATGGACTGGTGCAGGATATTTAACCCATTCAACACCAAGTAACTGACATGGACTGGTGCAGGATATTTAACCCATTCAACACCAAGTAACTGACATGGACTGGTGCAGGATATTTAACCCATTCAACACCAAGTAACTGACATGGACTGGTGCAGGATATTTAACCCATTCAACACCAAGTAACTGACATGGACTGGTGCAGGATATTTAACCCATTCAACACCAAGTAACTGACATGAACTGGTGCAGGATATTTAACCCATTCAACACCAAGTAACTGACATGAACTGGTGCAGGATATTTAATTGAAAGGGTTAACTAGCGACAGGCGGATATTGGTCATATCTCGTTCCCATTCATTCACTGTATAAAAGGAAAATGATATTTTATTACTATAGATGTATTAAATGTAATTATGTGCCGCTATAATCAATATTCAAATATCAACTTGTAAGACGCTTAATAAGAAGAGTATTGTACTTAATGGTCGGCTGACAATACACGTATAATAGCTCACGTCTGACACGAAAATAATTGTCAATACGTCTAAAGTCGGTCTTCAGACATGATTGTATAATATTGAAACATTTGATCAACTTGGATGTGTATGGAGAGTATCATCAATGGTTTCTTAGAAATATTGACAAGTTTGTATTTAGGAAAGTGGTGTTTGCAGGCTGAATAGAACATCTAAACAGCAGTGTATAATATTCTTTGGAGGAAACTATTTGGCAGTTTTAGACCCGATTGTGCATTGAAAATCAGCTTTAATACTTATTTAAACTTTATTTATTTTACAACGATTACGAAGCAAGTTCTAACAACTTATATTAAGCACTCTCGTTGGCGCGGGTGAAAGCGAATGTGGTCATTCGTGTGGGAGGAAACCGGAGTACTTATTATTTGAGTGTTTTGTTTCGAATTACCAGGAATGTTGGATATTTAAAGTTATGGGACTTGTGGAAGACTGCAATGTGTATTTAATTAATATTAATAAATGTTAATTACATTTGTAATGTAATTTAATAATTAATGAATGTGAAAACATTACAGCTTAGTTTAAACAATATTTGATTCAAGAATGGTACATAACATAGTTGCAACATCGCAGTTAGGATTACAGCTTAATGCCTACCCATGAACCTCCCACCTTCTCATTAAATCTCCCACCTACCCATGAACATCCCACTTTCCCATGTAATCTCCCACCTACCTGTGGCACCTTCAATCTACCCATGGAACCTCCTACCTACCCCTATAATATATCCTCTTGTACCTGTGTAACCTCCAATCTACCCATGGAACCTCCTACCTACCCCTATAATATATCCTCTTGTACCTGTGTAACCTCCAATCTACCCATGGAATCTCCTACCTACCCCTATAATATATCCTCTTGTACCTGTGTAACCTCCAATCTACCCCATGGAATATTCTACCTACCCCTATAATATATCCTCTTGTACCTGTGTAACCTCCAATCTACC
>CM026403.1:1095671-1116501 GCA_014843695.1 Archivesica marissinica
TACCTACCCCTATAATATATCCTCTTGTACCTGTGGAACCTCCAATCTACCCATGGAATCTCCTACCTACCCCTATAATATATCCTCTTGTACCTGTGTAACCTCCAATCTACCCATGGAATCTCCTACCTACCCCTATAATATATCCTCTTGTACCTGTGGAACCTCCAATCTACCCATGGAATCTCCTACCTACCCCTATAATATATCCTCTTGTACCTGTGTAACCTCCAATCTACCCATGGAATCTCCTACCTACCCCTATAATATATCCTCTTGTACCTGTGGAACCTCCAATCTACCCATGGAATCTCCTACCTACCCCTATAATATATCCTCTTGTACCTGTGTAACCTCCAATCTACCCATGGAATCTCCTACCTACCCCTATAATATATCCTCTTGTACCTGTGGAACCTCCAATCTACCCATGGAATCTCCTACCTACCCCTATAATATATCCTCTTGTACCTGTGTAACCTCCAATCTACCCATGGAATCTCCTACCTACCCCTATAATCTATCTTATTGTACCTGTGGAACCTCCAATCTACCCATGGAATCTCCTACCTACCCCTATAATCTATCCTCTTGTACCTGTGGAACCTCCAATCTACCCATGGAATCTCCTACCTACCCCTAAAATCTATCTTCTTGTACCTGTGTAACCTCCAATCTACCCACGGAATATTCTACCTACCACTATAATCTATCCTCTTGTACCTGTGTAACCTCCAATCTACCCATGTAATCTCCTACCTACCCCTATCATCTATCCTCTTGTACCTGTGGAACCTCCAATCTACCCATGTAATCTCCTACCTACCCCTATCATCTATCCTCTTGTACCTGTGTAACCTCCAATCTACCCATGTAATCTCCTACCTACCCCTATCATCTATCCTCTTGTACCTGTGGAACCTCCAATCTACCCCATGGAATATTCTACCTACCACTATAATCTATCCTCTTGTACCTGTGTAACCTCCAATCTACCCATGTAATCTCCTACCTACCCCTATCATCTATCCTCTTGTACCTGTGGAACCTCCAATCTACCCATGTAATCTCCTACCTACCCCTATAATCTATCCTCTTGTACCTGTGTAACCTCCAATCTACCCATGTAATCTCCTACCTACCCCTATCATCTATCCTCTTGTACCTGTGGAACCTCCAATCTACCCATGGAATCTCTACCTACCCCTATAATCTATCCTCTTGTACCTGTGTAACCTCCAATCTACCCACGAATATCCTACCTACCACTATAATCTATCCTCTTGTACCTGTGAACCTCCATCTACCCATGAATATCTACCTACCCCTAATCTATCCTCTTGTACCTGTGAACCTCCAATCTACCCATGTAATCTCCTACCTACCCCTATCATCTATCCTCTTGTACCTGTGAACCTCCAATCTACCCATGAATCTCCTACCTAACCCTATAATCTATCCTCTTGTACCTGTGAACCTCCAATCTACCCATGAATATCCTACCTACCACTATAATCTATCCTCTTGTACCTGTGTAACCTCCAATCTACCCATGTAATCTCCTACCTACCCCTATCATCTATCCTCTTGTACCTGTGGAACCTCCAATCTACCCATGGAATCTCCTACCTACCCCTATAATCTATCCTCTTGTACCTGTGTAACCTCCAATCTACCCATGGAATCTCCTACCTACCCTATCATCTATCCTCTGTACCTGTGGAACCTCCAATCTACCCATGGAATCTCCTACCTACCCCTATAATCTATTCTTGTACCTGTGTAACCTCCAATCTACCCATGTAATCTCCTACCTACCCCTATAATCTATCCTCTTGTACCTGTGGAACCTCCAATCTACCCATGGAATCTCCTACCTACCCCTATAATCTATCCTCTTGTACCTGTGTAACCTCCAATCTACCCATGGAATCTCCTACCTACCCCTATAATCTATCCTCTTGTACCTGTGTAACCTCCAATCTACCCATGGAATCTCCTACCTACCCCTATAATCTATCCTCTTGTACCTGTGGAACCTCCAATCTACCCATGGAATCTCCTACCTACCCCTATAATCTATCTTCTTGTACCTGTGTAACCTCCAATCTACCCATGGAATCTCCTACCTACCCCTATAATCTATCCTCTTGTACCTGTGTAACCTCCAATCTACCCATGGAATCTCCTACCTACCCCTATAATCTATCTTCTTGTACCTGTGTAACCTCCAATCTACCCATGGAATCTCCTACCTACCCCTATAATATATCCTCTTGTACCTGTGTAACCTCCAATCTACCCATGGAATCTCCTACCTACCCCTATAATCTATCCTCTTGTACCTGTGTAACCTCCAATCTACCCATGGAATCTCCTACCTACCCCTATAATCTATCCTCTTGTACCTGTGTAACCTCCAATCTACCCATGGAATCTCCTACCTACCCCTATAATCTATCCTCTTGTACCTGTGTAACCTCCAATCTACCCATGGAATATTCTACCTACCACTATAATCTATCCTCTTGTACCTGTGTAACCTCCAATCTACCCATGGAATCTCCTACCTACCCCTATAATCTATCTTCTTGTACCTGTGGAACCTCCAATCTACCCATGGAATGTCCTATCTACCCCTATAATCTATCCTCTTGTACCTGTGTAACCTCCAATCTACCCATGGAATCTCCTACCTACCCCTATAATCTATCCTCTTGTACCTGTGTAACCTCCAATCTACCCATGGAATCTCCTACCTACCCCTATAATCTATCCTCTTGTACCTGTGTAACCTCCAATCTACCCATGTAATCTCCTACCTACCCCTATAATCTATCCTCTTGTACCTGTGGAACCTCCAATCTACCCCATGGAATATTCTACCTACCACTATAATCTATCCTCTTGTACCTGAGGGACCTCCAATCTACCCATGGAATCTCCTACCTACCCCTATAATATATCCTCTTGTACCTGTGGAACCTCCAATCTACCCATGGAATCTCCTACCTACCCCTATAATCTATCCTCTTGTACCTGTGTAACCTCCAATCTACCCATGGAATCTCCTACCTACCCCTATAATATATCCTCTTGTACCTGTGGAACCTCCAATCTACCCATGGAATCTCCTACCTACCCCTATAATATATCCTCTTGTACCTGTGTAACCTCCAATCTACCCATGGAATCTCCTACCTACCCCTATAATCTATCCTCTTGTACCTGTTTAACCTCCAATCTACCCATGGAATCTCCTACCTACCCCTATAATATATCCTCTTGTACCTGTGTAACCTCCAATCTACCCATGTAATCTCCTACCTACCCCTATAATCTATCCTCTTGTACCTGTGGACCTCCAATCTACCCCATGTAATAATCTACCTACCACTATAATCTATCCTCTTGTACCTGAGGGACCTCCAATCTACCCATGGAATTTCCTACCTACCCCTATAATATATCCTCTTGTACCTGTGGAACCTCCAATCTACCCATGGAATCTCCTACCTACCCCTATAATCTATCCTCTTGTACCTGTGGAACCTCCAATCTACCCATGGAATCTCCTACCTACCCCTATAATATATCCTCTTGTACCTGTGGAACCTCCAATCTACCCATGGAATATCCTACCTACCCCTATAATCTATCCTCTTGTACCTGTGGAACCTCCAATCTACCCATGGAATCTCCTACCTACCCCTATAATATATCCTCTTGTAACTGTGGAACCTCCAATCTACCCATGTAATCTCCTACCTACCCCTATAATATATCCTCTTGTAACTGTGGAACCTCCAATCTACCTATATTTGTCTATATTTATCTCATTTGGAAGTCAAAAATTCACCAAGTTTGACTTCCAAATGAGAAAAATTGAAAATTGTCTCTCTCCTAGTTTCGTGATAAGCCAATGAAATCTCTTGTTATATAAACACACTACTAATTAGGCCCCTCAGTTAGATGACACAGTAGTAAAGTTTACATGACAAAAAATTCATTTAATTTTATCAGTGCAGTATATAGTACTACATTCAGTAGCCCAAAATCAATTTTTTTAAAATGATTTCAGTGTTAGGTGATTTAAGTGGAAGTCATGATAGCACAGTGTTCGCTTCAGGTGCGAAAGGTCCAGAGTTCGAGTCCAGCTGGAGCCGTTACGATTGTGCCCTTAGGGAAGGCATTTAAATTCCACATTGCCTGTTTTCTCTCCCTCGTTGCGATGGATTCCATCAGGAATGAGGTCTCGAGAGTGATTAATATAAGTTGTAAGAACTTGTTTCGCAATGTAGCTAGAATAAATTTGTATAAACTAAGTGATTTCAACTGATCTGGCTTTTATATGTAAGTGTGATGAGGTTATATTGAGATAAGAAACGTAAACATCTACACTTAATATTTACTTTAAACCTCTCTGAATGGGTTTGTGTAACTTGACCATACTGTTAGTATTTGTTTTTGTGAATAAAATTCCAGTATCTGTAAGTAAGCATATATTTAATCACGGTAGCTTGAAATGTTATGCATAAGCCACCAAAGTGTCTTTTATTTTAGGCATTCCAAAGGAATATAGAAGTGTATCAGTATTGGTGGTGAAGACCCCTTAAAGTCCTCACTGCCTCCTCTCTCTCCCTCATGGTAATGGATTCTATCAGGAATGAGGTCTCCAGAGTGATTTTTCTAATGTTATAAAAACTTGTTTCTCACTCGAGCTAAATCAAATTTTGAAATATTGTCAGCATGAACATTTTCGGACTCAGTGACGTCATTGATGACATCGTTTCAGCGCGATGTTATAGCACCATTTATCTCTCAGTTGCAACGGCTCTGGAATGGGTCTCTGTTTGTATCATTGCACTATCCTCCAAAAATCTAAAATGACTAAATCTCTTCAGGAGGCGTCACTCATATGGTGGCGATGATAAATAAACGTAAAACTCACACAAAAACTTTTTTTTTTAAATCTAGCCTAAGACCACCTCCCCAATAGTATCTATATATATATATTAAGGTGAGGGGGTGACTTAAGATAGATATAAAACACTGTTTTGATGGCTTAATTTTGGATAACACTTCAAGTCTCTATGGTTTAACAATACATGTAGATTCACCTATTTTGAACTACTGTAATTAACTACATGTATATTAGCAGCATTTCTTGACAGAAATTGTCTTCTGAGGTATATATAGCAAATAATGAACAAGTGTGTTTGTATAGCAGGTTTACCTAAATTAGAAAATAATAAGCTTAAACTAACATAAAATGAAGATTGATTATATTTCATGGAATAGATATCCGAAAATCAAACACATCTATTTTTATATAAATACAGAGATTGATTTTATCATTTGACAGTGTATTCACAATTTGCTATAATGGTATATTGAATTTTATGGACAAAGTTGAGTAGAATCTTTTTTCAATTAGATAGTGGATGATACAGGCTGTGATGTGTGTCACTGGGAACTGTTGTTGTGCAATTACATATATTATGATCCCGGGTTGAAATTGCTAAAATAATTACAGAATACTTTAGGTTTGGCATGTGGCATGGTGTGGTATCTGTGGTCCAGTGGCCAGTAGAGCGTCGGATTTAGAATCGATCGGTCCCAGGTTCGATACTCGGTCAGGCCACGTATGTAGTGTCATTGAGCAAGGCACCTCACATACATTGCTTAGTACTGGTTATCCACTTAGGTCGGCTAAGCTTGCCCAGGAAAACATGTCTACGTCCCCACAAGGGGTTTGACATTAATGGAACATACATAGGTTGTGTATGACGGGCAATTATCTGTGAAATTAAAGTATCAAGTGTTTCAGAATCAATTTTGTAGTACAAAGAACATTATACAACACTGTAATGTATGGGATGATTAACACGAGAGGAATCAGGCTGTCCGATTAGCGCAGTGGTTAGCACGCTCGCTTCTCACCAATACAACTTGGGTTCGATCCTTGGACTAGTATGTGAGGGAAGTATGTGAGGTGGTATAATGGGTTTTCTCCTGGTACTCCGGTTTCTTCCCACACGAATGACCACATTTACGCTTTCATCCGCGTCAACGAGAGTGATTAATATAGGTTGCTAAAACTTGCTTCGCAATCGTTGTATTATAAATAAAGTTTAAACTTTAATTAAACAAGAGATGGATCGAGCATTTAGTCACAACAACATCAACATGACAATTTAAGGATAAAAGCATTTATGCTATGTTTTTTCATTTTGAATTTTTGCTTAAATTTAGAATTTACACTGAATATACAAATGCATCAAGCTGTAATAAACGTCATTTCAAAGTGCAGATTGATAAAAGTGCAGGTTTGACATTTGGGAAATGTACTTTTTCGGATCTTTCACATTCCATTTAGTGTTTGCATGTGATCTGTATTTGAAGAGGGTATACTCACAGATAGCAGGGTGATAAATGTGTTTGACTGTATGCTAGAACTAGCAATTGATTCAGTAGGACTACTTCTGTGCGATCAGTGATGATTTATCATGCTAGCAAATCAACCTGAAATATTGGACAACATTGATGATATGCTTCTGAATATATTAAACTCTAATTGGTAAAAATTATACAGTTTTTGTGCTTGAAGAAATATTACAGATAGGAATAGGAGAGTTGCATTTTGTAGGCATAGGGCTCATCTATTATGGGATAAAGTAGATAGTTGATGTGTGAGAAGGGGTGATATTACACGATGACCTGGTTTAGCAGTATCAGTGATGATCTGGATTATATCTATGATGAATCGGTGAGTTGTCTTGTACCAATAATACATGGTTATCTTACACGGTAAAACATGGTTATCTTACACCGGTAAAACATGGTTATTTTACACGGTAAAACATGGATATATGGCATGTAGTGCACATCAGTGTCATTTAGAATAAGTTAATTACTTAATTTAACCCTTTCAATATCACAGACCAGACAGGCTTACAAAGAGTGTAGATCCAGATGAGCTGTCACATCAGGATCTGTACTTTTTGCCAGTAATATTACTATTTTTAAACAAAATTACCCATTTTGATAAATGAACTGGTCCAAATGTAATTTTCATATTAATTTATTGGTCTAAAAATATCATGCACCAGTCCATGTCAGTTATTTGGTGTTGAATGGGTTAAATACCATGCACCAGTCCATGTCAGTTACTTGGTGTTGAATGGGTTATATACCATGCACCAGTCCATGTCAGTTACTTGGTGTTGAATGGGTTATATACCATGCACCAGTCCATGTCAGTTACTTGGTGTTGAATGGGTTATATACCATGCACCAGTCCATGTCAGTTACTTGGTGTTGAATGGGTTATATACCATGCACCAGTCCATGTCAGTTACTTGGTGTTGAATGGGTTAAATATCATGCACCAGTCCATGTCAGTTACTTGGTGTTGAATGGGTTAAATATCATGCACCAGTCCATGTCAGTTACTTGGTGTTGAATGGGTTAAATATCATGCACCAGTTCATGTCAGTTACTTGGTGTTGAATGGGTTAAATATCATGCACCAGTCCATGTCAGTTACTTGGTGTTGGATGGGTTAAATATCATGCACCAGTCCATGTCAGTTACTTGGTGTTGAATGGGTTAAATATCATGCACCAGTCCATGTCAGTTACTTGGTGTTGAATGGGTTAAATATCATGCACCAGTCCATGTCAGTTACTTGGTGTTGAATGGGTTAAATATCATGCACCAGTCCATGTCAGTTACTTGGTGTTGAATGGGTTAAATATCATGCACCAGTCCATGTCAGTTACTTGGTGTTGAATGGGTTAAATATCATGCACCAGTCCATGTCAGTTACTTGGTGTTGAATGGGTTAAATATCATGCACCAGTCCATGTCAGTTACTTGGTGTTGAATGGGTTAAATATCATGCACCAGTCCATGTCAGTTACTTGGTGTTGAATGGGTTAAATATCATGCACCAGTCCATGTCAGTTACTTGGTGTTGAATGGGTTAAATATCATGCACCAGTCCATGTCAGTTACTTGGTGTTGAATGGGTTAATATCATGCACCAGTCCATGTCAGTTACTTGGTGTTGAATGGGTTAAATATCATGCACCAGTCCATGTCAGTTACTTGGTGTTGAATGGGTTAAATATCATGCACCAGTCCATGTCAGTTACTTGGTGTTGAATGGGTTAAATATCATGCACCAGTCCATGTCAGTTACTTGGTGTTGAATGGGTTAAATATCATGCACCAGTCCATGTCAGTTACTTGGTGTTGAATGGGTTAAATATCATGCACCAGTCCATGTCAGTTACTTGGTGTTGAATGGGTTAAATATCCTGCACCAGTCCATGTCAGTTACTTGGTGTTGAATGGGTTAAATATCATGCACCAGTCCATGTCAGTTACTTGGTGTTGAATGGGTTAAATATCCTGCACCAGTCCATGTCAGTTACTTGGTGTTGAATGGGTTAAATATCATGCACCAGTCCATGTCAGTTACTTGGTGTTGAATGGGTTAAATATCATGCACCAGTCCATGTCAGTTACTTGGTGTTGAATGGGTTAAATATCATGCACCAGTCCATGTCAGTTACTTGGTGTTGAATGGGTTAAATATCATGCACCAGTCCATGTCAGTTACTTGGTGTTGAATGGGTTAAATATCATGCACCAGTCCATGTCAGTTACTTGGTGTTGAATGGGTTAAATATCATGCACCAGTCCATGTCAGTTACTTGGTGTTGAATGGGTTAAATATCATGCACCAGTCCATGTCAGTTACTTGGTGTTGAATGGGTTAAATATCATGCACCAGTCCATGTCAGTTACTTGGTGTTGGATGGGTTAAATATCATGCACCAGTCCATGTCAGTTACTTGGTGTTGGATGGGTTAAATATCATGCACCAGTCCATGTCAGTTACTTGGTGTTGGATAGGTACCAGTCCATGTCAGTTACTTGGTGTTGGATAGGCACCAGTCCATGTCAGTTACTTGGTGTTGGATGGGTACCAGTCCATGTCAGTTACTTGGTGTTGGATAGGTACCAGTCCATGCCAGTTACTTGGTGTTGGATAGGCACCAGTCCATGTCAGTTACTTGGTGTTGGATGGGTACCAGTCCATGTCAGTTACTTGGTGTTGGATAGGTACCAGTCCATGCCAGTTACTTGGTGTTGGATAGGCACCAGTCCATGTCAGTTACTTGGTGTTGGATGGGTACCAGTCCATGTCAGTTACTTGGTGTTGGATAGGTACCAGTCCATGTCAGTTACTTGGTGTTGGATAGGTACCAGTCCATGTCAGTTATTTGGTGTTGGATGGGTACCAGTCCATGTCAGTTACTTGGTGTTGGATAGGTACCAGTCCATGTCAGTTACTTGGTGTTGGATGGGTACCAGTCCATGTCAGTTACTTGGTGTTGGATAGGTACCAGTCCATGTCAGTTACTTGGTGTTGGATGGGTACCAGTCCATGTCAGTTACTTGGTGTTGGATAGGTACCAGTCCATGTCAGTTACTTGGTGTTGGATATGTACCAGTCCATGTCAGTTACTTGGTGTTGGATAGGTACCAGTCCATGTCAGTTACTTGGTGTTGGATAGGTACCAATCCATGTCAGTTACTTGGTGTTGGATAGGTACCAGTCCATGTCAGTTACTTGGTGTTGGATAGGTACCAGTCCATGTCAGTTACTTGGTGTTGGATAGGTTAAGTTGTGTTGTTTTAAATGAGCATCATATTGAACAAGAGATAAAGCTATCTTCAACCTTGGGAAATGCACTTGGCCATTTTGGGGTTGTGCCCATGGTTCCTATTATAAAAATCAGAACATGGTTTAACTTGAATGACGGATCTGTAGTCCAGTGGTTAACAGTTGGACTGGTAATCCAGGGATCGCAGGTTCGATCCACTGTCTGACCATAATATAATTAACAGTCTGTCAGGTGGGGCTTTAAACCAAGGTATCGTGTCGGTGCTGTACACTGTGCAAGTAAAAGAACCAGAGGAGACTCTGGAATGGGTCTCTGTCTGTATCAGTGCACTATCTAAAATGAATAATCTCTTCAGGAGGCATCACTCATATGGGCAACCCGTAGGGATGATAAATAAACATAAAACACACACACAACCTTTGTGTAGCTGACCTGAAGAGATAGTTGATTTTATGTGTGATTAACATTTGCTGGGAGAACCATACACTCTAGTGAAGTTGTCTTTCCCACAATTCTTGTTCCGTAAATAGATTTATCATTGAACATATTAGCTTTGTTGCCCAGGACACAATGAGTATTACAGGTTAATATGAACCATGTAACAGACAGACAGACAGACAGACAGACAGATAGACAGACAACCTTGACCTCAAGGATATGAGAATGTGCTTGTTTTATATATGTTTTCTCCTTTCAATAGCAGGTGGAAGTCGTGATAGCGCAGTGTATGCGCGTTCGCTTCAGGTGCGAAAGGTCCGGAGTTCGAACACCGCTGGAGCCGTTACGATTGTGCCCTTAGGCAAGGCATTTAATTTCCACGTTGCCTCTTCTCTCTCCCTTGTAAGAACTTGTTTCACAATCGAGCTAATCTAAATTTGTATGAACTAATAGCAGTTGTTTTATCTGTATATTTTAGGATCCGAGAGAAAAGTTAATACTGACTTTGAAGCGAGAAATCAAAGTACTGCGCAATGAAAATCACTACCTTAGACAACAGGTAATATCAATACGTAGCATGTAACACCCAACCCCATTTTATGATCCCAGAATGCATTGTGTTTCCTTCTACGTATGCAAAATTCTGCAGGACCTCTTGAAAGATCTAGTCAAATGTTGTTTAGTCCTTTGATTATTTTTATAGTGAAATTGCAAGGTTTTCCGGACAAATCGTGCGTTTATCAGATAAATTGTGGTGTTATCGATCAAATCGTGTGGTTATCGGACATATCGTGTGGTTATTGGACAAATTGTGGGTTAAATCGTGGGGTTATTGGACACATCGTGGGTTAAATCGTGGGTTATTGGACAAATCGTGGGTTCAATCGTGGGGTTATTGGACAAATCGTGGGGATATTGGACATATCGTGGGTTAAATCGTGGGTTATTGGACAAATCGTGGGTTAAATCATGGGGTTATTGGACAAATCGTGGGTTAAATCGTGGGGTTATTGGACAGATCGTGGGGTTATTGGACGGTGGGGTTTTCGTGAGTTTCTTCTTATTACGGTACATTTAGATAAAGCAGGCAGATAGAACAGTTTCATGATAAACCTTTCCAGTGAACTCCAGGTGAGTTTTGCATAGACGGTTGCCATAATATTATACCGTAGTTTAGTTTACATAATTGTAGGTATAAATCTGTCTCATTTGACCGTACGTATCTAGAATATAGTAATGTCACATGGTCTGCTATTTTTCCTTGTGTTTGTTTAGAAATTATATACTGTGTATAAAAATGATAAAAATCAGTAGACTTCTTGTTTAACCCTTTCAACACCACAGACCTCTAAATAAGCTTACAAAAAGTGTACATCCAGATGAGCCGTCTCATGATGAGCCGTCTCATCCGGATCTGCACTTTTTGCCAGTAATATTACTATTATTTAGACAAAATTACCCATTTTGATAAATGAACTGGACCAAATATAATTTTCTTATTAATTTAATGGTCTAAAATCCAATAAAATAAACACGATATAGGTGATCCAGGTATTGTGCTTTCAAAGTAAAGTAATAATACCGTTGGAATATTACACTACTGTATATGTAAGGCAATATATGATAGCTTACAGGTACTGTGATTTATTGTTTAATATGTTATACCTGACATACCTATAATGCAATAGTGTATCGAATGTTTGTTTACAACCGTTATTACTTTACTTTGAAAGCACAGTAGTTGGTATCTACCAGGTTTAATGAGATACAAATACTTAGTGGAAATAAAAGCGTGTTTCACTATATCTTAGTGTAATGGTATCGTCCTCAATATCGCCTTGCATTTATATTCACTGTTATTATTGTTTGTACAGATAATAGTAAGCTTAGCAAATATTTACACTTTCCCGGTGGTCTAGTGGTTAGGGCGGAGCGGCAGGTCGAAGATTAACCTCATCAGGGGATCAATCTGACATGGCGTGCCATTTCAAAAGGGGTGACCCTATAATAAACAAATGCTTTACTTTACTTAATTTTTATTATCAAGTAGCATGTATTAAATTTATATCAAGTTATGTACTTGTCACTGAGCAACTGGAATTGTAAATGTTATTTACCATTAAATATTTTAAAGACAGTTAACCCATTCAACACCAAGTCACTGACATGGACTGATCCATGATATTTTTAGACCAATAAAATAATAAGAAAATTACATTTGGACCAGTTCATTTATCAAAATAGGTAATTTTGTCTAAAAATAGTAATATTATTAGCAAAAGTGTATGGATCTACATTTTTCGTAAGCCTATTTAGAGATATGTGGTGTTGAAAGAGTTAATACTGCCAGGAATATAGATGCATGTTTAAGGCGACACTATTAACTGTATTAATCGGAGCTGTCCGATTAGCGCAGTGATTAGCTCGCTTCTCACCAATGCAACCCGGGTTCGATCCCCAGATCGGCAAGTATGTGAGATGGTATGGTGATCGCCAGATCGGACAGGTGGGGTTCTCCTGGTACTCTGGTTTCCTCCCACACGAATGACCACATATACGCTTTCATCCGCGCCAACGAGAGTGATTAATATAAGTTGTTAAAACTTGCTTCCCAATTGTTGTAAAATAAATAACGTTTTAAAAAAACACTAGAACGGAATAAAGTGTTTCGGTAAAACGTACCGGATATTTAAAGAATATAATTTCCAATGACTGTGTCTTTAAAAAATCAAATATTCTCACAAAAATGGAACAAATTGAATAAATATAGCACCATCGTATACATGAGTGCTAATTGCAGTAGTCATCAATCAGCCTGACATCTTATAATCTTGCGCGATTATCACACATTCATAGATCAAACGCGCACCGTTAAAATCGAGATTGGAAAGTGTCAGCAGCGTGTCAATTTATGACAAACAAATTCAACACTTTTTAGTTTATTGATGTCGCCTAAAAGTTGTTCCGATTTTGGGAGGTGAAATTACATCAAACTGTATCCAAATTATGCACATTTTTCGTCCAGTTTCCAGAGTTGAGAGGTTCCGGTTTTCAGAGTGATTTTATGTAAGAAATAAAGAAGAAATAATTCGGGACTTGCATAAACGGTTTTGGGAGTATTCCGATTTAGAGAGGGTCCGGTTTTGGGAGGTTCCACTGTATGTGAATTGTTTATCAACAAGCAATGCTTAACGTGCATGCGTGACTCGACAATGTTTGTTGGGTAAATTGTCTTTGATGTTTGTTCCGATTGTCGATAGAGAGCGATACGTTACGAATGTACGCAGTACGTGGTGGCGGACCCATTCAGGAAAGTTCAACCTTCACTTGCAATGTATTATATTGCATTATTACACTGTTTAATTAATGACTTTGTGTGTGTTTTACGTTTATTTATCGTCGCTACCGGTTACCCATATGAGCAACGCCTCCTGAAGAGATTAGTCATTTTAGATTTTGGAGGATAGTGCATGATACAGACAGAGACCCATTCCAGAGGCTCCTCTGGTTCTTTTACGTGCACAGTGTAAAGCACCGACATGAGATCTTGGTTTAACGTCCCATCTGACAGATTGTTAATATTATTAGGGTCAGATGGGGGATCGAACCTGCGATCCCTGGATTACCAGTCCAGCATGTTACCACTGGACTACAGATCCATCTGTGATGACGTCACCATTCCTACTGTGGCTGCCATTTTGATTGGCAAAGTTGATCAGATATTATATATAATATATAGTAGCGTAATTTTGATTTCTTCATAAAATATTTATTTTTCATCCCATCACCATGTTTCATATATTGTTGGAAAGCTCTCAATGGACATATTTTTAGTATCATTTCACAAATTTCGTATCAATAACAAATAAATAATAATTTACCTGTATATTAATATTTCAACTGTGAAAATCGACTTTCAAAAATAGGTGCAAGTTAAGTTCTTATAATTTATAATCCATGTGCATTTCAATACCTTTAAAATCATACCGGTATTAAGAAATCAAAATTAATAAAGTTATTGCAATTAAAGAATTACTAGTAAAATCATGAAATTGCCGTTAATAAAACTTGCCAGTCAAAATGGCTGCCAAGATGTTTTTTACTATTTTCACATGTCATGGGAACTAGGTATTGTCCTCTCTCTATCTATATTTTCGGCTTGAAAGCTTTTTTCATGGGAAACATAAATCATCCAGCTAATACATTGTCTTTAACCCATTCAACCCTAAGTAACTGACATGGACTGGTGCATGATATGTTTAGACCAATAAATTAATAAGAATATTACCTGTGGACCAGTTCATTTATCAAAATTGGTATTTTTTATCTAAAAATAGTAATAACTGTTACTGGCAAAAAGTGCAGATCCTGATGAGACGGCTCATAATCTCGGCTCATCTGGATGTACACTTTTTGCAAGCTTATTTAGAGGTCTGTGGTGTTGAAAGGGTTAAACAAGAAGTCTACTGATTTTTATCATTTTTATACACAGTATATAATTTCTAAACAAACACAAGGAAAAATAACAGACCATGTGTACTGTCAAATGAGACAGATTTATACCTACAATTATGTAAACTAAACTACGTTATAATATTATGGCAACCGTCTATGCAAAACTCACCTCATCTGGATCTACACTTTTTGTAAGTCTATTTAGAGGCCTGTAGTGTGGAAAGAGTTAGCAAGTTTTAACAAGTGATAACAAGCTTAAAGACAATGTATTAGCTGGATGATTTATGTTTCCCGTGAAAAAGGCTATTAAGCCGAAAATTCCGGATATAGAGAGAATAATATATATATATATATATCACTAGTTCCCTGCTACGAACAATTGACACATAATGAAAATAATTATTCAAATTGTAATGGAAGAATGTGTATATCATTACAAATCAAATTTATCACAACTGGAAGAACAATATAGTGATGTCACCTTTTGAATGTTTCCATTAATCTTATTTTAATGTCAATATTTGCTATTTTATTATTGTTTCCATTTAGCATTACCACTGTGCATGAAAAAATGGAATTTTCAAATCGTATCGTTTTGCTTTATAGGAGAAACGTCAGGTCCCATTTGGCACATACTTATATCTCAAACTGTATTATTGTGTCATTTAACCTACCATAACCCTTTCCTTGATAGAGATTTAGGTTAATATACTACTAATTTAACCTACCTAATGACAACAACAACTGCAACAACAACAAAGCTCAGCCAGCAAGAACCATAACAAAACTACAGCAACAACAATACCAACAACAACAATAACCACAGCAACAAGAACAGTAGCAGCAACAACAATACCAACAACAACAATACCAGCAACAACAATACCAACAACAACAATAACCACAGCAGCAAGAACAGTAGCAGCAACAACAATAACCACAGCAACAGGAACAGTAGCAACAACAACAATAACCACAGCAACAATAACCACAGCAACAAGAACAGTAGCAGCAACAACAATACCAACAACAACAATAACCACAGCAACAAGAACAGTAGCAGCAACAACAATAACCACAGCAACAGGAACAGTAGCAGCAACAACAACAATAACCACAGCAACAAGAACAGTAGCAGCAACAACAATACCAACAACAACAATAACCACAGCAACAAGAACAGTAGCAGCAACAACAATAACCACAGCAACAGTAGCAGCAACAACAATACCAACAACAACAATAACCACAGCAACAAGAACAGTAGCAGCAACAACAATACCAACAACAACAATAACCACAGCAACAGGAACAGTAGCAGCAACAACAACAATAACCACAGCAACAAGAACAGTAGCAGCAACAACAACAATAACCACAGCAACAAGAACAGTAGCAGCAACAACAACAATAACCACAGCAGCAAGAACACTAACAACAATAACAACAATAAGAACAACAACAGTAAATTGATAAAACAAATGGCTTGGGTCTCATGTTTTGCTAACACCCAGCACCAGAATATCACACAAATATTTAATTAAACTAAATCACAGATTTTTGATACATTGTTGTATTCATGTTGTGTTCCCCTATTGACCATGGTGGCAAATAATCATTAACAACAGATTAAAATAATCACAATTTTGTTGCTCTTTACAAGCAATATAAGGTCATTTAGGAGGGGGGGGAAAATAAATAAAAATAGCAACTCACAAAGTATTCCAAAATGAAGAAATGTCCTCCAATTAAAAAGCTCTCCTAGAGATAGTTTATATCTGGCTGTTAGAATAGTGAAATATTCATTCAATTTGTTTCTATTTCGAGTTCAAGAATGATGTAAATGTGGAAAACTGCAGTGTACAATTTTTCTCTTGGCAGATTTAGTCATAAAACCATGCCATCCCATTTCAGACGGGTATACCTACGCAACCGAGGCCAAGGCCTGTCTTTGAGGCTTTTAAACCTAACAATGATGTGACAAAATCTAACAACGATCTACAGAAACCTAACTATGCTGATGAAAAACCAAATAATGATGTACATGTGGTTAAAAATAATGCTAAAACATATAAGGGAAAAGTAAGCGTGGTTGCACAGGGCTAGGTGATAGGAATTATTGTGTGTGATTGCAGAGTACTTGGGAACTATGTTTATAATGCTCTATAGGACCAGTGTGATAAGTGTTCAATGTGTCATGTTACTAATTAGTATTGCATACATGTCCACCATGTCTAGATCACAAGGGCAATGCCACTTCATGTGAACCATTTCTAGAACCCAAGGGGGACGGACATACATGTGAACCATTCATAGAACCCAAGGGGGACATACATGTGAACCATTCACAGAGACCAAGGGGGACATACATGTGAACCATTTCTAGAACCCAAGGGGGACATACATGTGAACCATTCACAGAGCCCAAGGGGGACATACATGTGAACCATTCACAGAGACCAAGGGGGACATACATGTGAACCATTTCTAGAACCCAAGGGGGACATACATGTGAACCATTCACAGAGTCCAAGGGGGACATACATGTGAACCATTCACAGAGACCAAGGGGGCATACATGTGAACCATTCACAGAGACCAAGGGGGACATACATGTGAACCATTCACAGAGACCAAGGGGGACATACATGTGAACCATTCACAGAGTCCAAGGGGGACATACATGTGAACCATTTCTAGAACCCAAGGGGGACATACATGTGAACCATTTCTAGAACCCAAGGGGGACATACATGTGAACCATTTCTAGAACCCAAGGGGGACATACATGTGAACCATTCACAGAACCCAAGGGGACATACATGAACCATTCACAGAACCAAGGGGGACATACATGTGAACCATTCACAGAGACCAAGGGGGACATACATGTGAACCATTCACAGAGACCAAGGGGGACATACATGTGAACCATTTCTAGAACCCAAGGGGACATACATGTGAACCATTCACAGAGACCAAGGGGGACATACATGTGAACCATTCACAGAGACCAAGGGGGACATACATGTGAACCATTCACAGAACCCAAGGGGGACATACATGTGAACCATTCACAGAGCCCAAGGGGGACATACATGTGAACCATTCACAGAGACCAAGGGGGACATACATGTGAACCATTTCTAGAGTCCAAGGGGGACATACATGTGAACCATTTCTAGAACCCAAGGGGGACATACATGTGAACCATTCACAGAACCCAAGGGGGACATACATGTGAACCATTCACAGAGACCAAGGGGGACATACATGTGAACCATTCACAGAGACCAAGGGGGGCATACATGTGAACCATTCACACAGAACCAAGGGGGCATACATGTGAACCATTCACAGAGACCAAGGGGGACATACATGTGAACCATTCACAGAACACAAGGGGGACATACATGTGAACCATTCACAGAGACCAAGGGGGACATACATGTGAACCATTTCTAGAACCCAAGGGGGACATACATGTGAACCATTCACAGAGACCAAGGGGGACATACATGTGAACCATTCACACAGACCAAGGGGGGCATGCATGTGAACCATTCACAGAGACCAAGGGGGACATACATGTGAACCATTAACAGAACCCAAGGGGGACATACATGTGAACCATTCACAGAGACCAAGGGGGACATACATGTGAACCATTCACAGAACCCAGGGGGACATACATGTGAACCATTCACACAGAGACCAAGGGGGGCATACATGTGAACCATTCACAGAGACCAAGGGGGCATACATGTGAACCATTCAGAGAGACCAAGGGGACATACATGTGAACCATTCACAGAGACCAAGGGGGACATACATGTGAACCATTCACACAGAGACCAAGGGGGCATACATGTGAACCATTCACAGAGACCAAGGGGGGCATACATGTGAACCATTCACAGAGACCAAGGGGGACATACATGTGAACCATTCACAGAGACCAAGGGGGCATACATGTGAACCATTCACAGTAACCAAGGGGGCATACATGTGAACCATTCACAGAACCAAGGGGGACATACATGTGAACCATTCACAGAGACCAAGGGGGACATACATGTGAACCATTCACAGAGACCAAGGGGGACATACATGTGAACCATTTCTAGAACCCAAGGTGGACATGCATGTGAACCATTCACAGAGACCAACGGGGGCATGCATGTGAACCATTCACAGAACCCAAGGGGGACATACATGTGAACCATTCACAGAACCCAAGGGGGACATGCATGTGAACCATTTCTAGAACCCAAGGGGGAGATGCATGTGAACCATTCACAGAGACCAAGTGGAGCATGCATGTAAACCATTCACAGAGACCAAGGGGGACATACATGTGAACCATTCACAGAGAACAAGGGGGACATACATGTGAACCATTCACAGAGACCAAGGGGGACATACATGTGAACCATTCACAGAGACCAAGGGGGACATACATGTGAACCATTCTAGAGTCCAAGGGGGACATACATGTGAACCATTCACAGAACCCAAGGGGGACATACATGTGAACCATTCACAGAACCCAAGGGGGACATACATGTGAACCATTCACAGAACCCAGGGGGACATACATGTGAACCATTCACAGAGACCAAGGGGGGCATACATGTGAACCATTCACAGAGACCAAGGGGGACATACATGTGAACCATTCACAGAACCCAAGGGGGGCATACATGTGAACCATTCACAGAGTCCAAGGGGGACATACATGTGAACCATTCACAGAGACCAAGGGGGACATACATGTGAACCATTCACAGAACCCAAGGGGGACATACATGTGAACCATTCACACAGAGACCAAGGGGGCATACATGTGAACCATTCACAGAGACCAAGGGGGGCATACATGTGAACCATTCATAGAGACCAAGGGGGACATACATGTGAACCATTCACAGAGACCAAGGGGGACATACATGTGAACCATTCACAGAACCCAAGGGGGACATACATGTGAACCATTGACAGAGACCAAGGGGGGCATACATGTGAACCATTCACAGAGACCAAGGGGGGCATACATGTGAACCATTTCTAGAGTCCAAGGGGGACATACATGTGAACCATTCACAGAACCAAGGGGGACATACATGTGAACCATTCACAGAACCCAAGGGGACATACATGTGAACCATTCACAGAACCAAGGGGGACATACATGTGAACCATTCACAGAGACCAAGGGGGACATACATGTGAACCATTCACAGAGACCAAGGGGGACATACATGTGAACCATTCACAGAGACCAAGAGGGACATACATGTGAACCATTCACAGAACCCAAGGGGGACATACATGTGAACCATTCACAGAGACCAAGGGGGACATACATGTGAACCATTCACAGAGACCAAGGGGGACATACATGTGAACCATTCACAGAGACCAAGGGGGACATACATGTGAACCATTCACAGAGACCAAGGGGGACATACATGTGAACCATTCACACAGACCAAGGGGGACATACATGTGAACCATTCACAGAGACCAAGGGGGACATACATGTGAACCATTCACAGAACCAAGGGCGACATACATGAGAACCATTCACAGAACCCAAGGGGGACATACATGTGAACCATTCACAGAGACCAATGGGGACATACATGTGAACCATTCACAGAACCCAAGGGGGACGGACATGTGAACCATTTCTAGAACCCAAGGGGACATACATGTGAACCATTTCTAGAACCCAAGGGGACATACATGTGAACCATTTCTAGAACCCAAGGGGGACATACATGTGAACCATTCACAGAACCCAAGGGGGACATACATGTGAATCATTCACACAGAGACCAAGGGGGACATACATGTGAACCATTCACAGAGACCAAGGGGGACATACATGTGAACCATTTCTAGAACCCAAGGTGGACATGCATGTGAACCATTCACAGAGACCAAGGGGGGCATGCATGTGAACCATTCACAGAGACCAAGGGGGACATACATGTGAACCATTCACAGAACCCAAGGGGGACATGCATGTGAACCATTTCTAGAACCCAAGGGGGAGATGCATGTGAACCATTCACAGAGACCAAGGGGAGCATGCATGTAAACCATTCACAGAGACCAAGGGGGACATACATGTGAACCATTCACAGAACCCAAGGGGGGCATACATGTGAACCATTCACAGAGTCCAAGGGGGACATACATGTGAACCATTCACAGAGACCAAGGGGGAC
>CM026403.1:1117501-1266978 GCA_014843695.1 Archivesica marissinica
ATGTGAACCATTCACAGAGACCAAGGGGGACATACATGTGAACCATTCACACAGACCAAGGGGGACATACATGTGAACCATTCACAGAGACCAAGGGGGACATACATGTGAACCATTCACAGAACCCAAGGGGGACATACATGTGAACCATTCACAGAGACCAATGGGGACATACATGTGAACCATTCACAGAACCCAAGGGGGACGGACATGTGAACCATTTCTAGAACCCAAGGGGACATACATGTGAACCATTTCTAGAACCCAAGGGGGACATACATGTGAACCATTCACAGAACCCAAGGGGGACATACATGTGAATCATTCACACAGAGACCAAGGGGGACATACATGTGAACCATTCACAGAGACCAAGGGGGACATACATGTGAACCATTCACAGAACCAAGGGGGACATACATGTGAACCATTCACAGAGACCAAGGGGGACATACATGTGAACCATTCACAGAGCCCAAGGGGGACATACATGTGAACCATTCACAGACAAGACATACATGGAACCATCCAGACCAAGGGGGACATACATGTGAACCATTCACAGAGACCAAGGGGGACATACATGTGAACCATTCACACAGACCAAGGGGGACATACATGTGAACCATTCACAGAGACCAAGGGGGACATACATGTGAACCATTCACAGAGACCAAGGGGGACATACATGTGAACCATTCACAGAGACCAAGAGAGACACCTCACATACAATTGATTCATTTCTAGAACCCAAGGGGGGACATCTCTCATAGTTATACATCTAGAGTCCAAGGGGGCACACCTCATTTATGTGAATCATTTCTAGAGTCCAAGGGGGACATCTTTCATTTATGTGAACCATTTCTAGAGTCCAAGGTGGCACACCTCATTTATGTGAACCATTTCTAGAGTACAAAGGGGACATCTCTCATTTATGTGAACCATTTCTAGAACCCAACAGGGACATCTCTCATAGACATGGGGCACACCTCTCATAGACAGGGGCCACACCTCTCATAGACATAAATTGCACGTAATCAACAATTCATGCCATGATAAAGGCAATCCTGAAAAGTTTCCAAGAGATAAATATATAAATTATTCATTTGGTTACAAGTCAAACATATTTGTTGCTTTGAGAACATCACTAAATATTTTATTGTAGACACATTTTTAATCGATCGAGACACATTTCTTTAACCCATTCAACACCAAGTAACTGGCATGGACTGGTGCATGATATTTAGCCCATTCAACACCAAGTAACTGACATGGACTGGTCCATGATATTTAACCCATTCAGCACCAAGTAACTGACATGGACTGGTGTATGATATTTAACCCATTCAACACCAAGTAACTGACATGGACTGGTGCATGATATTTAACCCATTCAGCACCAAGTAACTGACATGGACTAGTCCATGATATTTAGCCCATTCAACACCATGTAACTGACATGGACTGGTGCATGATATTTAACCCATTCAACACCAAGTAACTGACATGGACTGGTGCATGATATTTAACCCATTCAACACCAAGTAACTGACATGGACTGGTGCATGATATTTAACCCATTCAACACCAAGTAACTGACATGGACTGGTCCAAGATATTTAACCCATTCAGCACCAAGTAACTGACATGGACTGGTGCATGATATTTAACCCATTCAACACCAAGTAATTGACATGGACTGGTACATGATATTTAAACCATCCAACACCAAGCAACTGACATGGACTGGTGCATGATATTTAACCCATTCAACGCCAAGTAACTGACATGGACTGGTGCAGGCTATTTAGCCCATTCAACACCAAGTAACTGACATGGACTGGTGCATGATATTTAACCCATTCAACACCAAGTAATTGACATGGACTGGTACAAGCTATTTAACCCATTCAACACCAAGTAACTGACATGGACTGGTGCATGATATTTAACCCATTCAACGCCAAGTAAATGACATGGACTGGTACATGCTATTTAACCCATTCAACGCCAAGTAACTGACATGGACTGGTGCAGGCTATTTAGCCCATTCAACACCAAGTAACTGACATGGACTGGTGCATGATATTTAACCCATTCAACACCAAGTAATTGACATGGACTGGTACAAGCTATTTAACCCATTCAGCACCAAGTAACTGACATGGACTGGTGCATGATATTTAACCCATTCAACACCAAGTAACTGACATGGACTGGTGCATGATATTTATAGACCAATAAATTAATAAGAAAATTACATTTGGACCAGTTAATTTATCAAAATGGGTAATTTTGTCCTAAAATAGTAATATTAATGGCAAAAAGTGCAGATCCTGATGAGATGGCTGCTGTTGAATATTATAATGTTTCATGCTAATTTGTGCATGCCCGTGTTGCATTGTGTGTACATGTACTTGCCAGTTATGGTATTGCTAATTAACCCATTTCATTCTGGATACATTTAAAGGCTTTTGCAAACAACATAGATCCAGATCAGCCACAGTGTGATGCTGCATACTGATCAGGATCTATGTTGTTTGCTACATAGCCAAGTGTCTTAGCAAGATCATCTGAATAGCAAACAGCATAGAGCTTGATCAGACGGAACGTTCCATGGCGGCTGATCTGACTCTATGTTTTTTGCAAATACTGTTTGAACAGTATCCAGAATGAAATGGGTTAAGAAACATGTAAATTCTTGGTTGTGAAATAAGCTGGTTATTTGATGGTACTCTGGTTTTGGGACAAGGGCATTGTGTACATGTATTCTTCTGTAGGTGACGGATGCACTATTATATTTTATGCTTTCCAATGAATAGAAAGTGGAAGTCGTGATAGGGCAGTGGTAGCACGTTAGCTACAGATGCGAAAGGTCCGGAGTTCGAGCCCCGCTGGAGCCATTACTATTGTGCCCTTTGGCACAGCTTTTAATTCCATGTTGCCTATTCTCTCCCTCGTGGCGATGGGTTCAGGAATGAGGTCTCAAGAGTGATTAATGTAAGTTGTAAGAACTTGTTTCGCAATCGAGTCAAAATAAATTTGTATGAACTAATGAATAGAAATTTATCAGTGAAAATAAGCATTTTAAAATTGATTCTCACCTTTTGTTGTCACAATTTAAAATGTCATCTCAGCTTTTGAAATGTGTTGAGATCATTTGGCCATCGTTTACTTGCACCATGACTGTGTAAAGTAAAGTTTTAGAGTATAGTAGCATAGTTTTGTACAAGTAGAAATATTTGCCAGCATAAAATAAAATGAAGATTGTGTTTGTTTGAGTGTTTTATCAATAATCATTATTTCACTTGTGAACATTGAAGCTGCCATTGCTTGTCACCAATGCAACCCGGGTTTGATCCTCGGACCGGGAAGTATGTGAGAGGGTACGGTGGTCGCCAGATCGGACAGGTGGGGTTCTCCGGGTACTCCGGTGTCTTCCCACATGAATGACCACATTTACGCTTTCTTCCGCGCCAATGAGAGTGATTAATATAAGTTGTTAAAACTGGCTTCGCAATCGTTGTAAAATAAATATTGCTTAACCCGTAACCTGCATAATCACATAGGCTGTCCGATTAGCGCAGTGGTCAGCACGCTCGCTTCTCACCAATGCAACCCAGGTTCGATCCTCCGACCGGGAAATATGTGAGATGGTATGGTGGTTGCCAGATCGGACAGGTGGGTTTTCTCCGGGTACTCCGGTGTCTTCCCACATGAATTACCACATTTACGCTTTCTTCCGCGCCAATGAGAGTGATTAATATAAGTTGTTAAAACTGGCTTCAGAATCGTTTTTTTAGCTCCACTATCCAAATAGCAAACAGCATAGAGCCTGATCAGACCACACATTCTGTGCCATCTGATCAGGATCTATATTCTGTGCCATCTGATCTGGCTCTAAGCTGTTTGCGAAAATGATTTTATGTGCCATTAGCGTGCAACAGGTTAAGTTATAACAATTGTGAAATTGTGGTAATCCAAATCACAGCGGTTAATGACATTCACGATTTGTTTGGCATTTGTTAAATAAGTGTTTTTGTATAGAATTGACAAATTTGTCAAAATCTGTAATTCTTGTTTTTGAAATAAATGGCATTGATAAATTTGTTTGAAATGTAATAGGATTAATGGTAAACCATGTTAATTACACAACTAAATAGAATGTCGGTTAATATAGCTTATTAACCTTTAGCTGGCTGTAGGTGAAATGAGCAGATGGAAAGTATGGCTTGATATTTCATTCAAATCATCTCAAGTGGGCTAAAGGTTAATAGAGCTTATTAATATAATGCTTGGTGGAATTTTGTTCAACCAACAGTAAGATTGTATAGAATTTATAATATGATATAATTGGTGGCATAAATGTTTGTAAATCAACTTGCATGGTGCTAAATTCATTTATACAGTCTAATTATAATGTGTTAGCGAGGGCGTAGAGTTTCCGTGGTGTACTGGATATGGTAGCCCTATCATAACCGTGAAGTCGTAATAGTGCAGTTGTACACGGTCGCTTCAGGTGCGAAAAACCGGAATTTGCAACTGGCTGTAGCCATTATGATTGCGTCCTTAGGCAAGGGTCTTAAATTCCACATTGCCTCTTCTCTCTTTCTCTCATGGTGATGGATTCCATCAAGAATGAGGTTTCTTGAACGATTTAACTAGTGTTGTAAGAAATTGTTTCGCTATATAAAATGAATTTGTATAAACTATAACCGAGATGTTTGAGTTGAGGTAGTGTGCTTAGGCACGACACTTAACCCATTTCATTCTGGATACAATTAAAGGCTTTTGCAAACAACATAGATACAGATCAGCCGCAGCGTGACACTGCATGCTGATCAGGATCTATGTTGTTTGCTACATAGCCAAGTGTCTTAGCAAGATCATCTGAATAGCAAACAGCATAGAGCCTGATCAGACAAAATGTCCATGGTGGTTCTTTGCAAATACTGTTTGAACGGTATGCAGAATCAGATGGGTTACATCCAACTTGACTGTTCTCTCTCCCTCATGTCGATTTATTATCAGACATACTCGCCTGTAAGACGAGTTTTTTTTTGCCACCAGATTATGGCTTCCTGTCTTTTTTTTAAGTTTATTTATCGTCGCTACCGGTTGCCCATATGAGCAACGCCTCCTGAAGAGATTAGTCATTTTGGAGGATAGTGCATGATACAGACAGAGACCCATTCCACAATCTCCTCTGGTTCTTTTACGTGCACGGTGTAAAGCACCGACACGAGACCTCGGTTTAACGTCCCATCTGAAAGACTGTTAATTTTATTAGGGTCAGACGGGGGATCCCTTCCTGTCTTTATAAGTGAGTGCTTTTTTAAATGTGTTAAGATGGTATCCATAGTTACGTTTTCGAAAAAAGAAAGCACTGTAAAAACTTCCACTAATCAAACATGCGATTTATACATACCCGGTAGTCTGGTGTCCATTTTATCAACCCGTCTTATATACAAGTGCATGCCAAGACCTAAAGATGTCAGGACCAAAGTAGGGGGTCGTCTTATAGACGGGAACGCCTTATAGACGGGAATGCCTTATATGCGAGTATGGATGATTGTCTAATGTTGTAAGAATGTTTTACCCAATTAAGCTAAAAGAAATTTGTATACAGTGAAACCTGTGTTAGTGGTCACCTCCACTAAGCAGCCAACCTGTATTAAGCAGCCAGTTTCCAGATTCCCAATATGTTGTTGTATTATACATTTAACCTATATTAAGCAGCCACCTGTGCTAAGCAGCCACATTCTGTGATTCCCTTGTCTGGCTGCTTAAGACAGGTTTGACTGTATAAACTAACAACATGGAATGCTGATTGTCATATGTAGCAGATTACATTGATTTATAAAATTAATCTACATAATTTATGTCACATCCTGTGTTGTTTTGTTTATTGGATTGACGAGTGAAGTGTTGTATGGGCATTCTCTTGGGTTCGAGCTCTGTCGTGTGGTGATGGGCGGATCACTGTACCGGCCCAATCACTGTACTGGCCACATCACGGTTGTCATTCTTATGGCCACTTTTCTCGCTAATTCAATTCACTTATATACTGTAATGGTGTAGATATTATGATAAAATATGTTCTTATCCAATTACTAGAATCCTAGTTATATCTATATATGTATACATTTTATTTATATTTCCATATATTATTGTCATGTGTAAATGTATAAAATTGCATCTGTAATTGTGAAGCGCAATAAAATTATTAATAATTTTTAATGTTTGTGCTATATATATAAATGCTATGTATTTGTATTTATAATGCTTCTTTCTAATTGTAGTTAGAATTCCCGGCGAAACCGAAGGGCCAGTTACAGAAAGAGAATGACCAGAAGTTTGTGAAGCTAATCAAAGAGACTAATGGTAAACCCGAGTCTAACAACAATGTCGGTAACAATGATGGTAAGCACTGGAGATGTGATTTTCATACCCCACCCATCTGATCTAGTATAAGAAACATCAGATTTTCGAAACAAGAAAGAAAAGAAATAGGAAAAGATATAAAAGTTTAGTGGTTAATATGAATAATAAATGATAGAAGCTTGTTTGAAATTATTCCAGACTCTTGAAAATATTAAATATTGGTGATGATAATGTACTTTTTATATTCAATTCAAATTGTACTTTTTTGAGGTTCAATTAAAAATTTACATTGTAAAATAAAGCTATATATGAGAGTGATGTTGTAGGGAAACCAACATGATGGACATTAATATGCATAATTTGTGAACACATAATGAATATACATAATTTGTTTACACATAATGAATATGCATAATTTGTGAACACATAATGAATATACATAATTTGTTTACACATAATGAATATGCATAATTTGTGAACACATAATGAATATGCATAATTTGTTTACACATAATGAATATGTATAATTTGTGAACACATAATAAATATGCATAATTTGTGAACACATAATGAATATGCATAATTTGTGAACACATAATGAATATGCATAATTTGTTTACACATAATGAATATGTATAATTTGTGAACACATAATAAATATGCATAATTTGTGAACACATAATGAATATGCATAATTTGTGAACACATAATGAATATGCATAATTTGTTTACACATAATGAATTGAATAGTTTGTGAACACATAATATATGCTAATTTGTACACTAATTTGTGTATGAATATAAATAATTTGTCTGAATTATAGCAGATTAATTCAAAAATAACAAGAGACTCTGTCCTCACACCATTACGGCACGAGGAAGTATCAAATACCACGAGGAAATGTCTCGCACCATGAGATATGGCACATATGCTAATCCTTAGCCTGCCGAATAAATTAGACGGAATGTGCAAACAACATAGATCCGGATCAGCTGCGGCATAATCCTGTGTCTGATCAAATCTGTGTTGTTTGCTATTCAGACAATTGTTTTAACTCCACTATCTGATAGCAAACAACCAAGAGTCTGATCAGATGTTCTGTGCCATCTGATCTGGCTCTATGCTGTTTGCATAAGTGACTTTAGTTGTAAATGGCAGGTTACGGGTTAACCTTGGTATTAAACTGAAGCGTATCTTCTAGAATACTCCAAGTTGCATCAATTTATTTATCATTTTTATTGTCCATTATTTTTGTTTTTCTACAGCTTATCTCCTATATAAATATAAATTTGTGGAAGTCGTGATAGCGCAGTGGATTCGCGTTCGCTTCAGGTGCGAAAGGTCAGAGTTTGAGTCTCGCTGGAGCCGTTACGATTGTGTCCTTAGGCAAGGCATTTAAATTCCACATTGCCTCTTCTCTCTCCCTCGTCGCGATGGATTCCATCAGGAATGAGGTCTCGAGAGTGATTAATATAAGCTGTAAGAACTTGTTTCGCAATCGAGCTGAAATAAATTTGTATAAACTGAACTAAATATAAATTCTACAATCTCTGTGAAAATATCAAACACTCGTCTTGCAAAGGAATTAACCCATTCCTACATGGAGACAAACAACACTAGTTGCATACTTGTATGTGGTAATGGGTTAACCAAGGCAGGGTTCGGTTTTACTTCAGTATATATTAATCAGTTATATATTGGAAGTCGTGATGGCGCAGTGGATGCGCGTTCACTTCAGGTGCGAAAGGTCAAGAGTTCAAGCCCCGCTGGAGCCGTTATGATTGTGCCCTTAGGCAATGCATTTAATTTCCACGTTGCCTCTTCTTAAATTTGTATAAACTAGTTATATTTTAGCAAACAGTTAGTCGGTCCGAAGTATTAAATTTTTAAATAAAATGAGAAAAGACTCGTCTACTTGGAGCTGTTGCGGGTAATGGAAGCTCACATCTCAACTCCTCACCTCAATCAGTGTAGCATGATTAACTGACCCATGTACTTGTTGCACGTAAACATTGTGAATCACTGCATGTGAAACGTGGTATTGCGCATATCCCCATGTCTACATGGTGGTATTGCGCAATATCCCCATGTCTAGCATGGTGGTATTGTGCAATATCCCCATGTCTAGCATTGTTCTGAATGTATAATATAATGTAAGTACTGTTATGTTATGTTGTGTTCATTCATTTTGGATTTAAATTAATAAAATTAAATTCCTCACACAGATGACTGTTGCAGCAGTAATGTGCACTTGTTCGTACTTATTCTAAAAAGCACCAAGAGAGACGTTTTTATGTACTTATTTAGAAAGAAGCTTTGTTTGTGTATTGGTGGATATAATGTACTGTACATGTATGGCAGCCTGTAGTCCAACATGTGGGCAATACTCTCAAACGTCATTTCATTTCTGACATAACGGAACGTTAGGGGAGGTAACTGTAATCATAAATTGGGGTTTACTCAGCCCGATATGGAGCACTGGGATCTAGTTAATATGTGGAAGTTGGGGTGGGGTGTGGGGGGGTGCTGGGGTGGGGGTGTTTGGGTGGGATGTGCTGGGGTGGGGTGTGTGGGGGTGCTTGTATGAGTAGGGCTTGACTTGTAATCCAGGGATCAACTGACCCTAATAAAATTAACAGTATTTCAGATGGGACGTTAAACCAAGCTCTTGTGTCGGTGCTTTACACCGTGCACGTGAAAGAACCAGAGGAGACTCTGGAATGGGTCTCTGTCTGTATCATTGCACTATCCACCAACATCGAAAATGACTAATCTCTTCAGGAGGCATCGCTCATATGGGCAACCGGTAGCGACGATAAATAAACGTAAAACACACATATGAGTAGGGGCCATGTATTTCAGTGTTTCACCAAGTCTGTCTTACATGAGTCCGCCTCCGTGGTCAAGTGGTTAAAGGTCGCTGACTTGTATACCACTGTAACCTATCATCACTGATGGTTACAGGTTCGAGCCCCGCTCAGACCGTGTTTCATTTATATGAAAAAGTTGGCAGTTTCTTAAGTATGTTGGTGCATCAAGTACTGGTTAACCGCTGGAGCCTGCCCAGGAAAGGTGTTAGGTAAACTGCCCGCCGGCGATATAGCCCAAAATGGTGCTGATGCAGGCGTAAAACCCGACATATAACATATAACTGTCTAACATGCATTTAAACCATTGAGCCTATCTGGATCATCTCTCATTCCAAAGGGGACATTAATATTTCTATGCAGAACAAATACGGTAAAGTCGAGATCTCACTGTATTCTTGTGAAAACATAACTTGTTTTAAGGTAATTTGGACCGTCTGAAGGGGGCACAGTCCACAATGAAGTGGGGGGGGTGGTAGTTCCATTGCATGGTGTTAATGATTAATGCGATTATATCACTTTTAAACCTGTGCATCTATCTGTGGTTATGTTGTAATGATTCAAACAACTTCTAACTTTCATGTTGTGTTTTGTACTTTAAGTATAATCATTTTGCTTAACACTTTCAGTATAATAAATTAATAATGACCTAATTTTGTTTAACAGTCTAAAACACTAATGTTCTATATATAGATTTTCTAGTTGCAAACAAAAAGAAATATATCTCATCATTTTTAAAAGTAGGTTACTGCCAGATTGTAAGACACCATATTTGGTACTTTACCTCTGAAATCGAAGATCAGTTTATTATAATTTCCATGTAAGTTGCTGTAATGAACTAGCTTTATAGATATTTCATCTGCAGTCCATGATAACGGTAGGTTATGTAATATGGTTGATGATGATTGAGCTTATATACTCTCGCCTCCGGGTGTCCGATGGTTAGCACGCTCGCTTCACACCAATGCAACCCGGGTTCGACCCTCGGACAGGGAAGTATGTGAGCTGGTACAGTGGTTGCCAGATCGGACAGGTGTGTTTTCTCTGGGTACTCCGGTTTCCTCCCATACGAATGACCACATATACGCTTTTATCTGCGCCAACAAGAGTGATTAATATAAGTTGTTAGAACTTGCTTCGCAATCGTTGTAAAATAAATAAAGTGGGTGAGCATTGTATTATGTGTCTGCTTATTGTTATTATATAGTCCCTTCCGGTCTCGGTGTTTTATGTTTATTTATCGTCGCTACCGGTTGCCCATATCAGCAACGCCTCCTGAAGAGATTAGCCATTTTAGATTTTGGAGAATAGTGCAATGATACAGACAGAGACCAATTCCAGTGTCTCTTCTGCTTCTTTTACGTACACGGTGTACAGCACCGACACGAGACCTCGGTTTAATGTCGCATCTGAAAGATTGTTAATTTCGTTAGGGTCAGACAGGGGATCGATCCCTGGATTAACAGTCTAGCGTGTTAACCACTGGACTACAGATCCGGTCAGGATCGCAGGGGACTATAGGTGTACCCTCCGTCCATCTGTCAGTTCGTCCGGTAATAATTTGTTGTCCTGGCCATAACTTTGTCATGCATAATTGTTTTTTTTAAATAATTTTGATGCAAATGATCAACATAGTGGATGTTATATCTACTCATTGTGAAATTTTGAACATTTTCAGATAAATTAAAACAACAGAATGGTGGAACCGCTGATGAAAGTGGACTGTATGAAATGTTACAGGAATATATGGTGGAAAATGAGGCACTCCGGTAAAATATATTATAAACATAATTATATTAGTAATTTAGTAGGAATGTCATCGATTACTAAAATTGATACATGTATTCGAATAGCCGTGCGATCGAATATTGGAATAAAATATCCTCAGTAGAAATTGACAGCCATTTACTTTACATCTCACATGTTAATTACATGTGGAATTCTTAGCGCATTCCCTTCCAGGTGCGAAAGGCCCGAAGTTTGCACACCGCTGGAGCCGTTACGAATTTGCCCTTAGGCAAGGCATTTAAATTACACTTGCCTCTTCTCTCTCCCTCGTGGCGATGGATTCCATCAGGAATGAGGTCTTGAGAGTGATTAATATAAGTTTTAAGAACTTGTTTCGCAACCAAGCTAAAATAAATTTGTATAAACTAATTACCTGTGACTTCAGCAGCACAATCTGGATAGTTTTAAGTTCATTCATATTTTATTGCTCGATTCGTTTTACATATACATGTGGATACAAAGCATGACAAATTAAATAAAGGCAAGCGGGTCGGGCCACAAGTTCTAGCAACATTAGTTATGGCCCTTCCCGATCAGTATATGAGTGAGTGGGACCAAAGCCCGTATATCCAGGGGTGTCAAGACTCATATGCCCTGTATCCCATCTGTATACTCAGATGTACAGTCAAACCTGTGTTACTGGTCACCTCCATTGAGCAGTCAAACCTGTGTTACTGGTCACCTCCATTGAGCAGTCAAACCTGTGTTACTGGTCATCTCCATTGAGCAGTCAAACCTGTGTTACTGGTCACCTCCATTGAGCAGTCAAACCTGTGTTACTGGTCATCTCCATTGAGCAGTCAAACCTGTGTTACTGGTCACCTCCATTGAGCAGTCAAACCTGTGTTACTGGTCACCTCCATTGAGCAGTCAAACCTGTGTTACTGGTCATCTCCATTGAGCAGTCAAACCTGTGTTACTGGTCACCTCCATTGAGCAGTCAAACCTGTGTTACTGGTCACCTCCATTGTACAGTCAAACCTGTGTTACTGGTCACCTCCATTGTACAGTCAAACCTGTGTTACTGGTCACCTCCATTGTACAGTCAAACCTGTGTTACTGGTCACCTCCATTGTACAGTCAAACCTGTGTTACTGGTCACCTCCATTGAGCAGTCAAACCTGTGTTACTGGTCACCTCCATTGAGCAGCCAACCTGTAATAAGCAGCCTGTTTCCAGATTCCCAATATACTGCTTTTAGTATACATTTGTTCTCTATTAAGCAGCCAACTGTGCTAAGCAGCCACTTCTGTGATTCCCTTGGCTGGCTGCTTAAGACAGGTTTGACTTGGAAAATACAGGTTCTGTACACCGTCTCCATAGCCTAGTGGTTAAGGCGTCCGCCTATGTCGAAGGTTCAAATCTCGACAGTGGTTCGTTCTGATATGGCTGGATGGTGAGCCGCCAGATAGTTAAATAATGGTTACCGATTGCCTACCAGCCTGGCATACAAGCATAGGATATGGCCGGTTGGTGAGCCGCCAGCTAGTTAAATAATGGTTACCGATTGCCTACCAGCCTGGTGCTTGGCATACAAGAATAAGATTTGGGAAGTACTGATGTTCATAAAAAGAGGTGTCTCATAAGTCAGAAATGGCGGGCCCTTTAACCCTTTCCCTCATAGAAGCACCTCTTGACGCCATTTACCAATACGACATACAATGACAATGTAGTAACCAAACCAATGTTCATAATAAAGGCCAGAATATCATGTAGTCCCATTAATATCTATGGATGTGGGATAGATATGGCGACTACTAATCCACTGCATGATAGCTATATGGCTGTCGTTTGTATGGAGATATAATAGTATATTAACCTAAATCTCTATGAAGGAAAGGGTTAAATATGGGTGACACTATATAACCTATATCTCTATGAAGGAAAGGGTTAAATAGGGGTGACACTATATAACCTATATCTCTATGAAGGAAAGGGTTAAATATGGGTGACACTATATAACCTATATCTCTATGAAGGAAAGGGTTAAATATGGGGGACACTATATAACCTATATCTCTATGAAGGAAAGGGTTAAATATGGGTGACACTATATAACCTATATCTCTATGAAGGAAAGGGTTAAATATGGGGGACACTATATAACCTATATCTCTATGAAGGAAAGGGTTAAATATGGGGGACACTATATAACCTATATCTCTATGAAGGAAAGGGTTAAATATGGGTGACACTATATAACCTATATATCTATGAAGGAAAGGGTTAAATATGGGGGACACTATATAACCTATATCTCTATGAAGGAAAGGGTTAAATATGGGTGACACTATATAACCTATATATCTATGAAGGAAAGGGTTAAATATGCGGGACACTATATAACCTATATCTCTATGAAGGAAAGGGTTAAATATGGGGGACACTATATAACCTATATCTCTATGAAGGAAAGGGTTAAATATGGGGGACACTATATAACCTATATATCTATGAAGGAAAGGGTTAAATATGGGGGACACTATATAACCTATATCTCTATGAAGGAAAGGGTTAAATATGGGTGACACTATATAACCTATATATCTATGAAGGAAAGGGTTAAATATGGGGGACACTATATAACCTATATCTCTATGAAGGAAAGGGTTAAATATGGGGGACACTATATAACCTATATATCTATGAAGGAAAGGGTTAAATATGGGGGACACTATATAACCTATATCTCTATGAAGGAAAGGGTTAAATATGGGGGACACTATATAACCTATATATCTATGAAGGAAAGGGTTAAATATGGGGGACACTATATACCTATATACTATGGAAAGGGTTAAATAGGGGACACTATATAACCTATATTCTATGAAGGAGGTTAAATATGGGGACACTATATAACCTATATATCTATGAAGGAAAGGGTTAAATATGGGGGACACTATATAACCTATATATCTATGAAGGAAAGGGTTAAATATGGGGGACACTATATAACCTATATCTCTATGAAGGAAAGGGTTAAATATGGGGGACACTATATAACCTATATATCTATGAAGGAAAGGGTTAAATATGGGGGACACTATATAACCTATATATCTATGAAGGAAAGGGTTAAATATGGGTGATGTTACAGAAATATTACTTGGAAAATGTTGTTGTTGTTATAATGTTTAAATATGAGAAAACAATGAATTTAATTTTACACAAATATACAGAACGGAAAATGCAGAGATGCAAGTGAACAAAGACAAAGTGAGACAAGATCAGCAACTGCTGTACCGAGATAACGAGAAACTAATGAAACGTGTAGACGACCTCGAGAGACGGTTAAACCATGCCACAACATCGTGGCAGTCCATGCCAAAGCAGGAATCGCAGCGCTCACGGGACCAGTCTCCACGGGGATCACCTCCTTATAACCAAGGTGGTGGAAGTGGTGGGAAAGTTGCACAGGCAAAGTTTGCACAGGTTTGTGGTGTATATTTCTGTGTGTGCTCTATATTATATGGTTTAACCCATTCAACCCCAAGTAACTGACATGGACTGGTCCATGATATTTTTAGACCAATAAATTAATAACAAAATTACATTTGGATCAGTTCATTTATCAGAATGGGTAATTTTATCTAAAAATAGTAATAATTATTACTGGCAAAAAAGTGCAGATCCTGATGAGACGGCTCATTATGAGCCGGCTCATCTGGATCTACACTTTTCATAAGCCTATTTAGAGGCCTGTGGGGTTGAAAGGGTTAATAACATCATAAATATCATCCACATGTTTGTCAAGATCTCCAGTGCAAATATAATAAACCTTCATATGTTTATGTTATGTACATAGTGAATACAATGGACAAGTCTGGTATCTCTGTACAATATAAATAGTAGTTTGTACTTGAATAAATACTCCATTGGGACACAGAATATTTGGGAATATCGCTGCATATTCAGCAACATTTAGTTTGTCTTGGGTTTATTAGTAGAAATTAAATACATTTAACATTTTTGTGTCAGATCATTTAACATTTTCTTGTCAGATCATTTAACATTTTTGTGTCAGATCATTTAACATTTTTGTGTCAGATCATTTAACATGTTCTTGTGTGATAATTTGACATTTTCTTGTCTGATAATTTGACATTTTCTTCTATGATGATTTAACATTTTCTTGTCTGATAATTTGACATTTTCTTGTCTGATAATTTGATATTTTCTTGTCTGATCATTTGACAATTTCTTGTCTGATCATTAAACATTTTCTTGTCTGATAATTTGACATTTTCTTGTCTGATCATTTAACAATTTCTTGTCTGATCATTAGACATTTTCTTCTATGATAAAAATGACATTTTCTTGTCTGATAATTTGATATTTTCTTCTATGATAATTTGACATTTTCTTCTATGATAATTTAACATTTTCTTGTCTGATCATTTAACATTTTCTTGTCTGATCATTTGACAATTTATTGTTATATGATCAGACATATTACATGAGTTATATATAATTGAATCAGGTGATAAAGACCATAGTCCATTCTCTACAATGACATTACAAATGTCGAATGTTTTTGGTATATACATGTATACAGTCTTAAAACCCACCAATGGGAATGGTCAATTATGGACACATTAATATGAGGTTGATTAACCCATTCAACACCAAGTAACTGACATGGACTGGTGCATGATATTTAACCCATTCAACACCAAGTAACTGACACAGACTGGTGCATGATATTTAACCCATTCAACACCAAGTAACTGACATGGACTGGTGCATGATATTTAACCCATTCAACAGCAAGTAACTGACACAGACTGGTGCATGATATTTAACCCATTCAACACCAAGTAACTGACACAGACTGGTGCATGATATTTAACCCATTCAACACCAAGTAACTGACATGGACTGGTGCATGATATTTAACCCATTCAACAGCAAGTAACTGACATGGATTGGTGCATGATATTTAACCCATTCAACAGCAAGTAACTGACATGGACTGGTGCAGGATATTTTTAGACCAATAAATTAATAAATAAAATAACTTTTGGACCATTCATTTATCAAAATGGGTTATTTGTCTAAAAATAGTAATATTACTGGCAAAAAGTGCAGATCCTGATGAGACAGCTCGACGCTGGATCTACACTTTTTGTACTCCTATTTAGAGTTCTGTGGTGTTGAAAGGGTTAAAATGCATGGATAAAGACTTGACGGAATAGCTCAATAGTGGTAGTTATTCAGGGTTAATCTTAACACAGGGTTGACTGAATGGGTATAGTTACAATGTTTGTATAATCTACTAATACCAGTATGTAGAACTATCTGTATTAATACGTCAGCTAATATATACCAGCTGTTTGGTTAGCTCAGTCAGTAGAGCACTTGCCTGGGAAACTAGTTGTTCCGGGTTTTCTGTCCTGGTCTGTCAGTCGGTAGAGCACTCGTCATGGAAGAGTGTATTCCCGGGTTTGAGTCCCTGTCAGTCGGTAGAGCACTCGTCATGGAAGAGTTGTCCTGGGTTTGAGTCCTTGTCTGCCCGTCGATAGAGCACTCGTCATGGAAGAGTGTGTTTCCGGGTTTGAGAGCTTGTCTGTCAGTTGGTAGAGCACTCGTCATGGAAGAGTGTGTTCCCGGGTTTGAGAGTTTGTCTGTCAGTCGGTAGAGCACTCGTCATGGAAGAGTTGTCCTGGGTTTGAGTCCTTGTCTGTCCGTCGGTAAAGTACTCGTCATGGAAGAGTGTGTTCCCAGGTTTGAGTCCTTGTCTGTCAGTTGGTAGAGCACTCATCATGGAAGAGTTGTCCTGGGTTTGAGTCCTTGTCTGTCAGTTGGTAGAGCACTCGTCATGGAAGAGTTGTCCTGGGTTTGAGTCCTTGTCTGTCAGTTGGTAGAGCACTCGTCATGGAAGAGTTGTCCTGGGTTTGAGTCCTTGTATGTCAGTCAGTAGAGCACTCGTCATGGAAGAGTTGTCCTGGGTTTGAGTCATTGTCTGTCCGTCGTTAGAGCACTCGTCATGGAAGAGTGTGTACCCGGGTTTGAGTCCTTGTCTGCCCGTCGGTAGAGCACTCGTCATGGAAGAGTGTGTTCCCGGGTTTGAGTCCTTGTCTGTCAGTTGGTAGAGCACTCGTCATGGAAGAGTGGTTCCTGGGTTTGAGTCCTGGTCTGTCAGTTGGTAGAGCACTCGTCATGGAAGAGTGTGTTCCCGGGTTTGAGTCCTTGTCTGTCCGTCGGTAGAGCACTCGTCATGGAAGAGTGTGTTCCCGGGTTTGAGTCCTTGTCTGTCAGTCTGTAGAGCACTCATCATGGAAGAGTTGTCCCGGGTTTGAGTCCTTGTCTGCCCATCGGTAGAGCACTCGGCATGGAAGAGTTGTCCCTGGTTTGAGTCCTTGTCTGCCAGTCAGTAGAGCACTCGTCATGGAAGAGTGTGTTCCTGGGTTTGAGTCCTTGTCTGTCAGTTGGTAGAGCACTCGTCATGGAAGAGTGTGTTGCTGGGTTTGAGTCCTTGTCTGTCAGTTGGTAGAGCACTCGTCATGGAAGAGTGTGTTCCCGGGTTTGAGTCCTTGTCTCTCAGTCTGTAGAGCACTCGTCATGGAAGAGTGTGTTCCTGGGTTTGAGTCCTTGTCTGTCCGTCGGTAGAGCACTCGTCATGGAAGAGAGTTGTCCTGGGTTTGAGTCCTTGTCTGTCAGTTGGTAGAGGAGCACTCGTCATGGAAGAGTGTGTTCCTGGGTTTGAGTCCTTGTCTGTCAGTTGGTAGAGCACTCGTCATGGAAGAGTGTGTTCCCGGGTTTGAGTCCTTGTCTGTCCGTCGGTAGAGCACTCGTCATGGAAGAGAGTTGTCCTGGGTTTGAGTCCTTGTCTGTCAGTTGGTAGAGCACTCGTCATGGAAGAGTGTGTTCCTGGGTTTGAGTCCAGATCTAACTTGCAGTAGAGGCGAGTTGCTCCATTCTGAGTCTGGTGCTAACTGTACAATATTAATGTACATTGTTTACCGTAATCCTGGTTACATACAGTAGGTTATATTTTATAATATTTAGAAACTAACATATTTGAAATTAACTGCATGCTATGATATTTTTGTCCCTGTTTGCCACTAACAGCCCCCAGCAGATCTTCCCCTTCGAGACAACCCGGCTCTACGGGACCCCATCTATCCCGGTTCTCCTCCTCAGGGTTACAACAGTCCAAACAACAACAATGGAAGGGCCAGACAGCCGCAGGGCCAGCCATCTCCAGTGCGTGGGCAGCCACTGAAACCACCACACAGACTGTCGGATCCGATACCACAACAACAACGGTAAGCCTTATTCAGCGGACTCTGAGTCAGTGTTAAATAGTTAACCCTTTCAACACTACAGAACTTGAAATATTACAGACGGATCTGTAGTCCAGTGGTAACGTTTATTTATCGTCGCTACCGGTTGCCCATATGAGCGACGCCCCCTGAAGAGATTAGTCATTTTAGATTTGTGGAGGATAGTGCAATGATACAGACAGAGATCCATTACAGAGTCTCCTCTGGTGCTTTTACGTGCACAGTGTAAAGCACCGACACGAGACCTCGGTTTAACGTCCCATCTGAAAGACTGTTAATTTTATTAGGGTCAGACGGGGGATTGAACCTGCGATCCCTGGATTACCAGTCCAGCGTGTTACCACTGGACTACAGATCCGTCTGTCAAAGACAACAAGGATCTGCACACAAACTTTATACAAAGCTATATAGCAAGCGTCTAATTATCCGGTTAAAAAAGTTATATGCATTATTAAATAATAAATTCTTGTTTATTGTAAAGCTATTCTAGCGTGACAATATGATTGATATTAATTCCACAAACTAACAGGGGACCATTGGGAGTGGTTCATCAAAGACATGCAGTCATTGATTATTTACTGCCTGAAAATGCTTCCAATCAGTGGAGGCATCAGATTGTAAGGGACTGTAATAAAATATTGTTATGGGAAGTGCTGTAAATAATGTTGTCATAACTTGTAGCCCAACCCATTTGCTTTTTTCCCCCAGATTAAATAGTATGGTATACAGCAATAATAATAAATCCTAATATAATTTCATATTGTTTTTCTACGTGTATTTCATTGTGTGTAGAATTATAATTTAATGTATGAAAAAAATGCAATAAAATATTATTTAAAAAAGAAAAGAAATATTGTTGAAGTCGAGATAGCGCAGTGGTAGCGCGTTCTCTTCAGGTGGCACGAGTGTGCACTTATGGCACGACACTTGATTACGCATTGCCTCTTCTCTCGCTCCCTCGTGGAGATGGATTCCAATAGGAATGAGGTATTTGAGAGTGATTAATCTGATGTTGTAAATTTTTGTTTCGATTGCATTTGCATCGAGCTAATTTGTTTAAAACTAAAACCACATAGATACAATCGTTAACCTCATGTGACCTCGGTATCCGCCACATTGGGAATAAATACAATCATTAACCTCATGTGACCTCGGTATCCGCCATTTTGTAGTTGTTTATATTCCTGAATGACTTGTTCAAATTTAGCGAAAATAAACACACTATAATTGTGCTTAATGAAATATATCTTAGTTATTATTTTCAGTTTATCTACATTTTATATTTAGTGGACACTTCCACACGCCATTACTATTCGCCTAGCAATGTGTACCCTCTAAACGTACTCCAACATGGAAAGGGATTGACATACGCTTTAAGCTTGTTTCCCAATCCATATTGGTTTCAATGTACAGTCAAACCTGTCTTAAGCAGCCAGACAAGGAAGTCACAGAAAGTGGCTGCTTAGCACAGGTGGCTGCTTAATAGAGGTCAAATATATAATAAAACAACATATTGGGAATCTGGAAACTGGCTGCTTAATACAGGTTGGTTGCTTAATGGAGGTGACCACTAACACAGGTTTGACTGTATATCAACTTTGTGTTCATATCAGTTTATGTATGTACTTGATCCGAATAAATATGTTTAAACTAATTATGTTCATATCGGCTATCGACAGATTATTCAAATAATTATTTTACAACATTTGTCAAATGTAACAAATTATTGACAAATTATACTAGAATGTTAGTAAATATGTGAATGTCACGGGAATAACAGTCTTTCAGAAAATTTAGCTTATTACATATTGTCAAGAATTTTAAATGGGATATTTTCCCAAAAAATGTTGAACACTGAATGAAGTATGTATGTATGTATGTTCCTTTAATGTCAAACCTCTCGCGGGGACATGTTTTCCTAGGCAGGGTTAGTCGACCTAAGCGATTAACCAGTACTAAGCAATGTGTGTGAGGTGCCTTGCTCAATGACACTACATACGTGGCCTGACCGAGTATCGAACCTGGGACCGTTCGATTCCAAATCCGACGCTCTACCACTAGACCACGGATGCCACACATGGAAGTATGATGGTGAATGGTGTGTCCATTTGGTCTACGCTTTATACATGTATGTATTGATTGGCACTGGCATATTGACCTTTGACATTGCAGGCAATCATATGAGCAGAATGGTCCACCATATCTGAATGGTCATCCTGGCGGGCACCCAGGGGTTCATCCTAGCAATCATCAGGGCACTGGCCAACAGTACAGACAGTACAGTCCCCCTGGTAGACAAAATGGTAAGTTTGAGTTTGAAATGCAAGAATTTTAGCAACAGTATAAGTGTCTTTATTTCAGAGTGGTGGAACAATGTATGCAATATATATACCTATATATACCTCTCCTATACATATGTATTATAATTATATATATATACTCCTTCATTATCTATATTAAATACCAGTCTCTTGTTTTGTTTATTCAAATTCAAATATAAAACTTAAAAGGTTACAACTGATAGTGTAACATAGCAACTGATGGTGTAACATAGCAACTGATGGTGTAACATAGCAACTGATGGTGTAATATAGCAACTGATGGTGTAACATAGCAACTGATGGTGTAACATAGCAACTGATGGTATAACATAGCAACTGATGGTGTAACATAGCAACTGATGGTGTAATATAGCAACTGATGGTGTAACATAGCAACTGATGGTGTAACATAGCAACTGATGGTGTAACATAGCAACTGATGGTGTAATATAGCAACTGATGGTGTAATATAGCAACTGAAGGTGTAACATAGCAACTAATGGTGTAACATAGCAACTGATGGTGTAACATAGCAACTGATGGTATAACATAGCAACTGATGGTGTAACATAGCAACTGATGGTGTAACATAGCAACTGATGGTATAGCATAGCAACTGATGGTGTAACATAGCAACTGATAGTGTAACATAGCAAGTAATGGTGTAACATAGCAACTGATGGTGTAACATAGCAACTGATGGTGTAACATAGCAACTGATAGTGTAACATAGCAAGTAATGGCGTAACATAGCAACTGATAGTGTAACATAGCAACTGATGGTGTAACATAGCAACTGATGCCCACTTTATGGCCTGTGACATTATAACATAATATGTGCTGCAGACGGGTAATAACGCCATTACATATGATTAATATTTCACTAGTGTAGTAGCAAATGATGACTGTTGAATTCATACGCTGTGTCAAAAAAATAAACCAACAACATGTCATCGAAAATCTAGTTGGCGCTGATAATCTTCATCTAGCCATAAACACAATAAACTCCTGGCTGAGCTTTGACTGAATGATTAACGTTGTGGAGTGATATTCGTTCAACCCCATCAGATGTTGTTTCGGGCTCTTCTGCATTGAGATTATTGCAAGTTTGGTGCGGAAGGTTAGTGGCTCTCCCTGGGTTCCCGTCCAAGACTGACATAATGCCTGTAGGAGAATAATACATAATACAACGTCTCCGTGGCCTAGTTGTTAAGGTGTCCGGCTACGGAGCGGGAGGTCGAAGGTTTGAACATCACATTTGAACGTCAGGGGTTCGTTCTGATATGCGGTTGGTGAGCTGCCAGCTAGTTAGATATTGTTCACAGATTGCCTACCAGCCTGGCGCCTGGCATACAAGTATAAGATTCGGGAAGTACTGATGTTCATAAAAAGAGGTGTCTTATAAGGCAGAAATGACTGGCCCTTTAAATAGGGGTGACACTATAATTAACAAAACATTTTTACACTTTACTTAACCCATTCAAAACCAAGTAACTGACATGGACTGGTCCATGATATTTTTAGACCAATAAATTAATAACAAAATTACATTTGGATCAGTTCATTTATCAAAATGGGTAATTTTTTTTCTAAAAATAGTTATATTACTTGAAAAAAGTGCAGATCCTGATGAGACGGCTCGTCACGAGCCGGCTCATCTGGATCTACACTTTTTTGTAAGCCAATTTAGAGGTCTGTTGTGTTGAAAGGGTTAATACAGTCATGGACTTCAAATTACTGGCTATTATATTTGGGGTAAATTATAAATAAAACATTTCTGATAAAGACAATAGATGCCATGTGCAAGGCTTGAACTTAATTCCATGACAAGTGCTGTCCTGCTAGCCGGCAACATGCCCTAACCATCTCCGCTAGTTTCGTTTGAATAATCAATGACCATCATTAACCCATTCAACACCAAGTAACTGACATGGACTGGTGCATGATATTTAACCCATTCAACCCCAAGTAACTGACATGGACTGGTGCATCATATTAACCCATTCAACCCCAAGTAACTGACATGGACTGGTGCATTATATTAACCCATTCAACACCAAGTAACTGACATGGACTGGTGCATCATATTAACCCATTCAACCCCAAGTAACTGACATGGACTGGTGCATTTAGACCAATAAATTAATAAGAAAATTACATTTGGACCAGTTCATTTATCAAAATGGGTCATTTTTCTCTAAAAATAGTAATATTACTCGCAAAAAGTGCAGATCCTGATGAGACGGCTCATGACGAGCCGGCTCATCTGGATCTACACTTTTTGTAAGCCTATTTAGAGGCCTGTGGTGTTGAAAGGGTTAATATATATAATTTCACAGTGTAAACATTCTGCTATTTAAAATCATTAGATTACATTCATATCTTCCAAGCTGTTTGCGCAGCCCCAAAACAAACAAAATAGTCGCGTTCAGATATACATTGGTAATATTTGGTGTTATAGATAATTCCTATCTAGTATCTCTCATAACACTCTCACATTGGAAACATTTTAATCAACATATTTATCTACCATTAGTTTAACACTCTTCATATATTTATGACTTTAATTTCATTGCATGCAAATTGTATATGTATTATTATGATGATGAGCTATGTAATGCTTAATCTAATTAAGAAATAATAAGTATCAACCGTGGTATATCGCAGAATAACCCGAGTTTGAAGTTCGAAAACGACAAACGCCGGTTATTCTGCGATATACCACGGTTGATACTTATTATTTCGATTCTAACACGACTTACTTCTAATAATTTTAGACGAGAATCAAAGGAGTATTTTCTTCAAACGCAGTGCTACTCCGCTGCATTTGGCTTTGAAATTTCCTCCCGCGTAAGGGGTGATGACGTTATTTTTTATGGAAAATATCAATCTAGTGCATAAATGAACAAAAGTTGTAACTGATCAATAATTTTATTTATTTTGTCAAATAAAACTGTACAGAATAGTAACTGAAACGTTACTTAACAGAAAAACAAGACGGATAAGAGATTATCTGATTCTAAAAATAGCTCACTTCCGCGAATTCCCACGGTAGTATTTACAAACATCACGTGACTTTCATTCATAAAACTTTACACGCATTGTATAAATGACGTAGCCAAAACACGGTGCACGTGCAGCATAGTTCAAGGTAGTTATATCGCAGAATAACCCGAGGTAGATTTTACTCTACAAGTATGTATGTTATTAGCTGGGTCGTGTTAGAATAAACAATATGTTCAGTTCTGTTCTGTATTTCTTGCCATTCTGAAACTATATCCTGTTTGTGACTTATATTGTAGTCGGATGGTCATGCAAACTATTTACCATTTATGGAGAGAAAAAAAAAATGTTTTTCTAGGAAATTCAATTTGTCTACCATTTTGTGATTATTATAATTGTTGTTGTTTATTTATTTATAACAGATCTGCTAAACTAACAGGGTTAATGAAATGTCTTGTTTTCTGTTTTATATATAGCACTTAGCCCTATAAGATGGAGATAATGTGTGTGTATAAAGGGAGGTAATTCATGAAAACTGTGCACATTTCTTCATAACTTATTGTCCCTAAATGAATATTACTGCACACAATATTTATATCATACTTTTCTAACAGTTTTGAGATTTGTATACAGTGTATATATATGAAGGGAAGACAGTGTTTGTATATATAGGAAGGGAAGACATTGTTTGTATATATATATGAAGGGAAGACAGTGTTTGTATATATAGGAAGTGAAGACAGTGTTTGTATATACAGTGTATATATATATATATGAAGGGAAGACATTGTTTGTATATATATGAAGGGAAGACATTGTTTGTATATATATGAAGGGAAGACAGTGTTTGTATATATAGGAAGTGAAGACAGTGTTTGTATATACAGTGTGTATATATATATATGAAGGGAAGACATTGTTTGTATATATAGGAAGGGAAGACAGTGTTTGTATATATAGGAAGGGAAGACAGTGTATATATATATAGGAAGGAAGACAGTGTTTGTATATCTATGAAGGGAAGACAGTGTTTATATATATATATATATATGAAGGGAAGACAGTGTGTATATATATGAAGGGAAGACAGTGTATATATATGAAGGGAAGACAGTATATATATATATATATGAAGGGAAGACAGTGTATATATATAGATATGAAGGGAAGACAGTGTTACATATGAAGGGAAGACAGTGTATATATATGAAGGGAAGACAGTGTGTATATATATATATATATATATATATATATATATATATGAAGGGAAGACAGTGTGTATATATATATGAAGGGAAGACAGTGTGTATATATATGAAGGGAAAACAGTGCATATATATATGAAGGGAAGACAGTGTGTATATATATATGAGGGAAGACAGTGTATATATATGAAGGGAAGACAGTGTATATATATATATATATATTATATATATTATATATTATATATATATGAAGGGAAGACAGTGTGTATATATATATATATATATATGAAGGGAATACAGTGTGTATATATATATGAAGGGAAGACAGTGTGTATATATATGAAGGGAAAACAGTGCATATATATATGAAGGGAAGACAGTGTGTTATATAATATATATATGAAGGGAAGACAGTGTATATATATGAAGGAAGACAGTGTGTATATATATATATATATATATATATATATATATATATATATATATATATATATATATATATATATGAAGGGAAGACAGTGTTGTATATATATATATATATATATATATATATATATAAGAATAGTTTTATATATATATATACAAACACTCTTCCCTTCATATCTATATACACTGTCTTCCCTTCATATATATACACTGTCTTCCCTTCATATATATACACTGTCTTCCCTTCATATATATATACACACTGTCTTCCCTTCATATATATTTGTATATATATATGAAGGAAAGACAGTGTTTGTATATGAAGGGAAGACATTGTTTATATATGAAGGAAGACAGTATATATATATATATGAAGGGAAGACAGTGTATATATATATGAAGGGAAGACAGTGTATATATATATATATGATATATATATGAAGGAAAGACAGTGTTTGTGAAGGGAAGACAGTGTATATATATATGAAGGGAAGACAGTGTATATATATGAAGGGAGACAGTATATATATATGAAGGGAAGACAGTGTATATATATGAAGGGAAGACAGGTGTATATATATATATATATATATGAAGGAAGACAGTGTATATATATATGAAGGGAAAACAGTGTGAATATATATGAAGGGAAGACAGTGCATATATATATATGAAGGGAAGACAGTGTATATATATATATATGAAGGGAAGACAGTGTATATATATATGAAGGGAAAACAGTGTGTATATATATGAAGGGAAGACAGTGTATATAGATATGAAGGGAAGACAGTGTGTATATATATATGAAAGACAGTGTATATATATATGAATAAAAGACAGTGTGAAGGAAAGACAGTGTGTATATATATATATGAAGGGAAGACAGTGTATATATATGAAGGGAAGACAGTGTATATATATGAAGGAAGACAGTGTATATATATGAAGGGAAGACAGTGTGTATTGAAGGGAAGACAGGTATATATATATATGAAGGGAAGACAGTGTATATATATGAAGGGAAAACAGTGTGTATATATATGAAGGGAAGACAGTGTATATATATATGAAGGGAAGACAGTGTATATATATATATATATATATATATGAAGGAAGCACAGTGTATATATATATGAAGGGAAACAGTGTATATATATGAAGGGAAGACAGTGTATATAGATATGAAGGGAAGACAGTGTGTATATATATGAAGGGAAGACAGTGTGTATATATATGAAGGGAAGACAGTGTATATATATATATAGAATAAAAGACAGTGTATATATATATGAAGGAAAGACAGTGTGTATATATATATGAAGGGAAGACAGTGTATATATATGAAGGGAAGACAGTGTATATATATAGAAGGGAAGACAGTGTATATAGATATGAAGGGAACAGTGTGTTATATATATGAGGGAAGACAGTGTGTGTATATATATATATATGAAGGGAAGACAGTGTGTATATATATATGAAGGGAAGACAGTGTATATATATATAGAATAAAAGACAGTGTATATATATATGAAGGAAAGACAGTGTGTATATATAATATATGAAGGAAGACAGTGTATATATATGAAGGGAAGACAGTGTATATATATGAAGGGAAGACAGTGTATATATATATGAAGGGAAGACAGTGTATATATGAAGGGAAGACAGTGTTTATATATATATATTATATATATATATATATATGAAGGGAAGACAGTTTGTATATATAGGAAGGGAAGACAGTGTTTGTATATATATATATATAGAAGGGAAGACATGTTGTATGTATATATATATATATGAAGGGAAGACAGTGTTTGTATATATATATATATATATGAAGGGAAGACAGTGTTTATATATATTATATATATATATATATATATATATGAAGGGAAGACTGTTTGTATATATAGGAAGGGAAGACATTGTTTGTATGTATATATATATATGAAGGGAAGACAGTGTTTGTATATAGAGGAAGGGGAGACAGTGTTTGTGTGTGGTATATATATAGGAAGGGAAGACAGTGTTTGTATATAGAGGAAGGGAAGACAGTGTTTGTATATAGAGGAAGGAAAGACAGTGTTTGTATATGAAGGGAAGGCATTGTTTATATATGAAGGGAATACATTGTATATATATATGAAGGGAAGACATTGTTTGTATATATATGAAGGGAAGACAGTGTATATAGATATGAAGGGAAGACAGTGTGTATATATATATGAAGGGAAGACAGTGTGTATATATATATATATGAAGGGAAGACAGTGTATATATATATATGAATAAAGACAGTGTATATATATGAAGGAAAGACAGTGTGTATATATAATATGAAAGACAGTGTATATATATGAAGGGAAGACAGTGTATATATATGAAGGGAAGACAGTGTATATAGATATGAAGGGAAGACAGTGTGTATATATATGAAGGAAGACAGTGTGTATTATATATATGAAGGGAAGACAGTGTGTATATATATATGAAGGGAAGACAGTGTATATATATATATGAATAAAAGACAGTGTATATATATATGAAGGAAAGACAGTGTGTATATATATATGAAGGGAAGACAGTGTATATATATGAAGGGAAGACAGTGTATGAAGGGAAGAGGGACAGTGTATATATATATGGAAGGGAAGACAGTGTATATATATATATGAAGGGAAGACAGTGTTGTATATATATATATATATATATATATATATATATATTATATATTATATATAATATGAAGAAGACATTGTTTGTATATATAGGAAGGGAAGACAGTGTTTGTATATATATATATAGGAAGGGAAGACATTGTTTGTATATAGAGGAAGGGAAGACAGTGTTTGTATATATATATATAGGAAGGGAAGACATTGTTTGTATATAGAGGAAGGGAAGACAGTGTTTGTATATATATATATATGAAGGGAAGACATTGTTTGTATATATAGGAAGGGAAGACAGTGTTTGTATATATATATAGGAAGGGAAGACATTGTTTGTATATAGAGGAAGGGGAGACAGTGTTTGTATATATATATAGGAAGGGAAGACATTGTTTGTATATAGAGGAAGGGAAGACAGTGTTTGTGTGTGTATATATATATAGGAAGGGAAGACAGTGTTTGTATATAGAGGAAGGGAAGACAGTGTTTGTATATAGAGGAAGGAAAGACAGTGTTTGTATATAATGTTTGTATATATATAGGAAGGGAAGACATGTTTGTATATATATATATATAGGAAGGGAAGACATTGTTTGTATGTAATATATATATATATGAATAATAATGGAAGACAGTGTTTGTATATATATATATATAGGAAGGGAAGACATTGTTTGAAATATATATATAGGAAGGGAAGACATTGTTTGTATGTATATATATATAGGAAGGGAAGACAGTGTTTGTATATAGAGGAAGGGAAGACAGTGTTTGTGTGTGTATATATATATAGGAAGGGAAGACAGTGTTTGTATATAGAGGAAGGGAAGACAGTGTTTGTATATAGAGGAAGGAAAGACAGTGTTTGTATATGAAGGGAAGGCATTGTTTATATATGAAGGGAATACATTGTGTATATATATATATATATTGTATATATATACAATGTATTCCCTTCATATATAAACAATGCCTTCCCTTCATATACAAACACTGTCTTTCCTTCCTCTATATATATATATGAAGGGAAGACAGTGTATATATATATATATATATATATATGAAGGGAAGACAGTGTATATATATATGAAGGGAAGACATTGTTTATATATGAAAGGAAGACATTGTTTATGTATGAAGGGAATACATTGTGTATATATATATATGAAGGGAAGACATTGTTTGTATATACAATGTATATATAGGAAGGGAAGACAGTGTATATAGGAAGGGAAGACATTGTTTATATAGCAAGGGAAGACATTGTTATGTTTTCCTTATAGAAGCATGAAGCACAAACATGCATGAAGCTAAGTGTAGATACCACTTTCTAGCAGGGTAACTGGGAGTTAGGCAGAGATAAGATTGTCTGTTGCCAAGTACACTTACTTTATGTCTTCACAATATGAAATAGAATCAATGCACTAAACACTAATTATAAATTCTTTTCATAATATATTTCTTAGAACAGTTGTTTTCACATAATAATCAATACTCTTTTCAGTCAAGTCTACTCTAATATTCTTTCAGATAAAAAATATTTCCGGGCTTGGTATATATTACACTTTAACGTGTCTTTTTTGCATGAATTTCTAAACATGATCTCACCTGTCATATACATATATAACCATTATAGGAACATGCACATTCACAACTTCACACTTTCAAATATATACTATTAGATACTATGTTGCTTTCCAATGAAATATAGAAATTTAATAGTGAAATAAAATGTGTTATTCAACTGGTTGAAAGCAGTGGAATAACACATTTTATTTTATTTTATTTTATTATGGTTGAAAGCAGTGGAATAACACATTTTATTTTATTTATTTTATTTTATTATGGTTGAAAGCAGTGGAATAACACATTTTATTTTATTTTATTATGGTTGAAAGCAGTGGAATAACACATTTTATTTTATTTTATTATGGTTGAAAGCAGTGGAATAACACATTTTATTTCTCACTGTTTTGCATGTGTGGTACCGAGCTGCTGCATGTTGAAATACTGTCATCGCAATAGTTTCCTGACTCAAGCTGTCAGTGATGTGATCTAAGCACGACGTTCCAGCGCCATTTAGTACACAGTTGCATTGTTTTCTTTCATAAAAATACTTTTCAGCTTAAAATAAAAAGACTATTTTTACATGTATACTATTTCACTCATGTAGAAAGCTGTTATTACCACTCATGACTAATTCCTACAACTTATATTAAACAAGCATATATTTGTTACCTGCTCATTTCGCTTACATCATGCTAAAGGTTAATCACTCTCGAGACCTCATTCCTTTCGCCCCTGAAACGAACGCGCTACCACGGCTCTATCACGATGACTTCCACAAATGAGATCTCTGTATATTAGTAACCTTTACTTGACCGCACTATATGGTATTAGAATGATATGTACTTTATGTAGCATTTATATGTTGTAGAAGTATGGTTACATGAGAATGTTCACACAAATCTTATCATAGAAGAGCAATACACGAAAAACCTATGGCAACTTTAAAATTGACAAATAAAGAAAATTCTAAAATGCTTTGGTGTATATTTAAATATTTAAAGCCAGCTGGTTAATCCATTTAATTCTGGATACATTTAACGGCTTTTGCAAACAACATAGATCCAGATCAGCTGCAGCGTGACGCTGCGTGCTGATCAGGATCTATGTTGTTTGCTACATAGCCAAGTGTCTTAGCAAGGTCATCTGAATAGGAAACAACATAGAACCTGATCAGACGGCATATTCCGTGGCAGCTGATGTGGCTCTATGTTCTTTGCAAATACTGTTTGAATGGTATCCAGAATGAAATGGGTTAATGTATTTCATGCAATATGATGTTTCTAATGTTATAGTCAGTATGCCAAATGCCAAATAGCTGCCAAACCCCAAAAAAAGTCTGCACCAAATGTTACTGCTGTGTTGGTTTGTCCACTTTGAAAAGCAAATTAATATGTGGTTACGTTTTGAATCATTTTGAATTGTTGGGTAAAATTAAGGCTATAAATATTTCAAATAATTGTAGCAGACGACAATTTATTAATGTTGTTTCCGGAAGTCGTGATAGCTCAGTGGTAGCGTGTTCGCTTCACGTGCGAAAGGCCCGGAGTTCGAGCCCCGCTGGAGCCGTTACGATTGTGTCCTTAGGCAAGGCATTTAAATTCCACATGCCTCTTCTCTCTCTCTCGTGGCGATGGATTCCATCAGGAATGAGGTCTCGAGAGTGATTAGTATAAGTTATAAGAACTTGTTTCGCAATCAAGCTAAAATAAATTTGTATAAACAATGTTATTTTCACCTCTAGCTTGTGGCCCAGTTTCTCTATGTGACTTTCCTGTCAGATAAACAGCACTGTCCGATTAGCACAGTGGTTAGCAGGTGTAGACAGGTGGACAGGTGGACAGGTGGACAGGTGGGTTTTCTCCGGGTACACCCACATGAATGACCACATATACGCTTTCATCCGTGACATAGAGAGTTATTAATATAAGTTGTTAGGACTTGTTAGGACTTGCTTCGCTTAATACATTGACTGACTGTTCATGGCTACAGCTAACCTTCTAGATCGCGAGAAGTTTATGATACAGTATACAAGGTTGATGTTTGTTGACTGGGGCAAATGTTCTCTGTATGTTCTGTATGAAAAAATGTCTCCCTGAGTTCAAAGTAGGGAGAATTGAGACAGCTTAGGGAGATTATTTCTCCCAGATTGCCTGGGAGTCCTGCTGTGTGTGTACTATATGTGTATTATCTAACTAACTATTCAATGTGAAGGCTTTCCTATACTGTCACATGTATTTTATAAACATACATAATTTGGTGTTGGTGTATGCTGTGGTGGTGTTCATTACAGGGACTGTGTACAGGGACTGGGTACATAGACTGGATGCATAGACTGGGTACATAGACTGGATGCATAGACTGGGTACATAGACTGGGTGCATAGACTGGGTACATAGACTGGATGCATAGACTGGGTACATAGACTGGATGCATAGACTGGGTACATAGACTGGATGCATAGACTGGGTACATAGACTGGATGCATAGACTGGGTACATAGACTGGATGCATAGACTGGGTACATAGACTGGATGCATAGACTGGGTACAGAGACTGGGTACATACACTGGATGCATAGACTGGGACTGGATGCATAGACTGGGTACATAGACTGGATGCATAGACTGGGTACAGAGACTGGGTACATACACTGGATGCATAGACTGGGACTGGGTGCATAGACTGGGTACATAGACTGGATACATAGACTGGGACTGGGTACATAGACTGGGTACATAGACTTGGTACAGAGACTGGGTACATAGACTGGATGCATAGACTGGGACTGGGTACATAGACTGGGTACATAGACTGGGTACATAGACTGGGTACATAGACTGGGTACATAGACTGGGTACATAGACTGGGTACATAGACTGGGTACATAGACCAGGTACATAGACTGGGTACATATACTGGGTACATAGACTGGATAGATAGACTGGGTACATAGACTGGATACATAGACTGTGTACAGGGGCTGGGTACATAGACTGGGTACATAGACTGGATACATAGACTGGGTACATAGACTGGATAGATAGACTGGGTACATAGACTGGATAGATAGACTGGGTACATATACTGGATACATAGACTGTGTACAGGGGCTGGGTACATAGACTGGGTACATAGACTGGGTACAGAGACTGGGTACATAAACTGGGTACATAAATTGGATACAGAGACTGGATAGATAGACTGGGTACAGATACTGGGTACAGAGACTGGGTACATAGACTGGGTACATAGACTGGATACATAGACTGTGTACATAGACTGGGTACATAGACTGGGTACATATACTGGATACATAGACTGTGTACAGGGGATGGGTGCATAGACTGGGTACATAGACTGGGTACATAGACTGGGTACATAGACCGGGTACATAGACTGGGTACATAGACTTGGTACATATACTGGGTACATAGACTGGGTACATAGACTGGATACATAGACTGTGTACATAGACTGGGTACATAGACTGGATAGATAGACTGGGTACATAGACTGGATACATAGACTGTGTACAGGGGCTGGGTACATAGACTGGGTACATAGACTGGGTACAGAGACTGGGTACATAAACTGGGTACATAAACTGGATACAGAGACTGGATAGATAGACTGGGTACAGAGACTGCGTACAGAGTCCGGGGACAGAGACTGGGTATGCTTGAGTACCAGTCCTCCATGTATGTGCCAGGGGTGTTTGAGTTGAAGAATCATGTCTGCTATTAATGTGAGGATGTGTATATTTCAGATATACGTATGGACAGTCGTAAGTCATCCTCATCTTCCAGTTCAGGTGGGTTTAGTTACCGTGTTTGCTAACCGTGTTTGACCCAATAAGCACGCAATAGTGTGCTAAAAGATTTGATGCAAATGATGTAGTTATGGCAGAGATTATTTGATATGATGCTGTGAATAATGGTTGACCTAAATCTTATGTTTTGATGCCGTGAATAATGGTTGACCTAAATTTTTGATGCCGTGAATAATGGTTGACCTAAATCTTATTTTTTGATGCCATGAATAATGGTTGACCTAAATCTTATTTTTTCATTTCCAAGTCCCACTCTAGTTTAGTCTCATGCAGCAGACATGGTCAGTTTGTATGCCCCTGTTGAAATTTTAGCTTTTGCATTGTGTCTCCACCCATAAAATATGTGGCTAAGAGAACAATAGATTTAATTGACTCTAGTGGTCTAGGGTTATGGGTTATGTGGGTTTAAAATATTTTATGTGGCTATAAATTCCTTCCTTTCATGCGGCTATAGAGAACAAAAGAGTAGCCACTTAATATACTATTTTGGGTGTGTCTGTGTGTTCGTCCGTCCAGGTCAATATTTCCTGTCCGGGCTATAACTTCTTCGGCTATGGAGGGATTTCAGAACTAATGCACCACAACTGTTTGCCGTATAGAGGAGGTGTATCGTACACATGACCCAGGTCCGTAGATTCACGGTCAAGGTCACACTTCCTGGGCATTCATCACCTACTGTGAAAATGAAAAAAATATTAGTGGTTGAATTTGACACTGTTATTGCCTCTACATAATAATATAACAGTTGTGGAACAAGAGTGATTTAACCCATTCAACACCAAGTAACTGCCATAGACTGGTCCATGACATTTTTAGACCAATTAAATTAATAAGAAAATTACATTTGGATCAGTTCATTTATCAAAATGGGTAAATTCTTTTTTAAAAATTGTAATATTACTGGCAAAAAGTGCAGATCCTGATCTGGATCTACACTTTTTGTGCGCCTATTTAGAGGTCTGTGGTGTTAATACCGTAATACGGTGATATTGCACGCTTTATGGGTCATGCACACATGTATTATTGAGTATATCTGTTATCAAGCAATGCACACGATCTCTGACTCTCCTAATTAAATAAACAAGCATCATGTATTATTGAGATATCAATTTTGTTTGGACCTCCTAGCACTCTGTCTAGTAAGACAATGCAATTAAAATGTGACAGACATTTATTTACAAATTCGATAATTTGGAAAGGTTTAGAATACTAGCGTACTTATTTACTTACAATATGACAGGTATGGAATACACACAGACGGATCTGTAGTCCAGTGGTAACACGCTGGACTGATAATCTAGGGATCGCAGGTTCGATCCCCCGTCTGACCCTAGTAAAATTAACAATCTTTCAGATGGGACTTTAAACCGAGGTCTCGTGTCGGTGCTTTACACCGTGCACGTAAAAGAACCAGAGGAGACTCTGGAATGGGTCTCTGTCTGTATCATTGCACTATCCTCCAAAAATCTAAAATGACTAATATCTTCAGGAGTCGTCACTCATATGGGCAACCGGTAGCGACGATAAATAAACGTAAAACACACTTTTATTCATGTATTGAGAGAATATGACTGTTCATTTTCAGTTGTTAAATTTCAAATAGTGTTACCTTCTATGTTTGTATATTTGCTACTACTGTTGGCAAGAAGTAAAGCAAATGGGAACTTGTGGGACGAGGAACATATAATAGGCAGTTAGTCTTGAACAATGACGGTAACATCAAACACCAGGGTGTCCTAACATCAAACACCAGGGTGTCCTAACATCAAACACCAGGGTGTCCTAACATCAAACACCAGGGTGTCCTAACATCAAACACCAGGGTGTCCTAACATCAAACACCAGGGTGTCCTAACATCAAACACCAGGGTGTCCTAACATCAAACACCAGGGTGTCCTAACATCAAACACCAGGGTGTCCTAACATCAAACACCAGGGTGTCCTAACATCAAACACCAGGGTGTCCTAACATCAAACACCAGGGTGTCCTAACATCAAACACCAGGGTGTCCTAACATCAAACACCAGGGTGTCCTAACATCAAACACCAGGGTGTCCTAACATCAAACACCAGGGTGTCCTAACATCAAACACCAGGGTGTCCTAACATCAAACACCAGGGTGTCCTAACATCAAACACCAGTGTGTCCTAACATCAAATGCCAGGATGTCCTAACATCAAACACCAGGGTGTCCTAACATCAAACACCAGGGTGTCCTAACATCAAACACCAGGGTGTCCAAACACCAGGGTGTACTAACATCAAACACCAGGGTGACCTAACATCAAACACCAGGTTGTACTAACATCAAACACCAGGGTGACCTAACATCAAACACCAGGGTGTCCAAACACCAGGGTGTACTAACATCAAACACCAGGGTGACCTAACATCAAACACCAGGTTGTACTAACATCAAACACCAGGGTGACCTAACATCAAACACCAGGGTGTCCAAACACCAGGGTGTACTAACATCAAACACCAGGGTGACCTAACATCAAACACCAGGGTGCCGACAGTTCAAATCCATGTATGTGGCAACCTATCATCAAACACCAGAGTGCCGACATCAAATCCTTGTATATAACCTATCATCAAACACCAGACCACACAAACCAACCTAACATCAAACACCAGGGTGCCACACAAACCTTGTATATAACCTAACATCAAACACCAGGGTGCCGACAGTTCAAATCCTTGTATATAACCTAACATCAAACACCAGGGTGCCGACAGTTCAAATCCTTGTATATAACCTAACATCAAACACCAGGGTGCCGACAGTTCAAATCCTTGTATATAACCTAACATCAAACACCAGGGTGCCGACAGTTCAAATCCTTGTATATAACCTAACATCAAACACCAGGGTGCCGACAGTTCAAATCCTTGTATATAACCTAACATCAAACACCAGGGTGCCGACAGTTCAAATCCTTGTATATAACCTAACATCAAACACCAGGGTGCCGACAGTTCAAATCCTTGTATATAACCTAACATCAAACACCAGGGTGCCGACAGTTCAAATCCTTGTATATAACCTAACATCAAACACCAGGGTGCCGACAGTTCAAATCCTTGTATATAACCTAACATCAAACACCAGGGTGCCGACAGTTCAAATCCTTGTATATAACCTAACATCAAACACCATAGGGTTGCCTGTCCAAATGTTACACTTAGCTCTTCTTTTGGTGATTTCTTTGCATGCACATGAGCACACTACATTGATGTCTAATTAAATTTATGTCTATTTACTTTTAGAGAAGACAGCTAGCCCTCCAGAGACACAATGTAGCCCTCTAGAGACACAATGTTGTTTGCTGGATATACAATTTCCCCACATCATATCAGTAGAGGTTTATTTTCATGTTTCGTTATATATTTTTCAGATGCAATAAAAGATATGAATGAAAAATTAAAACAGGAGCTCATGCAATTAGACGGACAGATACATCATCATCAGGCCTTCAATCAATACAGAACGAACAATCAATACGGCTCACAGGGATCAATGAGATGATGATCGATTCATAGTGATTGAGTTAGAGTTGTAATCATCATCATCATCGTCACCCATCAGTTAATGTTAGATAATCCTAGGAGTGGAATGGATAACTGGGTTATTTACTGTGAATTCATTAGAAAACTAGGTCAGAAAATAATTCATTAATTGTTAGGTCGGCAATAAAGGGATTTTTGTAGAGCATTTGCAACGGCAGGTAGGGCATGAGAAGGGACAGGGTGCTATCTATTTGCATGTCACAATATAAAAAAAAGGCATCTTGTATTAAGATTTGGAATAATTTAATTTCATCTTAACTTCATAACACAACTTAAGTTCAGAAAGACTCTTCCAACACGTGTTACGTGGAAAGGGCAGCAGCGGGGACAAAACAGAACGAGGTGAAGCCGCCGGCTAACATTCTCTTAGACGAATATCCCTACAATATAATGTGAATTTGTACTATGTAACGGTACACAGTTATTGTTCCATAATCTGTTGTTGGAGAGCGTTGTTGGACACTTGAAGCCATTCCCCGGTACATCACCTATTGTTACTGCAGGAATTACATTTTATTTCTGCTATGAATAAAGGTACCGTTATATTTATGTATTTTTCCTTAGAGTGGATTATATTTGCAAGTCATATATTTGAAAACTGATTTTCACAATGAGTCAGTTATAAAGTGAAGATTGAGAATAGACTGCAGGATTATTTACTTGTATTTAGTCTTGGAGATAGACGCTGGGCGAGTCTTGAAGATTTGACAATTAGAATTGACCAATCCACATGTATTTATTCTTGGAAGTAGACACCATGCCCCGAGGTTATAAAACTTTTCTCAGATCTCAAGCTCTAATGATCTGATTGGTTGATTCTGAGTGTTACTGTCAGCTGAACCTATCAGACGCTTGATACTGAGTTTTGAGATTGGAGAAAAGTTTTATAATCTCGGGGCTAGGCGATTCTTGAACATACAACATTGATAAATAGGTAGATGATTGTTGTACACCTCAGAAATATGAACTTGCAAATTCAATACAATCTACAGTATTTTCATGTAAATACATACAGGTTTTTGTCACTGATGAACTATAACTATTTGTGTACTGTCATTGACAGCTTAATATGACTGTGGGTACGTGTTCCATGTACAGTAATGCATGGAGTCCGTATACCCGAGGGTACAGGTTCCATGTACAGTAATGCATGGAGTCCGTATACCCGAGGGTACATGTTCCATATACGGTAATGCATGGAGTCCGTATACCCGAGGGTACATGTTCCATATACGGTAATGCATGGAGTCCGTATACCCGAGGGTACAGGTTCCATATATGGTAATGCATGGAGTCCGTATACCCGAGGGTACAGGTTCCATATTACGGTAATGCATGGAGTCCGTATACCCGAGGGTACATGTTCCATATACGGTAATGCATGGAGTCCGTATACCCGAGGGTACAGGCTCCATATACGGTAATGCATGGAGTCCGTATACCCGAGGGTACAGGTTCCATATACGGTAATGCATGGAGTCCGTATACCCGAGGGTACAGGTTCCATATACGGTAATGCATGGAGTCCGTATACCCGAGGGTACAGAGGTCTTATACCAGAGTATATGCACAGAGGTCGTCTATGGAACATCTAGTGTACTAATCCAAACACTCGCGAACACATGGATATACGCGCTCCATACTTTCCCATACATACATCCATTTTCTGCAGTGAAGGCTGCTGGGTGATGATTGTTTGTCAAGCAATCTGTGATAAAATTGTGACTGACGATATTTTTGCATCTATTTCAATTGGTTAAATATTTAATTTGTTATATGTCAAAATACACACATGTGTTGTGGATTAACCCATTCAACACCAAGTAACTGCCATAGACTGGTCCATGACATTTTTAGACCAATTAAATTAATAAGAAAATTACATTTGGATCAGTTCATTTATCAAAATGGGTAAATTATTTTTTAAAAATTGTAATATTACTGGCAAAAAGTGCAGATCCTGATGAGACGGCTCGTCACGAGCCGGCTCATCTGGATCTACACTTTTTGTACGCCTATTTAGAGGTCTGTGGTGTTGAAAGGGTTAATTAACATGTTGAATGACTATTCATTTTGTTCCATGAAACATGGTCATGTTTTATTGTTCTATTTATTGAATATTTAACAAGTTTTAAGTGCTTGTTCTGCATTTGCTATAGAATATAGATATGTGAGATTTATTTATTTCAACATTTGAGATACAAATGCATTTGTTAATGAATAAAAATTCCGTCCATTTGTTTTATATCGTTGAGGCATATTACATCATTTGTATTTATTTGGTTTCCGTATTTTACATCAAACTCCATCCATTTGTAATTTGGTTCCCGTATTTTACATCAAAGTCCAGCCATTTGTAATTTGGTTCCCGTATTTTACATCAAACTCCATCCATTTGTAATTTGGTTCCCGTATTTTACATCAAAGTCCAGCCATTTGTAATTTGGTTCCCGTATTTTACATCAAAGTCCAGCCATTTGTAATTTGGTTTCCGTATTTTACATCAAAGTCCATTCCATTTATTTGATCGTTTCCGTATTTTGCATCATATTCCTTCCAACTATGTGTTTATAGTTGCACTCACTGTTATATTCGCTGTATGTTTCATGTTCTATTTCATTTGATGTATGTTTCATTTGATACATGGTTCATGTTCTATTTCAGTTGAGGCATGTTTCGTGTTCTATTTCATTCAATGTATGTTTCATGTTCTATTTCGTTTGATGTATGATTCATGTTCTATTTCATTTGCTCTAATGTTTATGGTTCTATTTCATTTGCTGTATGTTTCATGTTCTTATGTTTAACTCTTTCACCGCCAATGTCGCATAAAAGCGACTTTGTAAAAAAGTAAAGAACCCGATCGGACAGAACAGAACATGCCGTCTGATCAGGCTATATGCTGATTGCTCTTCAGACAGTGGAGCTGAAGCACCTGTCTGAATAGCAAGCAACATAGATCCTGATCAGACGCGGCGTTATGCCGCGGCTGATCTGGATCTATGTTGTTTGCACATGCTCTGAATTTATTCGGCGCTGAAAGAGTTAAAATCATACTCGTGTTGAGAAATATGAGATTTCACTGTATGCAAGTGTCCTGTTCTTAAATACCTGTACCTTCGATAAAACATGTTCACTATCATCTACACACATTCATTTATCTCCTGTAACAGAGCTAGGGTGATCACAGCTACCGAGAGAGAGGAGAACCGGAGAAAAACACTGTGCTAAATAAGATTATAGTTTCCAAGTACATTAAAACAAGTACATTAAAACAATATCGTAGTTTGGATTTCTTTGCAGAAATACTTCAGTAATACAAATTTTGTAGCAAATACAATGAGAAACATTAGTCAGTTACTGCCCCTGAATACTCCTAATAGTATATTGGTCCACTTAAAAACAGAGGAAACCAATTATCGTTGTTTCCTTTGCACCACATGTTTTCCATTCTCATCCGTATTCTCGTCTTATAATTATGAAATTATTAAATCTCGACAGATATCCGTTAGCATGTCCAATGGATACCTTACTGTAAACATTGGTTCAATTAATTAACACGATTTTGATAACTACATTTATCCTACCACAACATCGGGTTAGAAAACAACAGTAAAAACAAAGGATTTCAGCTAAAAGTACCAATATACATTTAGGGATAAATCTGACTTTATCCATCAAGGGAGGTAATAGAAAAACCAGTAATGTCTCTCATTGCATGATAACACACTTATTAGAATTTGTACGTCCTATAAGTTTTTATCACCAGATTATGGCCTCAAAATGGCTTCCCGTCTTATAAACGAGTGATAAAAGATATTTGTTTAAAATCAATTTACTCCAACTCGATAATTGATGACCTTCTATTGAAACACCGGAAAGAGTTGTAACAAAAGCATAGACTTTCTAGCTCTGTCTGTAAACTGAAACATTGCGTGTGTGTTTTGCGTTTATTTATCATCGCTACCAGTTGCCCATATGAGCGACGCCTCCTGAAGAGATTAATAATTTTAGATTTTTGGAGGATAGTGCAATGATACAGACAGAGACCCATTACAGAGTCACCTCTGGTTCTTTTACGTGCACAGTGTAAAGCACCGACACAAGACCTCGGTTTAACGTCCCATCGGAAAGACTGTTAATTTTATTATGGTCGAACCTGCGAATGAACATTGCATTTCAGCAAATCAAATTTGTTGTTGTGCATCACTGCATTTTTTTATGATTTGACATAATTTACAGCGCTTAATTATTTGTTTGATCTGACTTCCAAGTTGTTTCCATTTTATCAATCTGTCTTATTTGCATGGGTCATTGCAAAATACCACTGATTTAAAACTTAAGTTGGAGGGGGGTGAAGGCATCTTATAGTCTCTGTGGCCTAGTAGTTAAGGCGTCCGCCTAATAGAGTGGGAGGTCGAAGGTTCGAACCTTGTCAGGGGTTCGTTCTGATATGGCCGGTTGGTGAGCCTCCAGATAGTTAAATAATGGTTGCCGATTGCCTACCAGCATGGCGCCTGGCATACAAGCATAGGATTTGGGAAGTACTGATGTTCATAAAAAGAGGTGTCTCATCAGTCAGAAATGGCTGTCCCTTTAAATAGGGGTGACACTATAATAACACAAACACATATATAGTCGAGATTGTGTTATATGGTAGTAAATACGGTAATAGTCATTTTGAACAGGAATATAACTTTAACTGATGTATGTAACATGCACAATAAGCATGCGTGGAATACAATGCCATGATCTATATTACGGTAATAGCAGTTGCGTCTACAGCCACACGATCCTGTCGTTGAAATACTGGCATGTTGAGCGAGATGCTGAGATACATTCATACTTTACACGAGATACATTCATACTTTACACGAGATACATTCATACTTTACACGAGATACATTCATACTTTACACGATATACATTCATACTTTACACGAGATACATTCATACTTTACATGAGATACATTCATACTTTACACGATATACATTCATACTATACACGAGATACATTCATACTTTACACGAGATACATTCATACTTTACAAGAGATACATTCATACTTTACATGAGATACATTCATACTTTACACGAGATACATTCATACTTTACAAGAGATACATTCACACTTTACATGAGATACATTCACACTTTACACGAGATACATTCATACTTTACACGAGATACATTCATACTATACACGAGATACATTCATACTTTACACGAGATACATTCATACTTTACACGAGATACATTCATACTTTACACGATATACATTCATACTATACACGAGATACATTCATACTTTACACGAGATACATTCATACTTTACAAGAGATACATTCATACTTTACATGAGATACATTCATACTTTACACGAGATACATTCATACTTTACACGAGATACATTCATACTTTACACGAGATACATTCATACTTTACACGAGATACATTCATACTTTACACGAGATACATTCATACTATACACGAGATACATTCATACTTTACACGAGATACATTCATACTATACACGAGATACATTCATACTATACACGAGATACATTCATACTATACACGAGATACATTCATACTTTACACGAGATACATTCATACTTTACACGCTGTTACATCAATTGTTGGTATACTACCTACATGGGACATTTCACCCGCACAACCTTTTCTTGTTTCGTTTATCTTCTTGCCCTCCTACATCTCAGTTATTCATTCTTTATAACTTTATAACTGTCATTCAAGCACACATATACAGTCAAAACAGCCAGTTTCCAGATTCCCAATACCTGTTTGATTATATATTTGCCCTCTATTAAGCAGCCACCTGCACTAAGCAGCCAGTTTCCAAATATACTATTTGATTATATATTTACCTCTATTAAGCAGCCACCTGTGCTAAGCAGCCAGTTTCCCAATATGCTGTTTGATTATATATTTACCTCTATTAAGCAGCCACCTGTGCTAAGCAGCCAGTTTCCCAATATGCTGTTTGATTATATATTTACCTCTATTAAGCAGCCACCTGTGCTAAGCAGCCACTTTCTGTGATTCCCTTGGCTGGCTGCCATACCGTAACTACCATTGTTATATCTACGTTTCTCCCTGTACCGTGGTAGTAACCTCCCTGTACCATGGTAGTAACAATGGGTAGTAGTAGATGAATGCACAAGTTACGGCATTGTCCACTGAACTATAATGTACCCACATAGGAAAGAATTTGTTTCTTTCTTTAACCCATTTCATTCTGGATACATTTAAAGGCTTTTGCAAACAACATAGATCCAGATCAGCCGCAGCGTGCTGATCAGGATCTATGTTGTTTGCTACATAGCCAAGTGTCTTAGCAAGATCATCTGAACAGCATAGAGCCTGATCAGACAGCATGTTCCATGGCGGCTGATCTGGCTCTATTTTCTTTGCAAATACTGTTTGAACGGTATCCAGAATGAAATGGGTTAAAGACATCCTACAGTCTTAAGCCTCCTTTAATTGCTGTTCTATGTAACTAAAACCTGTCTGGCTAAATGTTGATCAACATTAACTGATCTGGTCCGAGGTAAGAATCTGTGTGTCCAACATTAACCGACCTGGTCCGAGGTAAGAATCTGTGTGTCCAACATTAAGCGATCTCGGCCGAGGTAAGAATCTGTGTGTCCAACATTAAGTGATCTCGGCTGAGGTAAGAATCTGTTTGTCCAACATTAAGCGATCTCGGCCAAGGTAAGAATCTGTGTGTACAGCTGGCCATACCGTATTTATTTTATTTAATGCCCCTTCTGGAAAATTGTACAGCTCCTCGGTGAATTTATTAGACTAAAGACGGATCATCCTAATCACTGCAAGTTGCTCAATTCTACTGAACGTACGTGTGCGATCATCCCGTGTCTATATGTATATACTCGTATTTTCATTCATGTTTTATAATTTATTATATGATCCAAGTTGTTCATGCATTATTATTTTATTATTACCACAGAAATAAAGAATATACTATAGTTGCACAACTGTATGTTTTATGTTTATCCCCTACATCTCTTGCCGCCATTACCAATACGACTTATCCCCTACATCTCTTGCCATTACCAATACGACATCCCCTACATCTCTTGCCGCCATTACCAATACGACTTATCCCCTACACCTCTTGACGCCATTACCAATACGACTTATCCCCTACATCTCCTGATGCCATTACCAATATGACTTATCCCCTACATCTGATGCCATTACCAATACGACTTATCCCCTACACCTCTTGACGCCATTACCAATACGACTTATCCCCTACACCTCTTGACGCCATTACCAATACGTCTTATCCCCTACACCTCTTGATGCCATTACCAATACGTCTTATCCCCTACACCTCTTGATGCCATTACCAATATGACTTATCCCCTACATCTATTGCCGCCATTACCAATACGACTTATCCCCTACACCTCTTGACGCCATTACCAATACGACTTATCCCCCTACACCTCTAGACGCCATTACCAATATGACTTATCCCCTACACCTCTTAACGACATTACCAATACAACTTATCCCCTACATCTCTTGCTGCCATTACCAATACAACTTATCCCCTACACCTCTTGACGCCATTACCAATATGACCTATCCCCTACATCTCCTGACGCCATTACCAATACGTCTTATCCCCTACATCTCGATGCCATTACCAATACGACTTAATCCCCTACATCTCGATGCCATTACCAATACGACTTATCCCCTACACCTCTTGACGCCATTACCAATACGTCTTATCCCCTACACCTCTTGATGCCATTACCAATATGACTTATCCCCTACACCTCTTGACGCCATTACCAATACGACTTATCCCCTACATCTCTTGATGCCATTACCAATACGACTTATCCCCTACACCTCTTGACGCCATTACCAATATGTCTTATCCCCTACATCTCTTATCCCCTACACCTCTTGACACCATTACCAATACGTCTGATCCCCTACACCTCTTGATGCCATTACCAATACGACTTATCCCCTACACCTCTTGATGCCATTACCAATACGACTTATCCCCTACATCTCTTGCCGCCATTACCAATGACTTATCCCCCTACACCTCTTGCCGCCATTACCAATATGTCTTATCCCCTACATCTCTTGATGCCATTACCAATACGTCTTATCCCCTACACCTCTTGACACCATTACCAATACGACTTATCCCCTACACTGCCAAGACTACAATCTTATTTAACCCTTTCCCTCATAGTAGCACCTCTTGACGCAATTACCAATACGACATACATTAACAAGTTAGTAGTCAAACCAATGTTCATAATTAAGGCCAGAATCTCATGTAGTCCCAGTAATATCTATGGAGGTGGGATAGATATATATGGCGACTACTTCTCCACTGCATGATAGCTAAATGGCTGTCGTTTGTATGGAGATATAATAGTATATTAACCTAAATCTATAAGGTAAGGGTTAAAATGTGATATTTGATACAAAATGTTCCTTGAAGTCCAAATATACGTAAACCTTTCTAAAATGACACATTATCACTAAACTGGAAGAAATATATAGAAATGTACCTTTTTTTAAATTAAGTTTTTTCTCTTGAATTATCGCATTTTGAAATTCAACGTTTTTTATTTACCAATAGAGTGTTTAGATTTCCCATAGACCATAAGGCAAAGCAATGTCAAGTCATTACACTATATGGGAATAATAATAAAATGTCAAGTCATTACACTATATGGGAATAATAATAAAATTGCAATGTTTGACGCAAAATTAGATTGCTCGAAAATAATTAAAAAAGGGTGGCATTTCTATATCTTCATTCTGGTTATGGTGTAATTTTAATGAAATCATATTTATGGACTTCAGAAACTAGATTGACAGACATAACGCGACACTTGTGAACCGGGACTTCGGGCAGGCAGATCATACACTCGAACATAGTTTTAAACTTTATTTATTTTACGATTGCGAAGAAAGTTTTAACAACTTATATTAATCACTTTCGTTGGCGCGGATGAAAGCTTATATATGGTCATTCGTATGGGAAGAAACCGGAGTACCCTGTGAAAACCCACCTGTCCGATCTGGCGACAACCGTACCATCACACATACTTCCCGGTCCGAGGATCGAACCCGGGTTGCATTGGTGAGAAGGTAGCGTGCTAACCACTGCGCTAATTGGACAGCCAGATCCACTGACAGGTGGGAGGGAGAGGTATAAGACACGCCTACACAATTGTCAACTACTATCATCTAGATGGTATCGGAGCGAGGGCAAGAATACAGAAAGACAAATATTTATAAGCATATTTAATATCCTGAAAAAGAAAGTTGTATAAAGCATATATATCTTAAAATATAATAAATTATATAAATAAATAAGATATTCATTTTAAACACAGAAAAAACGCCTACTGGTACAACAGCGTACATTATAGTAACTTGCAAACACACACAAAACAATTGGGCAACAAATTTGAAATACCTGTAAACGGTATATGGTGCCAGACAATCGTAATCACAGATATACCTAGAAATGTGTCCATATATGTAGGTCAAGAATTCCCCTGTTGGGTGTTTGTGGAAATGTGTGTCAACATGCCTACATTAACCATGTTTTTCTTGAGCGGAAACCACTTCTATTCTTACGAAGGGAATTAACCTTGATCCTGGGTGTTACATGCAACATATCACCATACTTACGAAGGGAATTAACCTTGATCCTTGGTTGTACATGCAACATATCGCCATGCTTACGAAGAGAATTAACCTTGATCCTCGGTGTTACATGCAACATATCACCATGCTTACGAAGGGAATTAACCTTGATCCTGGGTTTACATGCAACATATCGCCATGCTTATGAAGGGAATTAACCTTGATCCTCGGTGTTACATGCAACATATCACCATGCTTACGAAGGGAATTAACCTTGATCCTGGGTTGTACATGCAACATATCGCCATACTTACGAAGGGAATTAACCTTGATCCTTGGTGTTACATGCAACATATCGCCATACTTACGAAGGGAATTAACCTTGATCCTGGGTGTTACATGCAACATATCGCCATGCTTACGAAGGGAATTAACCTTGATCCTGGGTGTTACATGCAACATATCGCCATGCTTACGAAGGGAATTAACCTTGATCCTTGGTGTTACATGCAACATATCGCCATGCTTACGAAGGGAATTAACCTTGATCCTTGGTGTTACATGCAACATATCGCCATACTTACGAAGGGAATTAACCTTGATCCTGGGTGGTACATGCAACATATCGCCATACTTACGAAGGGAATTAACCTTGATCCTGGGTGGTACATGCAACATATCGCCATGCTTACGAAGGGAATTAACCTTGATCCTGGGTGGTACATGCAACATATCGCCATGTTTACGAAGGGAATTAACCTTGATCCTGGGTGGTACATGCAACCTATCGCCATGCTTACGAAGGGAATTAACTTTAATCCTGGGTGGTACATGCAACATATCGCCATACTTACGAAGGGAATTAACCTTGATCCTGGGTGGTACATGCAACATATCGCCATGCTTACGAAGGGAATTAACCTTGATCCTGGGTGGTACATGCAACATATCGCCATGCTACAATAATCACTATTAGTAGTAATTTCAGAATCCCATTGTACTAGTAGGCTAAGTCATCAAGTGGAAACCGCGTTTCTATTTATAGTAACAGTTGCCATGAAACCCAGTGATGATCCCATGCTATGACGACCACTTGTGTAAAGTGATTTCAAAATTCCTGTATGCATTATGAACGTTTTGCAGAAACCATTTTTCTATTTTTAGTAGTGTGACCTTGACTACATTAACCTGTGTTTGAGTGCAAACTGCTGTGGTGATCGCAGTTACCAACTAATTTCAAGTTGAAAAATAAATAATTCTAACAATTAAATATCTGAAAATGTGAAAAAAAGCAGGTCATAACTCAAAATATTCTCAAGACAATACTAGTACCGTTACCCATAACACAAATACCAGTTGTTTGTCCAAATTATATAATTAATAAAACATATCTCATGTAAAAGACATTTGGAGCATCTCTGTACTTGTATAGCACTAAGGATTGATGCACGAGATCTCATTAGGGGCATATACTTTGGAACTTCGTACACTTGATATCCCGACGGGAACAGCCTTCTGTCCCACCCCCTCCCACTCAATTGTTCTCGCCATACAATAAAGCATTTCTGACGGGAACAGCCTTCTGTCCCACCCCCTCCCACTCAATTGTTCTCGCCATACAATAAAGCATTTCCGACGGGAACAGCCTTCTGTCCCACCCCCTCCCACTCAATTGTTCTCGCCATACAATAAAGCATTTCTGACGGGAACAGCCTTCTGTCCCACCCCCTCCCACTCAATTGTTCTCGCCATACAATAAAGCATTTCCGACGGGAACAGCCTTCTGTCCCACCCCCTCCCACTCAATTGTTCTCGCCATACAATAAAGCATTTCCGACGGGAACAGCCTTCTGTCCCACCCCCTCCCACTCAATTGTTCTCGCCATACAATAAGCATTTCTGATGGGAACAGCCTTCTGTCCCACCCCTCCCACTCAATTGTTCTCGCCATACAATAAAGCATTTCTGACGGGAACAGCCTTCTGTCCCACCCCCTCCCACTCAATTGTTCTCGCCATACAATAAAGCATTTCTGACGGGAACAGCCTTCTGTCCCACCCCCTCCCACTCAATTGTTCTCGCCATACAATAAAGCATTTCTGACGGGAACAGCCTTCTGTCCCACCCCCTCCCACTCAATTGTTCTCGCCATACAATAAAGCATTTCTGACGGGAACAGCCTTCTGTCCCACCCCCTCCCACTCAATTGTTCTCGCCATACAATAAAGCATTTCTGACGGGAACAGCCTTCTGTCCCACCCCCTCCCACTCAATTGTTCTCGCCATACAATAAAGCATTTCTGACGGGAACAGCCTTCTGTCCCACCCCCTCCCACTCAATTGTTCTCGCCATACAATAAAGCATTTCTGACGGAACAGCCTTCTGTCCCACCCCCTCCCACTCAATTGTTCTCGCCATACAATAAAGCATTTCTGACGGGAACAGCCTTCTGTCCCACCCCCTCCCACTCAATTGTTCTCGCCATACAATAAAGCATTTCTGACGGGAACAGCCTTCTGTCCCACCCCCTCCCACTCAATTGTTCTCGCCATACAATAAAGCATTTCTGACGGGAACAGCCTTCTGTCCCACCCCCTCCCACTCAATTGTTCTCGCCATACAATAAAGCATTTCCGACAGGAACACCCTTCTGTCCCACCCCCTCCCACTCAATTGTTCTCACCATACAATAAAGCATTTCTGACGGGAACAGCCTTCTGCCCCAACCCCTCCCACTCAATTGTTCTCACCATACAATAAAGCATTTCATACTGTACAAACACTACATTAATGGTTTCCATCTCAAATATATATTCAACAATAACAGTACACAAAAACTCGTAGATACATTGTAAATACTACATACTATCACAGTTCAGCAGTTTACTATTTGTATAGTCTAATATTAATATAATTAAATAAGGCACGCTCAGCTTACAGTCCATACTCGCCTATAACACCAGTTCTTTACCACCAGATAATGGCTTCCCTTCTTATAAGTGAGTGCTAAATACTTCTTTTTTCTAACCAGCTAGTTAAATAATGGTTACCGATTGCCTACCAGCCTACCAGCCTGGCTGGCTTACCAGCATAGGATTCAGTAAGTACTGATGTTCATAAACAGAAGTGTCTCAAGTTAGAAATGGCTGGCCCTTTAAATAGGGGTGACACTATAATAAACAAACACTTTACTTTACTTGATAAGACTGGAAGCCACTAAGACTGGAAGCCTCTTTGAGGCCATAAGCTGGTGGAAAAAAACTTGTTTTATAGGCTTATAGTACCCGGTAAATGTAAATATTTGGCGATAAAGGTCGGCTAGCAGGTAAGATTGGGCTAGTCCAACTATGTTATTTCCAGAGGTTTAAAGCAACACTACATCGGTGAAAACGCAAATGTGTGCAGAATGTAATTTGCTATTATATGGTATAATTTTTCAAGTATTTCAACAAATAAACAAATGTCGTATAAGCGGTTTGTTGACATAACAAAATAATGTAAATAGGGTCGACATTCATGCGTAATACAAAGCGTTTATCCTGAATAGCACGAGGTATGGTATATATTTACCGTGATATCTCACATGTGTGCCTATGCATATTTACTTGTAGACTAATCTTATTTAAATTATCTCTAATCGAAAGTATCGCGTGTTTAGTATTGACTCCAATGACAAACAAACGTCAATTCAGGAGTGAAATCTAACCGAAATCCTAATTTCACTTTTGAAAACAAAACACTGTTTATTGATTCAATGTTAGTGTTCGAATGTTTTCAGAAGAATGTGTAGTAGCTATGCATTTATATGTGAACAAATGCATTTTGGCAGAAAATTGCCCACGTTTGCTTTGTCATGCTTTGAACATATTGTCAGTAGAATATTTTAGTTTAATATGTTGTTGCATGTACGTCATTTAATAATAAAATGACATATGCACAAAATGCACACTTCTATGTTATTCCTTACAAAGCAAATGAACCTGCCAAAGTATCAGTAGGATTTAGTTTATACACATTTATTTTAGCTTGATTGCGAAACAAGTTCTTATAACTTATATTAATCACTCTCGAGACATCATTCCTGATGGAATCCATCGCCACGAGGGAGAGAGAAGAGGCAACGTGGAATTTAAATGCTTTGCCTAAGGGCACAATCGCAATGGCTCCAGCGGGGCTCGAACTCCGGACCTTTCGCACCTGCGCTATCACGACTTCCAGAGTAGGATTTACATGACATTGGTTGAAATTTTGGGTTAGCATGGGCTGCTTCAAATGCATTTTATTTGCATTTTCAATGTAATGTTGCTTTAATTGTCACTACTCTTAATAAGTCTTATCCACAATGCTGGCTCATTTAGAATGTGCTGGATACTGGGATAGTTTAACCCATTCAACACCAAGTAACTCACATGGACTGGTCCATGATATTCATAAACCAATAAATGAATCAGAAAATCACATTTGGACAAGTTCATTTATCAAAATGGGTAATTATGTCTAAAAATAGTCATATCACTGGCAAAAAGTGCAGATCCTGATGAGATGGCTCATCACGAGCCGGCTCATCTGGATCTACACTTTTTGTAAGCCTATTTAGAGGTCTGTGGTGTTGAAAGGGTTAAAGACCGAAGCTTAGAAATCATAATTACATGTATTCTATTATATTTAAATATTTTTTTTTTTTTTAACCCATTTCATTCTGAATACATTTAAAGGCTTTTGCAAACAACATAAATCCCGATCAGCCGCAGCGTGATGCTGCGTGCTGATCAGGATCTATGTTGTTTGTTACATAGCAAGATCCTCTGAATAACAAACATTATAGAGCCTGATCAGACGGAACGTTCCATTGAGGCTGATCTGGTTCTATGTTCTTTGCAAATACTGTTTGAACGGTATCCAGGATGAAATGGGTTAAAGCTAAGTAGGTATATAATCTTGAAGCTCCTCCCATAATAATAATTGGTTCTTCAGAAATTACTATTTGTAAATTACCTCCCTTTATGGATATTTAATTACAACTTCATCAATAACTGTACAATGATTGTTTACTATAAACTAACACTAGGATAACTATACACAGGTATAACAATCATATTTGATGATTTTAATATAAGGGCAGTGGAATTAGAGGGGGCAATTTAGTATTTTACAACCATAAATCAACAATACAAGGCACTAAACTATGAATATTGTAAAAGTGAAATAATGGATAATACTTATTTGGCTATTCTAACTTAACCCATTCAACCCCAAGTAACTGACATGGACTGGTCCATGATATTTTTAGACCAATAAATTAATAAGAAAATTACCTTTGGACCAGTTCATTTATCAAAATGGGTAATTTTATTTAAAAATAGTAATAATTATTACTGGCAAAATGTGCAGATCCTGATGAGACGGCTCGTCACGAGCTGGCTCATCTGGATCTACACTTTTTGAAAGCCTATTTAGAGGTCTGTGGTGTTGAAAGGGTTAAATGGAACACACACATTCCACTTTACACAATCAAGTGATATCAAAATTTAAAACTTTCATTTAAGAATTATGTAATCTTCTTACTCTTTGCATGCTGGGTAAAATAAAGGCTATAAATAGTTCATATAATTAATTAAGTCGTTAATGTGTTTTTCTTATTGGTAACTGAAAACTCTGGAAATATGTCCTGGAATTTCATTAGAATTATGGAAAAATATGTCCATTTAGAGCTTGCCAACAAGGTATGAACCATGGTGAAAGATATGTCCATTTAGAGCTTGCCAACAAGGTATGAACCATGGTGAAAAATATGTCCATTTAGAGCTTTCCAACAAGGTATGAACCATGGAGATGGGATGGAAAATAAATATTTTATGAAGAAAACTAAATTACGCTACTATACATTTGATACACTATCTGGTAAACTTGCCCATACAAAATGGCCACCACAGCATGAATGGTGATGTCATATGTGAACTACGCATAACAAGCACGTGTCATCATTAGCCGCTGTTAGCCGCTGTCACAGACGGATCTGTAGTCCAGTGGTAACTCGCTGGACTGGTAATCCAGGGATCACAGGTTCGATCCCCCGTCTGACCATAATAAAATTAACAGTCTTTCAGATGGGACTTTAATAAACCGAGGTATTGTGTCGGTGCTGTACACCGTGCACGTAAAAGAACCAGAGGAGACTCTGGAATGGGTCTCTGTCTGTATCAATGCACTATCCTCCAAAAATCTAAAATGACTAATCTCTTCAGGAGGCGTCCCTCATATGGGCAACTGGTAGCGACGATAAATAAACGTAAAACACACACACACACATAGCTGCTGTTATAAATGCCTGTACGGTTAGAAGGGTCTACCATATACATGTACAAAACATAAGAAACTTTGTTTAATGTCGGGATAACACTAACAAGTAAACATTAGCTAATAAGCTATTTTCCGACTAGCGATTTTTGTACATGCCTTTCCATGACAACTAAAACACAAAATTCTGCCACAAAAGAAAGCACTTTGGATTTCATTCTGACAAAAATGGTCGATTCCCAGAAGCCAGCCAGCATCACCAGTGAACACTAACAGATCATGTGATCTCAGTCGTGCAACACACTAACTGGAATGCTCAAGCACAGCTCCCACCGATGCACCAATAACAGACTACCGATATAAACACTGCCTCAACTCATCCAATGCTTCACCAGTCTTACCCATAAACAAATATTTTCTAAAGATTGACCCGTAACCTGCATAGAGCCAGATCAGATGGTATATAAACGTGCCATCTGATCAGGCTCTATGTTTGCTGTTCGGATAGTGGAGCTAAAACACTTGTCTGAATAGTAAACAACATAGATCCTGATCAGATCCAATTTATTCGGCAGATTATGGGTTAATATTCACGACTACTGGGAAACACTCAAGAATACTGTTATATTAACAACACTTCTGTCCCTTAGAATAACTTCAATCCAAGGTTCGGGAGTCACACGTACCAGGGTCACCTTTACGGTCCTCCCATGAATGGTGGTATGGTCAACCTACTACTCGTGCGTTTTGTCTATTTTGTTCAATATTGGTACAGTAGTCTCCCTTGACAATACATTACTGACATGGCCGAAGTATGCATGCATTAATTTTTGTGTCAGTTTGGAAACTTATGACCTTTTTTCTCTGCAAACACTTTCAATATTTCATCCTGTTTTTTCAGTTGTGATTCAAACTTTGCACAAAGTCCATTTAATTCTTTTATAGAAGCATCCTTCTCCTTAAGTGATACAACAGCTTTTTCCAATTTTGATGTCATTTCTTGACAATTTGCACAAGTCTGTAAAAGAAAAAATAGCATGAATTTTAGCTAGATAGTCTGGACAATCATATGTCTGGACAACCAGATTTCTGGGCAGCCATGTTTCCGGACGGCCATGTTCCTGAAAAGCCGGACTGCCATGTTTTTGGACAGCAATGTTTCCGGACTGCTGTGTTTTTGGCAGCAATGTTTCCGGACTGCCATGTTTTTGGACAGCAATGTTTCCAGACTGCTGTGTTTTTGGACAGCAATGTTTCCGGACTGCTGTGTTTTTGGACAGCAATGTTTCCGGACTGCTGTGTTTTTGGACAGCAATTTTTGGACAGCAATGTTTCTGGACTGCTGTGCTTTTGGAAAGCAATGTTTCCAGACTGCCGTGTTTTTGGAAGACCATATTTCTGGACAGATCAGTTTCTTAAGCTTCACTTTTATAATGTTGTATTAAAATTATGAATTGCATGTACACTTAATATAGACTAGTGGTAACAATGTTTATTTGAAACATAATAATTATTAAAACAAGACAACCGGCACATGTGTTTCTTCCCACAGATGATTAACTGTAAATGCAATGGTGCTCTCCCCAAATAAACACATGCCTTTAAAATATCATATTCAAGAGTTATGAAATTATAAAAAATAATAATATTTTGCCCAGGTGGGGAGCCCCAATTCCTGGGTGATTTGGCATTCAGATGCTCAACAAACATGGTACATTGGGGCAGTGGGCACTTAGTGGGCATAGACAATTAGTCCAAAGGCTACTATGCAAAGTTTCAAATAGTTTGTGAGAAATATCATGTCCGAGGTTGTTTAACAAATCATTTCCCCCCTGAAACCGTAATATTGCCCAAGTTAAAGGTCACTCACTGGTTGGGGTGGACTTTTTTTTTTATACTTTATTTATTTTTTACAACGATTGTGAAGCAAGTTTTAACAACTTATATTAATCACTCTCGTTGGCTCGGTGAAAGCGTATATGTCGTCATTCATATGGGAGGATACCGGAGTACCCGGAGAAAACCCACCTGTCCGATCTGGCGACCATCATATCATTTCACATACTTCCTTGTGGTGTGGACTTAGTGTGGGGGTAGACAGTTAGCCCAAAGATGGGCATGCAAAACTTCAATGAAACATTGATGATGGATTTTAATAAATAATATATTTATGAACTTTTACACATCAATATATCAAAACCATACAGTTCATATTCAACGTGACTGCTGGTCCGTGCAACAAGCTTGGGGGGTAGGAAACAACCATACAGTTCATATTCAATGTGACTGCTGGTCCGTGCAACAAGCTTGGGGGGTAGGAAACAACCATACAGTTCATATTCAATGTGACTGCTGGTCCGTGCAACAAGCTTGGGGGGTAGGAAACAACCATACAGTTCATATTCAACGTGACTGCTGGTCCGTACAACAAGCTTGGGGGGAGGTAGGAAACAACCATACAGTTCATATTCAATGTGACTGCTGGTCCGTGCAACAAGCTTGGGGGGGGTAGGAAACAACCATACAGTTCATATTCAATGTGACTGCTGGTCCGTACAACAAGTTTGGGGGGGGTAGGAAACAACCATACAGTTCATATTCAATGTGACTGCTGGTCCGTGCAACAAGCTTGGGTGGGGGTAGGAAACAACCATACAGTTCATATTCAATGTGACTGCTGGTCCGTACAACAAGTTTGGGGGTAGGAAACAACCCAATAGAACAGAATTCAGTATATCCAAGCTTTATTTTTGGAGAATTCCGGCTTGCATAATAACGTCCTACCAAGGCCTTTAACTGAAATTAACTTCTGAAATTATTTCAGAATAATTTCAACATCTAGTCATAATATGATGACAAGCGACTTCTACACCATGTCTATAGCTGGAGTTGGGTAAATAGCTGGAGTTGGGTAAATAGCTGGAGTTGGGTAAATAGCTGGAGTTGGGTAAATAGCTGGAGTTGGGTAAATAGCTGGTAAATAGCTGGAGTTGGGGAAATAGCTGGAGTTGGGTAAATAGCTGGAGTTGGGTAGGTATTAAAGTGCTTACTTTATTAGCTTTGTACTGTTTGAGTTTGATACGTAGCGTATCTGCCTCGTCCTGTATTCTACCCAACTCTTTCGTTAATTCCTCTAGCTGCTGTTGTCGCTCCCTGAATGAATGAAATATGATTAACTATCATTCACTGAGTGAACATATAAAATATATACCGGTAAACATTTAGTTCGGAGAAAATAAATATAAACATGTTTAATTATTGCTACCCGAGTATATGTGAAAATATGCTTCTTAATTGTTCCTTAATTGAGTAAATAAATTAGAGACCCATGCCAGAGTCTCCTCTGGTTATTTTAAATGCACGGTGTACAGCACCGACACTAAACCTCGGTTTAAAGTCCCATCTGAAAGACTGTTAATTATTGTGTTTTTGAGTATACAGTCAAACCTGTGATAGTGGTCACCTGTATTAAACAGCCAGTTTCCAGATTCCCAATCGGTTGTTTTATTATATATTTGACATCTATTAAGCAGCCACCTGTGCTAAGCAGCCACTTTCTCTGACTCCTTTGGCTGGCTGCTTAAGACAGGTTTGACTGTAATGCTTAAATTGTCATGCAAACACGTACCATGAGTTACCCTTTAGTGACTCTGCCATTTGTTGTTTTAATCTATTCAGTTTCACATCTCTTTCTGCTAGTTCTTTGTCTTTCTGCTCCACTGTCTCCTGAAGCCTCTTTTCAAACTAAATAAAATAACTGTCCATGTCATACGTACACACATTTAAAGGTCAGTTAGATTTAAAACCTTATAACCGCATCAACCCGGGGCAATCCAAAACTCACAGGACTACTCATTAACGAAATCAGCAACATTACTACACCAATACTTAACACACTATTAGAAGGAAATGCACAACTCAGCTCTGAACAAAACATATCACTTTTCACTCACGTTCACAAGTACATTAAAGACACAAAACGATTTGCATAACACTACAACAAACAATTGCCATATGGAATGCCTATTCAATGTCCGTACATTCACGAGCCGGTGGCATCTGATTCTGAAACGCTCTCCTTCAATTTTGTTTTCTTTCTTTCTCCAATACAATATCATCATAGCCAATTGTGGTGATGTAATTGGATGATCAAGTGCAGCTGGTCATCCTGTTGCACAATCACCATCATATCTTAACATATATTTCAAAATTAGTATCATTTTCTCACATTCTAAAATTAATGAGTTACTCAATATTTGACAGTAATTTTGTTGCTAACGGTATGTTTTGTAAATGATTCATAGGAAAGAGGTAACCATATAAGCAAGTTGCTTTCTCCTCAATCCTACATGTATTTTCATATTGTGGTCATTAGATTATGTATATTCATTGAAATAAAATATTGTTTAAACTAATTCAAGCATTGAACATGCACGATATCTACCAATGACATATCAAATTACTCCGGTACTTACCATTCTGCTACTTGTCACATATGTATTTGTATTGGTGCTGCCAAATTGGCCCTTTATGCACATAGGGTACTTGTGAAAATGGGGCAAGGTGTACTATCCAATACCTACAACACATATATGTCACAAACAGCCTGGATTAGGGCTGTTCTGGAGCGGAACGACAGGGCACTGCATCCTCCCAAGTTTTAGCCCCACCCTATATTCCCCTTTTATCTTTTTTTATTGTTGGTATATGTATATAGGATGACCTAGAACCACAGTGGATCTTGTATATATGACCTGGGTGAGAGTAACCTGGTCATTCAATTTTGTCTGTTGTCTCTTTGCCACCTTCAGTGACCTCTGCATTGTGCAAACATTTACCTCTTTCTGAGCGAGGGCTAATTTAGCTTACTGTTCCTGTATTACCCTCGTGAGTTCGGACTGTAAGTTCGCTATCTTCCTCTCTGCCTCCTTCAGTGACCTCTATATTGTGCAAACACTTACCTCTTTCTGAGCGAGGGCTAATTTAGCTTCCTGTTCCTGTATTACCCTCGCGAGTTCGGACTGTAAGTTCATTATCTTCCTCTCTGCCTCCTTCAGTGACCTCTACATTGTGCAGACACTTACCTCTTTCTGAGCGAGGGCTAATTTAGCTTCCTGTTCTTGTATTACCATCGTGAGTTCGGACTGTAAGTTCGCTATCTTCCTCTCTGCCTCCTTCAGTGATTTGCGTGTCGTGCGATGATCAGTCACTTCTGCTTCATACAACCGTTTAAAATGTTCTTCCTGCAAATAGTGTATATACATATATTTGTAACATTTCTTTATAGTGAAACCCCTCTAAATCGGAATTCCCTCCAAACTGGACAATTTCTGCGCTCCCGATATTTTCCCTTCTTTGTTCTGTTATAAATGTTTCATTCCAAAGATTTAACGGTGCAGCTGTTCTGGTTAACAAAATAGGAATGAATTGGGCCTTCATCAACAAGGCAGAGTGTCACCTCTAAACGGACAACAAACTGCACTACTGCCACAAGTCACATAGACATGCAAATAACGATCACATAGCCATCCTTGCAAACATTACACTGATAACTGCTCTATTTATGTAAGGAACACTGACTACAATCACAGGGGTTCTAATGGAAGCGCCATAATGTATTATCTTCATAACAGAGTCCTGTCATTTCAAACAAGGATATTTAATACATTATGTACGAACAGTTAAACCTATCTTAAGCAGCCATCCAAAGGAATCACAGAAAGTGGCTGTTTAGCACAGGTGGCTGCTTAATAGAGGTCAAATGTATAATACATATTGGGAATATGTAAACTGGCTGCTTAATACAGGTTGGCTGCTTAATACAGGTGACCACTAACACAGGTTTGACTGTATGTTCAAAACACATTGATGTTGATTTGTCTTAAACAGTATTTATTCCAATAAATTTACATGTATAACACAAAAAATGTTACAAATTATATAAATTTGTCACTTAAAAAGTAAACACCACAGACATGTTAAGTTTAAAGGTTTAATTTCTTTAATGCTAAACCTTTACATCCAACATGGGTAAAGACTCAAAATAATCTACAACTTAATAAATAACGAGCTTAAAAGGGAGATCAGACGTACTGTGATTAATGATGTAAATGTTTACAAACAATGCAAGTGCATTGTGGGCCAAACGGTAATAGTCGTGTGAATAACACATGTTTATACAAATTTATTTTAGCTCAATTGCAAAACAAGTTCTTACAACTTATATTAATCACTCTCGAGACCTCATTCCTGATGGAATCCATCGCCACGAGGGAGAGAGCAGAGGCAATTTGGAATTTAAATGCCTTGCCTAAGGGCACAATCCTAACAGCTCCAGCAGGGTTCGAACTCCGGACCTTTCGTACCTGAAGCGAACGCGCATCCACTGCACTATCATGACTTCCAATAACACATGTATGGTAGCGATGCATCATTAATTGCATCATCGATGATGTATTGCTGTTCTCATAATATATAATGACATGACTTCACAGCAATGTTGATCTGTAGTCCAGTGGTAACACTGTCTGTATCATTGCACTATCCTCCAAAATCTAAAATGACTAATCTCTTCAGGCGACGTCGCTCATATGGGCAACCGGTAGCGACGATAAATAAACGTAAAACACACACAATGTTCTGATTTTATCGGTAACCAATAAAATGATAGAAATTTGGACGCGGAAATAAACGGAGACTAACCGACTTGTTTGTGATATCTAATTAGCATAAAGTAGTCCCCTAGTCTATAAGGTTAGACAGATTTATTTTGGCGCCAAAAGCCTGTCAATAGGTGAGAAAATATACTTCTGGAGATGTCCCCATGGAGAACAATACATGTATACTTCTGGAGATGTCCCCATGGAGAAGAACAATACATGTATACTTCTGGAGATGTCCCCATGGAGAACAATACATGTATACTTCTGGAGATGTCACCATGGAGAACAATACATGTATACTTCTGGAGATGGCATCATGGAGAACAATACATATATACTTCTGGAGATGTTACCATGGAGAACAATACATGTATACTTCTGGAGATGGCATCATGGAGAACAATACATATATACTTCTGGAGATGTTACCATGGAGAACAATACATGTATACTTCTGGAGATGTCACCATGGAGAACAATACATGTATACTTCTGGAGATGTCACCATGGAGAACAATACATGTATACTTCTGGAGATGGCATCATGGAGAACAATACATGTATACTTCTGGAGATGGCCCCATGGAGAACAATACATGTATACTTCTGGAGATGGCCCCATGAAGAACAATACATGTATACTTCTGGAGATGGCCCCATGGAGAACAATACATGTATACTTCTGGAGATGGCCCCATGAAGGGGGGACAACCTGTTTTGACAATAATTAAATGCTCAATAACAAGACACTAACCATTTTCTTGTGTTCAGCTGCCATGTCCTCTATAGTCTGGTCTTTGTGTTTGATCACTTCCTTCAGCTCTTCAATCTCCATCTCCAGACTCCCTATCTTCTCCTTTAAGTCCTTAATTGTGGCCTGTAATTAAACAAACATCTCATAATTAAGAGGAAGTTTAAGTTTAGTTCAAATTAACTTAGCTTGCTTGTTAACCCATTAAACACCAAGTAACTGACATGGACTAGGCCATGATATTTTTAGACCAATAAATTAATAAGAATATTACATTTGGACCAGTTCATATATCAAAATGGGTAATTTTGTCTAAAAATAGTGGCAAAACGTGCAGATCCTGATGAGACTGCTCATCATGAGCCAGCTCATCTGCATCTACACTTTTAATCCTATTTAGAGGTATGTGGTGTTGAAAGGGTTAAACAAGGTTTTACAATGCTCTCGTTACCTCAATCCTGATGGAATCCATCACCTTTAGGGAGAGAGAAGAGACATGGATTCAGGAACCTACCATCGTGGGCTAGCAATCACAACACACCAGTTATGAGTAGACACCATATCCCCCGCAGTAGTATTATCCATTGTATACATATTGGCGGGTATATCAATTGCAGTACTACTCTCTAAATGGTGTTTGAATTGCAGTACTACTCTCTAAATGGTGTTTGAATTGCAGTACTACTCTCTAAATGGTGTTTGAATTGCAGTACTACTCTCTAAATGGTGTTTGAATTGCAGTACTACTCTCTAAATGATGTTTGAATTGCAGTACTACTCTCTAAATGATGTTTGAATTGCAGTACTACTCTCTAAATGGTGTTTGAATTGCAGTACTACTCTCTAAATGGTGTTTGAATTGCAGTACTACTCTCTAAATGGTGTTTGAATTGCAGTAAGTTCATTCATTACCAGCGTGAACTGGCTCCTAGCCCGCTTTTCTAGAGTAATAAGCCTTGTACGGATATATTCCCTGCCACAGTTCCGACATATGAAGATCTGACTCTGTACCCCCTTACAACAAAAACGGCAAGGCACGGGAACCCGGCTGCTCTTCCTTTTCTTTGCCAGGTGCACCTTACAATATGTGTCGATACAAGACTTCCCACACACTTCTGTATTTCCAACCTTCAACCACGCACATATATGGTGACCCTTCATCATGCATGCCGTTTACCTCAGGTATACTAGAAGTACATTACCGTCTAAATGCATTTTCTAGTTGCTTACATTCGCTATGTTGTTGTAGAAAGGGTGGTGCGATGGGGGCGAGGGGCCCAGCCGGGGCCCCAGTGGCAGTCCCGGCACACGAGGGCTACGAACACCACGTTGTTGTAGAAAGGGCGGCGCGGTGGGATCCTGTTGCCGGACCATCAGCGTTTAGACTGAACAGGATCCTGGAGATTCAAACTCTACTCTTAAACGAACAACGTATCCATAGCAGCCTAGTCAAAAAATACAGGCGAGCTAGTAGTATATACAAGGCTGGGTCTGGGCCACCCACCCCCCTAGGGACTGCCCCAGCCCCGGCTACGCCTCCTGCACCGCCCTTTCTACAACAACAACTCACCAGAGCCGCCCTTGCATCTGGATGGACCCCGAGGTCTACATACTAGACCTCTGTGAAAAGTTACATACCTGTAAAAAGTTAGGTGCCCGTGTTATATATATACGTACTCCGAAGGTGGTAGAACATTCCAAAACAATCTATTAGTATTACACAGCTGTTGCTTCCGGGAAGTTCCCCATTCACAAACCAATCTGCTGCTGATTAGTTGAAAGTTATCTTACGTCACGCGAGTGTCTATGGTTTATTTTTAGATAACTTCCGTCAACTTGTTTACATATTGACAACAAATTTCTGACTTGACAAGAAAACTACATCGTTGACAAAGTGACCTAGTTGTGTGTGTTACATCCCACACATTACAGAAGCCCACCAAAGCTAAAGGAAAACCATCAACAAAATGACTGTTAGTCTTATTTATAAAAGAACAGCCAAGAATTTCGTCAAATACATTTTTCTAACAACCCTAAATTGTTAAATATAATCTCTTGATAAGGTGTAGAAATGTTCACACCTGTTTCCGACCTTAACTGATCCATGTTAATTGCCCCTATATACCCATCTGCAACATGTTTAGCCCAAGGCACTAAATTGTCAATAAGATTATGGTCTATAAGGGAAGTAACCGCTACGGAGCTTCTTCAAATTACAACAGGTGCATGTCTAAAAATAGATTTGGAATTTCCGTGTTTTGTTTCTAGAAAATTGATTTTGCTAAACAGTGCAGACCTAAACCGAGATCTTGTGTCGGTGCTGTACACCGTGCACGTAAAAGAACCAGAGGAGACTCTGGAATGGGTCTCTCTCTGTATCATTGCACTATCCTCCAAAAATCTAAAATGACTAATCTCTTCCTCATATGGGAAACCGGTAGCGACGATATATAAACGTAAAACACACAACACACCTAATCATCACCTCCCACTTATCAGAATGCAAGCTGACATTTACACAGGTTGGAGCAGATGACATAGGTTGGAGCAGATGACACAGATTGGAGCAGATGACACAGGTTGGAGCAGATGACATAGGTTGGACCAGATGACACAGGTTGGAGCAGATGACACAGGTTGGAGCAGATGACATAGGTTGGAGCTGATGACATAGGTTGGAGCGGATGACATAGGTTGGAGCAGATGACACAGGTTGGAGCAGATGACACAGGTTGGAGCAGATGACATAGGTTGGAGCAGATGACACAGGTTGGAGCAGATGACATAGGTTGGAGCAGATGACATAGGTTGGAGCAGATGACACAGGTTGGAGCAGATGACATAGGTTGGAGCAGATGACATAGGTTGGAGCAGATGACACAGGTTGGAGCAGATGACACAGGTTGGAGCAGATGACATAGGTTGGAGCAGATGACATAGGTTGGAGCAGATGACACTTTCTAATCTCAATTAAATGAATTTCCAAAAAATAATTAACCCTTTCAACACCACATTCCTCTAAATAGGCTTACAAAAAGTGTAGATCCAGAGTGATGAGCCGTCTCATCAGGATCTGCACTTTTTGCCAGTAACATTACTATTTTTAGACAAAATTACTCATTTTGATAAATGAACTGGTCCAAATGTCTTATTAATTTATTATAATAAGGTCTAAAAATATCATGGACAAGTCCATGTTGGTGTTGAATGGGTTAATAAACATAATTCTCATTGATATAGTTAATCCGAATTTACAATATAAGTGAATTTATATTTGCATGTATACCTAGAGTGGTGGAACCTATGCTCGGCGTAAATCCTACATACCATGGCCTATAAAAAAAGTTAAATGCACTTGCCGTATATTATTATTTTCTTAAGTCGTGAACACAACTTTCATAAAATTGTTTCATTACGTAACCATGCACCTAAATACAGCTATTGCAACGGCACCTGTTTCCATGGGGAACTAGATACTTTAGGACACCTATGCACGGCGTACATGAATTTTTTTATTTATGCACGGGTAAATGTTGAATATATTATTTTGACTTAGTAACATCAATAACTAACAATATTACAATAGTTTCTTATTATTTGTAAATTTTTTCCCCAATTCAGATAGCCACCTGAAATGTTCATAAACCGCACATTTCGGTGGAAACATTTTTCCCAACAAGTTGTCTGTTTATATTCGGCTACTGAACCAGTCAGGTGACAGTTGCATTATGCTACCGGTATGCACAACGGAATGTTATTGAACCATGCTTCACCTCTGTCAGCAAAAATAGGTTAAAACTATTTAAATATTTTAAATACCGATGTAAATGGAAAAAATACGCCGAGCATAGGAATATGCCGAGCATAGGTTCCACCACTCTACATTTATTCCAGCACTAATGCTACAATAGGCACAAGGGGTTCAGTGAGACGACAACAATAATCATAAATTAGTCTGACCCATACTGACATCAATATTTTTACATCCGGGTCACGTAATTTATGGCTGACGAATATGCTTTCATTAAAATTCCGCTTAAATTGCTAGATATGCCATGGCTGGAAAGCACGCTGCAAGCAAATGAGCTGTTACAATGTGTATGACAAGATAGGTTTAATTTAAACTATATCCGTCCGTAAGAACAGCATCAATGTGGAGAACCTGATCGAGTGTAAGGCTTATAAGACGGGAAGCAATATTAATATTGAGACTGGTGATAAAACACTTGTCTAATAGACGAGTATCGATGGTAGAAAATATCTACTGGTTTTGAAAACACACAATATAATATAATTATCAGATGACTAAATGACGAGTATATAACACCCCTCCAACCCAACTTAGTGTGCACGGTGTGCTGGTGCTTGGATCCCTACAATATAGTGTGCATGGTGTGCATGGTGTGCATAGTGTGCAGGTGTGCTGGTGCTTGGATCCCTACAACCCAACTTAGTGTGCACGGTGTGCTGGTGCTTGGATCCCTACAACCCAACTTAGTGTGCACGGTGTGGCTTGGATCCTACACTAGGGCAGGTGCTGGTGCTTGGATCCCTACAACCCAACTTAGTGTGCACGGTGTGCTGGTGCTTGGATCCCTACAACCCAACTTAGTGTGCACGGTGTGCTGGTGCTTGGATCCCTACAACCCAACTTAGTGTGCACGGTGTGCTGGTGCTTGGATCCCTACAACCCAACTTAGTGTGCACGTGCATGGTGTGCTGGTGCTTGGATCCCTACAACCCAACTTAGTGTGCACGGTGTGCTGGTGCTTGGATCCCTACAACCCAACTTAGTGTGCACGGTGGTGCAGGTGTGCTGGTGCTGGACCCTACAAGTGTGCATGGTGTGCTGGTGCTTGGATCCCTACAACCCAACTTAGTGTGCACGGTGTGCTGGTGCTTGGATCCCTACAACCCAACTTAGTGTGCACGGTGTGCTGGTGCTTGGATCCCTACAACCCAACTTAGTGTGCACGGTGTGCTGGTGCTTGGATCCCTACAACATAGTGTGCAGGTGTGCTGGTGCGACCATAGTGTGCATGGTGTGCTGGTGCTTGGATCCCTACAACCCAACTTAGTGTGCACGGTGTGCTGGTGCTTGGATCCCTACAACATAGGTGCAGGTGCTGGTGCTGGACCCTACAACCCAACTAGTGTGCACGGTGTGCTGGTGCTTGGATCCCTACAACCCAACTAGTGTGCACGGTGTGCTGGTGCTTGGATCCCTACAACCCAACTAGTGTGCACGGTGTGCTGGTGCTTGGATCCCTACAACCCAACTAGTGTGCACGGTGTGCTGGTGCTTGGATCCCTACAACATAGTGTGCACGGTGTGCTGGTGCTTGGACCCCTACAACATAGTGTGCATGGTGTGCTGGTGCATGTGTGCATGTGCACACCCCACCCACACACGGTGTGCTGGTGCTTGGATCCCTACAACCCAACTTAGTGTGCACGGTGTGCTGGTGCTTGGACCCCTCCAACCCAACTTAGTGTGCATGGTGTGCTGGTGCTTGGATCCCTACAACCCAACATAGTGTGCACGGTGTGCTGGTGCTTGGATCCCTACAACCCAACTTAGTGTGCATGGTGTGCTGGTGCTTGGATCCCTACAACCCAACTTAGTGTGCACGGTGTGCTGGTGCTTGGATCCCTACAATAGTGTGCGTGTGCTGGTGCTTGATCCCTACAACCCAACTTAGTGTGCACGGTGTGCTGGTGCTTGGATCCCTACAACCCAACATAGTGTGCATGGTGTGCTGGTGCTTGGATCCCTACAACCCAACTTAGTGTGCACGGTGTGCTGGTGCTTGGATCCCTACAACCCAACTTAGTGTGCACGGTGTGCTGGTGCTTGGATCCCTACAACCCAACTAGTGTGCACGGTGTGCTGGTGCTTGGATCCCTACAACCCAACTTAGTGTGCACGGTGTGCTGGTGCTTGGATCCCTACAACCCAACTTAGTGTGCACGGTGTGCTGGTGCTTGGATCCCTACAACCCAATACATGTGTGCACGGTGTGCTGGTGCTTGGATCCCTACAACCCAACTACAGTGCACGGTGTGCTGGTGCTTGGATCCCTACAACCCAACACAAGTGTGCACGGTGTGCTGGTGCTTGGATCCCTACAACCCAACTTAGTGTGCACGGTGTGCTGGTGCTTGGATCCCTACAACCCAACTAGTGTGCACGGTGTGCTGGTGCTTGGACCCCTCCAACCCAACATAGTGTGCACGGTGTGCTGGTGCTTGGACCCCTCCAACCCAACATAGCGTGCACGGTGCGCTGGTGCTTGGACCCCTCCAACCCAACATAGCGTGCACGGTGCGCTGGTGCTTGGACCCCTCCAACCCAACTTAGCGTGCACGGTGCGCTGGTGCTTGGACCCCTCCAACCCAACATAGCGTGCACGGTGCGCTGGTGCTTGGACCCCTCCAACCCAACTTAGCGTGCACGGTGTGCTGGTGCTTGGATCCTTACAACCCAACTTAGTGTGCACGGTGTGCTGGTGCTTGGACCCCTCCAACCCAACTTAGTGTGCACGGTGTGCTGGTGCTTGGATCCCTACAACCCAACTTAGTGTGCACGGTGTGCTGGTGCTTGGACCCCTCCAACCCAACTTAGTGTGCACGGTGTGCTGGTGCTTGGATCCTTACAACCCAACTTAGTGTGCACGGTGTGCTGGTGCTTGGATCCCTACAACCCAACTTAGTGTGCACGGTGTGCTGGTGCTTGGATCCCTACAACCCAACTTAGTGTGCACGGTGTGCTGGTGCTTGGATCCCTACAACCCAACTTAGTGTGCACGGTGTGCTGGTGCTTGGATCCCTACAACCCAACTTAGTGTGCATGGTGTGCTGGTGCTTGGATCCCTACAACCCAACTTAGTGTGCACGGTGTGCTGGTGCTTGGATCCCTACAACCCAACTTAGTGTGCATGGTGTGCTGGTGCTTGGATCCCTACAACCCAACTTAGTGTGCACGGTGTGCTGGTGCTTGGATCCCTACAACCCAACTTAGTGTGCAGTGCAGGTGTGCTGGTGCTTGGATCCCTACAACCCAACTTAGTGTGCACGGTGTGCTGGTGCTTGGATCCCTACAACCCAACTTAGTGTGCACGGTGTGCTGGTGCTTGGATCCCTACAACCCAACTTAGTGTGCACGGTGTGCTGGTGCTTGGATCCCTACAACCCAACTTAGTGTGCACGGTGTGCTGGTGCTTGGATCCCTACAACCCAACTTAGCGTGTGCACGGTGTGCTGGTGCTTGGATCCCTACAACCCAACTTAGTGTGCATGTGTGCACGGTGTGCTGGTGCTTGGATCCCTACAACCCAACTTAGTGTGCACGGTGTGCTGGTGCTTGGATCCCTACAACCCAACTTAGTGTGCACGGTGTGCTGGTGCTTGGATCCCTACAACCCAACTTAGTGTGCACGTGTGCACGGTGTGCTGGTGCTTGGATCCCTACAACCCAACTTAGTGTGCACGGTGTGCTGGTGCTTGGATCCCTACAACCCAACTTAGTGTGCACGGTGTGCTGGTGCTTGGATCCCTACAACCCAACTTAGTGTGCACGGTGTGCTGGTGCTTGGATCCCTACAACCCAACTTAGTGTGCACGGTGTGCTGGTGCTTGGATCCCTACAACCCAACTTAGTGTGCACGGTGTGCTGGTGCTTGGATCCCTACAGCACAACTTAGTGTGCACGGTGTGCTGGTGCTTGGATCCCTACAACACAACATAGTGTGCATGGTGTGCTGGTGCTTGGACCCCTACAACCCAATTTAGTGTGCACGGTGTGCTGGTGCTTGGATCCCTATAACACAACATAGTGTGCACGGTGCGCTGGTGCCTGGATCCTTACAACCCAACTTAGTGTGCACGGTGCGCTGGTGCTTGGATCCTTACAACCCAACTTAGTGTGCACAGTGTGCTGGTGCTTGGATCCCTACAACACAACTTAGTGTGCACGGTGTGCTGGTGCTTGGACCCCTACAACCCAATTTAGTGTGCACGGTGTGCTGGTGCTTGGATCCCTATAACACAACATAGTGTGCACGGTGTGCTGGTGCTTGGATCCTTACAGTACAACATAGTGTGCACGGTGTGCTGGTGCTTGGATCACTACAACACAACATAGTGTACACGGTGTGCACGGTGTGCACGGTGTGCTGGTGCTTGGATTATACCTTGAAATAGTTACAGCGGGAGCACGGCTACAACATAAACAACATAATTATTTAAATAGTTAACCCTTAACTTGCCCATCACGACAAAAGTTGCTGTTGCAAACAGCATAGAGCCAGATCAGAAAAGACAAAGAACGTGCTGTCTCATCCGGCTCTATAATGTTTGCTATTCGGTTAGTGGAGCTAAAACACTTGTCTGAATAGCAAACAAAATAGATCCTGATCACGTGGTATTATGCAGTGGCTGATCTGGATCTATGTTGTTTAAATTTTCCGTCCAATTTATTCGGCAGGTTAATAGTTTATACCACTTCATTCAAGCTTAGCACACACTTGTGATCGAAGCATTTTCTTCCAACTTTAGCTTTTGGGGTTTAACGTTGCACCAATATGTCATATGGCAACTTTCCAGCAATTTTGGTGGAGGAAGACCTCGGGGTGCCTTTCCGAGCTGTATTTCGGCCACAATCAGCACCTAGGTAGAACCACCAACCTTCTGCAAGCCAGCTGGATCGCTTCCTCACATGAAATAATTTTACATCCCCAGTTGGATTCGAACCAGCAGCGGTGAGGGGCAAGTGTTTTATGTCAACGTGCATAACCACTCGGCCACGGAGGTCACCCTCTTTCAACTTTAAACTCAATACTTAATACGGGAGAGAAGAGGCAATGCAGGTTGTGGGAGACATCAGAATGAGGGGAGAGAAGAGGCAATGCGGGTTGTGGGAACCATCTCCATGATGGGGGAGAGAAGAGGCAATGCGGGTTGTGGGAACCATCTCCATGATGGTTGAGAGAAGAGGCAATGCAGGTTGTGGGAACCATGACCATGAGGGGGAAAGAAGAGGTAATGTGGATTGTGGGAACAATCTCCATGATGGGGGAGAGAAGAGGAAATGCGGGTTGTGGGAACCATCTCCATGATGGTTGAGAGAAGAGGCAATGCAGGTTGTGGGAACCATGACCATGAGGAGGAGAGAAGAGGTAATGTGGATTGTGGGAACCATCTCCATGATGGGGGAGAGAAGAGGCAATGTGGGTTGTGGGAACCATCTCCATGATGGGGGAGAGAAGAGGCAATGTGGGTTGTGGGAACCATCTCCATGATGGGGGAGAGAAGAGGCAATGCGGGTTGTGGGAACCATCTCCATGATGGGGGAGAGAAGAGGCAATGTGGGTTGTGGGAACAATCTCCATGATTGGGGAGAGAAGAGGCAATGCGGGTTGTGGGATCCATCTCCATGATGGTTGAGAGAAGAGGCAATGCAGGTTGTGGGAACCATGACCATGATGGGGGAGAGAAGAGGCAATGCGGGTTGTGGGAACCATCTCCATGATGGGGGAGAGAAGAGGCAATGCGGGTTGTGGGAACCATCTCCATGATGGGGGAGAGAAGAGGCAATGCGGGTTGTGGGAACCATCTCCATGATGGGGGAGAGAAGAGGCAATGCGGGTTGTGGGAACCATCTCCATGATGGGGGAGAGAAGAGGCAATGTGGGTTGTGGGAACCATCTCCATGATGGTGGAGAGAAGAGGCAATGTGGGTTGTGGGAACCATCTCCATGATTGGGGAGAGAAGAGGCAATGCGGGTTGTGGGAACCATCTCCATGATGGGGGAGAGAAGAGGCAATGCTTGTTGAAGTGTCTTCTCCAAGGACACCAGTTACATATATTGTTAATATTTATAACATATTATATTTGCACAAACATGTGCCTGCCAGTCAATAAACACACTGTGTACACATATCATATATATCCTTTTACCAGCTCAATGTTTATATGAACATTAGTATGTTATCAATTTTAAATCATATATACATTTGCAATGCCACAAAACTGAAAACCAATATTCACACTCCTAAATTCAGCTACTCTTACAGATTACATGTTGAGCTAGGATAGGTGGATATATGAATGCAACAGTCTTACCGCGGCTATATATTCAGGTATTCATCATTAACAGTTTTACCATGGCTATATATTCATGTATTCATCATTAACAGTCTTACCACGGCTATATATTCATGTATTCATAATTAACAGTTTTACCACGGCTATATATTCATGTATTCATCATTAACAGTTTTACCGCGGCTATATATTCATGTATTCATCATTAACAGTTTTACAGCGGCTATATATTCTTCATTAACAGTTTTACCACGGCTATATATTCATGTATTCATCATTAACAGTCTTACCACGGCTATATGTTCATGTATTCATAATTAACAGTTTTACCACGGCTATATATTCATGTATTCATCATTAACAGTTTTACCATGGCTATATATTCATGTATTCATCATTAACAGTCTTACCACGGCTATATATTCATGTATTCATCATTAACAGTTTTACCACGGCTATATATTCATGTATTCATCATTAACAGTCTTACCATGGCTATATATTCATGTATTCATCATTAACAGTTTTACCAAGGCTATATATTCATGTATTCATCATTAACAGTTTTACCACGGCTATATATTCATGTATTCATCATTAACAGTCTTACCACGGCTATATATTCATGTATTCATCATTAACAGTTTTACCAAGGCTATATATTCATGTATTCATCATTAACAGTTTTACCAAGGCTATATATTCATGTATTCATCATTAACAGTTTTACAGTGGCTATATATTCTTCATTAACAGTTTTACCGCGGCTATATATTCATGTATTCATCATTAACAGTTTTACAGCGGCTATATATTCTTCATTAACAGTTTTACCGCCGCTATATATTCATGTATTCATCATTAACAGTTTTACCACGGCTATATATTCATGTATTCATCATTAACAGTTTTACAGTGGCTATATATTCATGTATTCATCATTAACCATTTTACCGCAGCTATATATTCATGTATTCATCATTAACAGTTTTGCCGCAGCTATATATTCATGTATTCATCATTAACAGTTTTACCGCGGCTATATATTCAGGTATTCATCATTAACAGTTTTACCACGGCTATATATTCATGTATTCATCATTAACAGTCTTACCACGGCTATATATTCATGTATTCATCATTAACAGTTTTACCATGGCTATATATTCATGTATTCATCATTAACAGTCTTACAACGGCTATATATTCATGTATTCATCATTAACAGTTTTACCAAGGCTATATATTCATGTATTCATCATTAACAGTTTTACTACGGCTATATATTCATGTATTCATCATTAACAGTCTTACCACGGCTATATATTCATGTATTCATCATTAACAGTTTTACCAAGGCTATATATTCATGTATTCATTATTAACAGTTTTACTGCAGCTATATATTCATGTATTCATCATTAACAGTTTTACAGTGGCTATATATTCTTCATTAACAGTTTTACTGCGGCTATATATTCATGTATTCATCATTAACAGTTTTACAGCGGCTATATATTCTTCATTAACAGTTTTACCGCGGCTATATATTCAGGTATTCATCATTAACAGTTTTACCACGGCTATATATTCATGTATTCATCATTAACAGTTTTACAGTGGCTATATATTCATGTATTCATCATTAACCATTTTACCGCAGCTATATATTCATGTATTCATCATTAACAGTTTTGCCGCAGCTATATATTCATGTATTCATCATTAACAGTTTTACCGTGGCTATATATTCATGTATTCATCATTAACAGTTTTGCCGCAGCTATATATTCATGTATTCATCATTAACAGTTTTACCGCGGCTATATATTCAGGTATTCATCATTAACAGTTTTACCACGGCTATATATTCATGTATTCATTATTAACAGTTTTACCGCAGCTATATATTCATGTATTCATCATTAACAGTTTTACCACGGCTATATATTCATGTATTCATCATTAACAGTTTTACTGTGGCTATATATTCATGTATTCATCATTAACAGTTTTACCGCGGCTATATATTCATGTATTCATCATTAACAGTTTTACCGCGGCTATATATTCATGTATTCATCATTAACAGTTTTACCACGGCTATATATTCATGTATTCATCATTAACAGTTTTACCGTGGCTATATATTCATGTATTCATCATTAACAGTTTTACCGCGGCTATATATTCATGTATTCATCATTAACAGTTTTACCGCAGCTATATATTCATGTATTCATCATTAACAGTTTTACCGCGGCTATATATTCAGGTATTCAGCATTAACAGTTTTACCACGGCTATATATTCACGTATTCAGCATTAAACTTCCTTCATGTTGTAATATTTTATCAAGCAAATCTTTTATATATATAATTTATGCGTGCACCATAAAAACTTCTACCATATTTAATATTTAGAACTTTAGATACGAATTAATCCTCTCAGTCAACTCTTTGCATGCTGGGTAAAATAAAGGCGATAAATAGTTCAAATATGTGTAGCAGACGACAAATTTATTAATCTGTTTTTCTTATTTGTAACTGAAAACAAATTTAACTTAGATGGGTGCTTATGATGATCTGGTGGTGTATGACCCACATAACTTAGATGGGGTTATATGATGATTTGGTGGTGTATGACCCACATAACTTAGATGGGGTTATATGATGATTTGGTGGTGTATGACCCACATAACTTAGATGGGGTTGTATGATGATTTGGTGGTGTATGACCCACATAACTTAGATGGGTGTATATGATGATTTAGTGGTGTATGACCCACATAACGTAGATGGGGTTGTATGATGATTTGGTGGTGTATGACCCACATAACTTAGATGGGGATATATGATTTAGTGGTGTATGACCCACATAACTTAGATGGGGTTATATGATGATTTAGTGGTGTATGACCCACATAACTTAGATGGGTGTTTATGATGATTTGGTAAATCTCGTAGGTTTGAAGTCTGCATCGTTTATTTACCTGTCTTTTATTTTAACAAATAACCAATTCAACAATCAAGTGGCATTGGAATGCAATGCCGACATCAAAGTTTTTGAGGTGTGAAAACGAGTACTACCTAGACTTGGCAAGGACCACCTTATTTTCAAATCTGGTAGTCCTACTGGCTACCTCGAAGCATGCATTACAAAAATGCTAACCATTTGGAATTATATTTTTCTATTGCGCCATTTCTTAATGCAATCTCCAGTTTTATATTGAGGTCATTTCTGAAGTACATGTAGTAAATTTATAAAAATATAAAAATTGTTACTTAATATTTCACCCTATAAATGTACACAAATAACAATAGCTTAGCCCTGTACAATATCCCTGGTTCAATTCAAAATGTGCATGTGCTTGAATCTAGCCATTATGCAATTGTGGATCCATGCACATGGGACAAACATACTTAATAAACTGCAGGACAGCAACACATTAGCTAGTCTGGGAACAGGCGTCGATATATTTTGCCTGGACAGTCAAATAAATATATTTTAACACCGAGACCATTAATTGGGCCGTATTGAGTTTCTGATCATATCAACTGTCATTTTGCCAGAAGTTAAAAAGTGAAAAATCGACAGACTGGAACCCAGGCTACACATTAACATGTACATCCAATTCAAGCATGGTAAAAAAAAGAAAACACACAATCAGCCAAAGGTGGACGATGAGGGCCGGGTGTATCCCCTATATAAATGTTTCCAAAATTAGATTCATTGTAGGAGAAATCTGAGCATAATATTGTTTTTTTTTTAAATTTTCAAACTGGGTGACTTGATTCAAACAGGGTGATAGCAGGTTCGAACTGTATCATCGACGTAGGATCACCCACCCCTGATATAGATATGTTACCCGAGTATCCTACACTTAAATCCTCCATTTACCTCGAGATTATGACAGACGGATCTGTAGTCCAGTGGTATCACGCTGGACTGGTAATCCAGGGATCGCAGGTTCGATCCCCCGTCTGACCCTAATAAAATTAACAGTCTTTCAGATGGGACTTTAACTCTAGGTCTCGTGTCGGTGCTGTACACTGTGCACATAAAACAACAAGAGGAGACTCTGGAATGGGTCTCTGTCTGTATCATTGCACAATCCTCCAAAAATTTAAAATGACTAATCTCTTCAGGAGGCGTCGCTCATAAAACACACACACTCAAGATTATGATTAATATAAAATATATGAGCCGCGCCGTGACAAAACCAATATAATGCTGATGAAACACAGAACTCAAGAACTACTGATGATGAAAAAGATAACTAGGTAGCACTCTAGGCTAATATTTCTGAAATACGACCTAGTTTCAAATGACAGATTGTTAGTGTTAACACTTTCCCTCATAGAAGCACCTCTTGACGCCATTACCAATATGACATACATTGACAATGTAGTAGCCAAACCAATAATAATAATAAAGGCCAGAATTTCATGTAGTCCGGGTAATATCTATGGAGGTTGGATAGATATGGCCACTACTTATCCACTGTATGATAGCTAAATGGCTGTCGTTTGTATGGAGATATAATAGTATATTAACCAAAATCTCTATGTAGTCCCAGTAATATCTATGGAGGTTGGATATATATGGTGACTACTTATCCACTGCATGATAGTTAAATGTAGTCGTTTGTATGGAGATATAATAGTATATTAACCTAAATCTCTATGTAGTCCCAGTAATATCTATGGAGGTGGGATATATATGGTGACTACTTATCCACTGCATGATAGTTAAATGTAGTCGTTTGTATGGAGATATAATAGTATATTAACCTAAATCTCTATGTAGTCCCAGTAATATCTATGGAGGTGGGATATATATGGCGACTACTTATCCACTGCATGATAGTTAAATGTAGTCGTTTGTATGGAGATATAATAGTATATTAACCTAAATCTCTATGTAGTCCCAGTAATATCTATGGAGGTGGGATATATATGGCGACTACTTATCCACTGCATGATAGTTAAATGTAGTCGTTTGTATGGAGATATAATAGTATATTAACCTAAATCTCTATGTAGTCCCAGTAATATCTATGGAGGTGGTATAGATATGGCCACTACTTATCCACTGCATGATAGTTAAATGTAGTCGTTTGTATGGAGATATAATAGTATATTAACCTAAATCTCTATGTAGTCCCAGTAATATCTATGGAGGTGGGATATATATGGCGACTACTTATCCACTGCATGATAGTTAAATGTAGTCGTTTGTATGGAGATATAATAGTATATTAACCTAAATCTCTATGTAGTCCCAGTAATATCTATGGAGGTGGGATATATATGGCGACTACTTATCCACTGCATGATAGTTAAATGTAGTCGTTTGTATGGAGATATAATAGTATATTAACCTAAATCTCTATGTAGTCCCAGTAATATCTATGGAGGTGGGATATATATGGCGACTACTTATCCACTGCATGATAGTTAAATGTAGTCGTTTGTATGGAGATATAATAGTATATTAACCTAAATCTCTATGTAGTCCCAGTAATATCTATGGAGGTGGTATAGATATGGCGACTACTTATCCACTGTATGATAGCTAAATGTTGTCGTTTGTATGGAGATATAATAGTATATTAACCTAAATCTCTATGTAGTCCCAGTAATATCTATGGAGGTTGGATAGATATGGCCACTACTTATCCACTGTATGATAGTTAAATGGCTGTCGTTTGTATGGAGATATAATAGTATATTAACCTAAATCTCTATGAAGTCACAGTAATATCTATGGAGGTGGGATATATATGGTGACTACTTATCCACTGCATGATAGTTAAATGTAGTCGTTTGTATGGAGATATAATAGTATATTAACCTAAATCTCTATGTAGTCCCAGTAATATCTATGGAGGTGGGATAGATATGGCGACTACTTATCCACTGTATGATAGCTAAATGTTGTCGTTTGTATGGAGATATAATAGTATATTAACCTAAATCTCTATGTAGTCCCAGTAATATCTATGGAGGTTGGATAGATATGGCGATATAAATCTCTATGAAGGAAAGGGTTAATGTTACTCCAGTAATATATTTTGTATAATCTACAACTTACTACGAATGTTTAAAGTTCTATAATGAGTAGTTGGGTTATGCGGTTTGTATCATTCATGGGCCTTAATGTAGTCCCGTTTATAAGACTGGTCCTTAGTAAAAAGTGAGCAGACACCAACAAAATGAAACACTTAACCCTTTCAACACTACAGACCTCTAAATAGGCTTACAAAAAGTGTAGATACAGATGAGCCGGCTCATGATGAGCCATCTCATCAGGATCTGCACTTTTTGCCAATAATATTAACTATATTTAGACAAAATGACCCATTTTGATAAATGAACTGGTCCAAATGTAATTTTCAGATTAATTTATTGGTCTAAAAATGTCATGCACCAGTCCATGTCAGTTATTTGGTGCTGAATGGGTTAAATATCATGCACCAGTCCATGCCAGTTACTTAGTGTTGAATAGGTTAAATATCATGCACCAGTCCATGCCAGTTACTTAGTGTTGAATAGGTTAAATATCATGCACCAGTCCATGCCAGTTACTTAGTGTTGAATAGGTTAAATATCATGCACCAGTCCATGCCAGTTAACAGTGCAATACATTATTCGTATGTGGTGCATATATATATACATGTATCATTAACCACGGTTATAGGGTGATTGCAATAATTCTAACCTGCATGTAATTGTATGTAAGTAGATTATAATGTAGCTGATCCTTATAACATTGCTCTGTATAAAGGTCAACTTAAAGCTCATTAACAACAGAATATTTTTAAGTAGAAACTAAAATCATTTACCGGTTGACTTTTAACTGTTATTTCAATAAATTCTTCCTTAAATCTTTCTACGCCGAATAAATTTAAAGTAATGTGCAAACAACATAGATCCAGATCAGCCGAGGCATAGCACCTCGTCTGATCAGGATCTATGTTGTTTGCTATTTGGGCAGTTCTACTGACTGACGAGCAAGCAGCATATAGCCACACCAGACGGCATACTCAGTTCCGTCTAATCGGGTTCTCTGCTTTTTGTAAAGGCACATTTGGCATTGAAAGAGTTAATGAAATTCTTAGACAACTGCATCCTGCTCTTGATAGACATAAAGAATGCCACAACTCCTCCACCAGATACAAACATGGTATTCTTCTTTTTTAACTAATTGCCTCCGCCCCCTAGACGTGCCTGTCCCCCCTAGACGTGCTGTGCCTGTCCCCCCTAGACGTGCCTGTCCCACCTAGACGTGCCTGTCCCCCCTAGACGTGCCTGTCCCCCTATCCACATCCCAGTGAGACAAAACTCATTATAAGGTGCATTACTCACAGCAATACACAGTCACAAATAGCTTTAGATAATGATTTATGGTTTTATGACCTATATGATTTATGGCTTTATGACCTATATGATTTATGGTTTTATGACCTATATGATTTATGGTTTTATGACCTATATGATTTATGGCTTTATGACCTATATGATTTATGGCTTCATGACCTATATGATTTATGGATTTATGACCTATATGATTTATGGTTCTATGACCTATATGATTTATGGTTTTATGACCTATATGATTTATGGTTTTATGACATATATGATTTATGGTTTTATGACCTATATGATTCATGGTTTTATGACCTATATGATTTATGGTTTTATGACCTATATGATTTATGGTTTTATGACCTATATGAGTTATGGCTTTATGACCTATATGAGTCGTGGATTCATGACCTATATGATTTATGGCTTTATGACCTATATGATTTATGGTTTGACCTATATGACTTATGGTTTTATGACCTATATGATTTATGCTTTCATGACCTATATGATTCATGGTTTTATGACCTATATGATTTATGGTTTGACCTATATGATTTATGGTTTTATGACCTATATGATTTATGGTTTTATGACCTATATGATTTATGGTTTTATGACCTATATGATTTATGGCTTTATGACCTATATGATTTATGGTTTTATGACCTATATGATTTATGGTTTGACCTATATGATTTATGGTTTTATGACCTATATGATTTATGGCTTTATGACCTATATTATTTATGGCTTTATGACCTATATGATTTATGGTTTTATGACCTATACGATTTATGGTTTTATGACCTATATGATTTATGGCTTTATGACCTATATGATTTATGGCTTTATGACCTATATGATTTATGGCTTTATGACCTATATGATTTATGGTTTTATGACCTATATGATTTATGGCTTTATGACCTATATGATTTATGGCTTTATGACCTATATGATTTATGGTTTTATGACCTATATGATTTAGTGGTATATGACCCACATAACTTAGATGGGTTTATGATTTAGTGGTGTATGACCCACATAACTTAGATGGGGTTATGATTTAGTGGTGTATGACCCACATAACTTAGATGGGTTTATGATTTAGTGGTGTATGACCCACATAACTTAGATGGGGTTATGATTTAGTGGTGTATGACCCACATAACTTAGATGGGGTTTATGATTTGGTGGTGTATGACCCACATAACATAGATGGGGTTTATGATTTAGTGGTGTATGACCCACATAACTTAGATATGGTTATGATTTAGTGGTGTATGACCCACATAACTTAGATGGGTTTATGATTTAGTGGTGTATGACCCACATAACTTAGATGGGATTTATGATTTGGTGGTGTATGACCCACATAACTTAGATGGGGTTATGATTTAGTGGTGTATGACCCACATAACTTAGATGGGGTTTATGATTTGGTGGTGTATGACCCACATAACTTAGATGGGGTTATGATTTGGTGGTGTATGACCCACATAACTTAGATGGGGTTATGATTTGGTGGTGTATGACCCACATAACTTAGATGGGGATGTATGATGATTTGGTGGTGTATGACCCACATAACTTAGATGGGGTTATATGATGATTTGGTGGTGTATGACCCACATAACTTAGATGGGTGTTTATGATGATTTAGTGGTGTATGACCCACATAACTTAGATGGAGTTTATGATTTGGTGGTGTATGACACACATAACTTAGATGGGGTTGAATGATGATTTAGTGGAGTATGACTTGGGATGATTTAGTGGTCTATGACTTGGGATGATTTAGTGGAGTATGACTTGGGATGATTTAGTGGTCTATGACTTGGGATGATTTAGTGGTGTATGACTTGGGATGATTTAGTGGTCTATGACTTGGGATGATTTAGTGGTGTATGACTTGGGATGATTTTGTGGTGTATGACTTGGGGTGATTTAGTGGTGTATGACTTGGGATGATTTAGTGGTGTATGACTTGGGATGATTTAGTGGTTATGACTTGGGGTGATTTAGTGGTTATGACTTGGGGTGATTTAGTGGTTATGACTTGGGGTGATTTAGTGGTTATGACTTGGGGTGATTTAGTGTTCTATGACTTGGGATGATTTAGTGGTCTATGACCTCAGTGATTAATAGGTTTAATGACCTGGATGATTTTGAGATTTTTAATCTGGATGATTTAGAGGTTTCTAACCTGGTTGATCTAAAGATTAATGATTTGGATGAAAGTGAGTGCTCAGCTTTTTATCATTTGCAACAAGATTCAGAGCAAGAACGGTTTTTTTACCCCAAACTGTGTGCAATAATATAATACAAACCTTAAAGCTGAAGTTGTAGGTGAACTCGATCTGCTGTGAAATATTTACTAAGTTAAAGTTGTTCAAAAACACATATTTGTACCAGATAACAATCGCAGAAAGCCAATATTGTCCCACGGGACGGGACGACAATATTGGCTAAGTTCAATATTTAACCTTTTGTATACATGCTAGCAACAGATAAAATCAATTTTGCAAACAGCATAGAGCCTGGGTGCTGAACGTGCTATCTGATCAGGCTCTATGCTGTTTGCTATTCAGCCTGGGTGCTGAACGTGCCATCTGATCAGGCTCTATGCTGTTTGCTATTCAGATAGTGCTGTTTGCTATTTGGATAGTGGCGCTACACCACTTGGCTGAAGAGCAAACAACATAGATCCTAATCAGACGCGGCTTCACGTCGTGGCTGATCAGGATCTATGTTGTTTGCAAATGTGATTTTGTTTACTCAGCAGCAGGCAAAGGATTAATATTGTCTTCCTGCAAATAAGCCTGGTTCATTTATTTCACAATTTAAATCCATGCTTTATTCCATATTGATAAATTGCAATAACACACAATTTTTATTATCATTTCTGATGAATGGTCAGCTTATAATGATCAATCCTTTAAAATGAAAACGTCAAGTGTACTACAAATTAATTCTCCATATTTATTTATCACCTGAAATCTCTTTTCAATACAAGTCTCTTAAATAGTTTGCATGTAACCTTGATAACAAGGACCACCTCCGTGATCTAGTGGTTACGGTCTCTGGCTTGTATACCACTGTAACCTATCATCACTGATGGTCACGGGTTCGAGCCCCGCTCAGACCGTGTCTCTTTATATGAAAAAATTGACAGTTTCTTACAGAGGTGTGCATAAAATACTGGTTAACCGCTGGAGCCTACCTGGAGAAAATCGAGCTGTCCGATCTGGCAACCACCGTACCATCTCACATACTTCCCGGTCCAAGGGTCGAACCCGGGTTGTATTGGTGAGAAGCGAGCGCGCTAACCACTGCGCTAATTGGTCAGCACTGCCATACATTTAATGATTAGTCAGATAGCATTACCTTAGCATCAAGAAGTTCTTTTTTATCTGCTGTGTTTTCCTGGGGTAGTGATTTTGTACTGGAACCCGAGTCAGATTTTCCTGACTTTATTGGTGTTTTGGGAACTTTGGGTTCCTCCTTTTCCTTTTCTTCCTTTGGTGGAGGCACCTAAAATTGGAACCACACTGAAGGCATATTATTATGGGTCTCTCAGCACCACCATTCTGCAGCAGAGTTGCTGAAGTGACTTTTATAAGACATCAACTCAGTTAACCCATTCAACACCAAGTAACTGACCTGGACTGGTCCATGATATTTTTAGACCAATAAATTAATAACAAAATTACATTTGGACCAGTTCATTTATCAAAATGGGTAAAAAAAATCTAAAAATAGTTATATTACTTGAAAAAAGTGCAGATCCTGATGAGACGGCTCATCATGAGCCGGCTCATCTGGATCTACACTTTTTTGTAAGCCAATTTAGAGGTCTGTGGTGTTGAAAGGGTTAAAGGTAAACAGAACAGTAACAAATTAAAGCATACTTCATAGCAAATCTCAATTACACTGACATAGAAATATGAAACCAAACCTTTCACACTCCGGCCTCCACGCACTATAAACACACTCAATGTAGTTCATGCTCCAATGGAAACTATTAACCCGCGATTCATTCCTTAACCCTTTCCTTCATAGAGATTTAGGTTAATATGCTATTATATCTCCATACAAACAACAGCCATTTAGCTATCATGCAGTGGATAAGTAGTGGCCATATCTATCCAACCTCCATAGATATTACTGGGACTACATAGAGATTTAGGTTAATATACTATTATATCTCCATACAAACAACAGCCATTTAGCTATCATGCAGTGGATAAGTAGTCACCATATCTATCCCACCTCCATAGATATTACTGGGACTTCATAGAGATTTAGGTTAATATGCTATTATATCTCCATATAAACAACAGCCATTTAGCTATCATGCAGTGGATAAGTAGTGGCCATATCTATCCAACCTCCATAGATATTACTGGGACTACATGAGATTCTGGCCTTTATTATGAACATTGGTTTGGCTATTACATTGTCGAAAGTGTATCGTATTGGTGATGGCGTCGAGAGGTGCTTCTAATTGAGGGAAGGTGTTAATTAAAATCAGATATTTTTACCCAATATTTCTGTATGGTCAATTTCTGTAATTTGTACTGATGACAGACTTTGTTCCAGGGGGGGAGGAGCTAATATTTCATACATCAATGAAGTTGAATACCATATTTGATGACAGCTGGATGAAAATTAAAAAGTGTTATGGTATATAGTAAGCAGTCAGACTAGGTCAATGTCAGCTGTTCTAGTTCAAAAGCCATAACTCTAGCAAATCTATGAATCAAGCAGGTCTACAAGAGGATCTGCTACAGACGGATATATAGTCCAGTGGTAACACGCTGGACTGGTAATCCAGGGATCGCAGGTTCGATCCCCCGTCTGACCCTAATAAAATTAACAGTCTTTCAGATGGGACGTTAAACCGAGGTCTCATGTCGGTGCTTTACACTGTGCACGTAAAAGAACCAGAGGAGACTCTGGAATGGGTCTCTCTCTGTATCATTGCACTATCCTCCAAAAATCTAAATGACTCATCTCTTCAGGAGGCGTCGCTCATATGGGCAACCGGTAGCGACGATAAATAAACATAAAACAAACAAAGAGGATCTGCTTTTGTTTATTTGTTAACCCATTCTGGATACCATTCCAACAATATTTGCAAAGAACATAGAGCCAGATCAGCCGCCATGGAACGTGCCATCTGATCAGGCTCTATGCTGTTTGCTATTCAGATGATCTTGCTAAGACACTTGGCTATGTAGCAAACAACATAGATCCTGATCAGCTGATCTGGATCTATGTTGTTTGCAAATGACGCTGCATGCTGATCAGGATCTATGTTGTTTGCAAAAGCCTCTAAATGTATCCAGAATGAAATGGGTTAAATAATCACAGCTTAGATGATATGGGGACTTTATTGCCAGAGGAAGACCACAGCCCAGGCACCAGGGTATAACCACTAACCTATAATGCAGGCCAGCTGGATAGCTTCGTCATATAAATTAATTTGACGTGCCAGATGGGATTCGAACCTATGGTGACGACAATCAATCCATAAAATAAAAAGTGGAAGTCATGATAGCGCAGTGGATAAGCGTTCGCTTCAGGTGCGCAAGGTCAGGAGTTTGAGCCCTGCTGGAGCTGTTACGAATGTGCCCTTAGGCAAGGTATTTAAATTCCATGTTGCCTCTTCTCTCTCCCTCATGGCGATGGATTCCATCAAGAATGAGGTCTCGAGAGTGATTAATATAAGTTGTAAGAACTTGCTTCGCAATCGAGTTAAAATAAATTTTAAAAAAGAAAAGAAAAAAGAAAAAAAGAAAGTGTAGTAAGAGACAGAGCACATACCTGCATAGCATTTCCCTGCAGCTCATATTCATGGTGATTTGTCTTAGCGTAGTTGAACGCCGTGATACGCCCCACCTTCTCCAACGGTGTCTGCATCGGCTGACGCACAGCCCCTAAAGGTCGGACCGTCTTTGTTTTACGTCCAGCACTACTCATTTTCACAAACACTATGCTATTCAGAGCGAAAATCCTTCGCTTCTTGTCACATATATTTTCATAAATTCAACAATCAACTATGAGCTCATGGAAACCTATGAATAATTATATAATACTAATTTGCATATTCGTTCATTTTCATTACGGCATCATTTTGCTGCCATTGTGTTATAAATGATTTCGCTACTTTCTGAACGTTTCTCTATTCAATTCTTTTCAAAGAAACTTCATTTCAACGGCACTGCCTAATTCCATATTAATGAAGTTGCACACACAGGGAATCTTAAGCCATAATTACCTCTCTAGTTTCTGTGTATAGATATGACTTATTCAATACAGGTCAATATTTATAATCCAGTTACAGCTAAACGTGTTGGGTACAACCCTGATCAATCTATTGAGGATCGGTTATCGACTGTCTATTCAATGTCACATAACCGGCTAACAGAATTTACATTAAGGTACTGAATTTTAAGTAAATTCTCCATTAAAACCACCACACGAGTCAATTAAATCGACAATAATAATTAAGTTATTCCAGTTCAAATTTGAAAATGTTTGTTTTGGTTTGAAGTTTATTTCATGGAGAAGTGAATAAAGATTGGTGGGATTATTTCCTTGTTGACAGACCGTGTCATAAAAATATGTGTTTGTCTTCATTTCCAGATAACTCTAAATTTTCAAAAAGAACTCTTGACATATTGCATTATTTATGTATTAACTTTCTTCCCTTTGAGGTAAATGTTTTTGTAATTCACGATTTGCCAGTGATTTATAATCATTTCACAGTCCAAATGAATTGTTCACTGTATGAAGCAGCTTTAGAAATTATATACAATACCGGTAATTGCAACCAACCTGCTTCATGATCTGAAATGCCAATCAAACAAAAAAGGTTAACATGAAAAAAATATGATCTGCCAAAATCTACTTTGCAGTTTTGATAACTTATGCCTTGCATAGTCAGTATACAAGTCATGCGAGTGAGTAGAACTTTTGAGCATCTATAAATTGAAATTTTTTTGAAAAACAAATATTTATAAATTATCCCCCTTTGTGGATATTTAGTTACAAAATCATCAAAAAGTTTCTAAAATGGTGTCATACTGAAGCTAACACTAGAAATGGTGTCATACTGAAGCTAACACTAGAAATGGTGTCATACTGAAGCTAACACTAGAAATGGTGTCATACTGAAGCTAACACTAGAAATGGTGTCACACTGAAGCTAACACTAGAAATGGTGTCATACTGAAGCTAACACTAGAAATGGTGTCACACTGAAGCTAACACTAGAAATGGTGTCATACTGAAGCTAACACTAGAAATGGTGTCACACTGAAGCTAACACTAGAAATGGTGTCACACTGAAGCTAACACTAGAAATGGTGTCATACTGAAGCTAACACTAGAAATGGTGTCACACTGAAGCTAACACTAGAAATGGTGTCATACTGAAGCTAACACTAGAAATGGTGTCACACTGAAGCTAACACTAGAAATGATGTCACACTGAAGCTAACACTAGAAATGGTGTCATACTGAAGCTAACACTAGAAATGGTGTCATACTGAAGCTAACACTAGAAATGGTGTCACACTGAAGCTAACACTAGAAAAGGTGTCACACTGAAGCTAACACTAGAAATGGTGTCACACTGAAGCTAACACTAGAAATGGTGTCACACTGAAGCTAACACTAGACATGGTGTCACACTGAAGCTAACACTAGGAGATATATACGGATACGAATAAGAGTTATATTTTTTCCATGTGAAAAGAAAATTATACAGAAAGTAGCTTTAATAGATCTGTATAATTAATAATCAAATGTTCCAAAATACATACCACACACACATGTCAGCCATTTTATTATATATATATTGGCTATACAAAGTGTGTACATGCATACGATAAGGAAAATCATAGAAATATGATACCGTGATCGGTGAACATAGTGTTAAAATGCAGTAGTGTAAATACATTTAAACAATCTTATCAACAGTTTCAAACACAAAAACGTGTCTACAGTTGGTTACAGTTGGTTACCTCAAGCTATATTGTACAGTCAAACAGAATCTCATACAACGTATTGGAGACACAGAAACCAACTTACTGAATGCCTGATTATAATCAACGAAACATTTTGAACACAATTATTCTACGTTATTAACTTATTATATAATGCTATTCTGCCTGTACACTAGTTCAAAGCCCAGCCTACAAGGCATTTTTCTCACCTTGACTATCAGTAGTGGAAAACTTTAACACTAATTTTTTATTTCAGAAGGAAAATTTCAAAAATGTATTATTACTGTCATCACATACAAAATTGGCACAAACATTATGTGAGGTTAAATGAAAGTCCATTAGTAAGTTATCACCCGTTATCTTTGACCTATTATTAACGATTCACCAACCGTTTCACATTTTCCATCAGAACCGATCAGTTTTCTCCTATAAATTCATTTTGCCCAAATATTAGGAAAGAACTAGGATTGAAAAAAGTAGGAGGGGATTCCCCCCTACACAGACACGGATCTGTAGTCCAGTGGTAACACGCTGGACTGGTAATCCAGGGATGGCAGGTTCAATCCCCCATTTGACCCTAATAAAACAAAGCGCTAGCCGTGGGACGGCCACAGTCCCCTACCAGCTTTTATCACATGGCATCTGCATGACTTTACAGTAGTGTTATTGGGGCATATACAGTTTACAAGTGGCCTAGTGTTAACTAGGGTATAACAAGCATAAATGTTGTCAAACTCGCTTTTGTGTGTGTATGGGTGTGTCCAATTATTTGGCACATGTACTTAGCACGATGAGTGAGTATGTTGCACACAAGAACAAGGTCTATAGTTTAAAAAATATCAAGGCCACACGTAAAGGAAAGGCAAGGCTGTGTGGGCTCAACATATTGGGGTAAAGTGCATGAAAAAGTAGAACAAAATTATGTATATACCATTTTATGTGATCAACTTCAAAAGAACAGTCAATGCATGATGGTCTGAATAGCAGATTGGTGTGTTGGTAAGTTTATATGTATCTTCTGGATGGTTGGTAAACACAAGGTCCAGTACTGTACCAAGTTCATGGGTGGGTTCATGTACAAGTTGGTGAAGTCCACACTGTTTACCTATATGTTCTATTTGTTGACGATGTGTGAGGCTCAAGTTGAAATCTCCCAAGATGATACAAGTATTTAGGGTATGTGTTGCAAATTCCTGTAGGAGACGGTTGAAATCGCATATTACGGTCTTTGGTGATGAAGAGGGAGGAATGTACACACTCAACCTAGAACGTAACCTAGATTTATCAGAGATGATCATTCTGACCATGTCTATTAGGTAAAATTGTGACCTCTAGCGACTACATAAGGTATTCCTATTCTTTGACCTAGTGACATAGTTTTTGACCCCGGATGACCCAATAGCGAACTAGACCGAGATTTTGTAAAGATGATCATTGTAACAAAGTTTCATAAAGTTTAAGTCAACATTTTGACCTCTAGTGTCTACACAAGGTTTTCCTATTATTTGACCTAGTTTTTTACCCCAGATGACCCAAATCGAACTTGACCTAGATTTTGTAGAGATGATCATTGTGATCAAGTTTCATAATGATTAGGCCAAAACTGTTTGAACGCCACAGTGACCTTGACCTTCATTTTTTTCCCGCATAACACACATGGTGGTGAACAATCGTGCCAGCTTATATCAAAATCGTGCAATAGATGACAAAGTTACGGTCCGGACAAACTAAATTGTCATACTTTTTGACGTTTGAACGCCACTGTGACTTTGACCTTTGAGATATCAATAAAAAAAATCGCATGACACACCGTCTTAAAGTGGTGAACAATTATGCCACGTTATTTCAAAATCGTACGATAGATGATAAAGTTACAGTCCGGACAAACTAAATTGTTTTTGATGTTTGACCTCTAAGTGTGACCTTGACCTTTGAGATATCGACAACATTTTTTCGCAGAACATATCGTCTCATGGTGGTGAACAATTGTGCCAAGTTATTTTAAAATCGGACAAAAAAATTGGTGACGGACTGACTGACGGAGGGTAAACCTATAGTCCGGTGACCGGTAGGGGACTAAATAACAGTCTTTCAGATGGGACTTTAAACCAAGGTCTCATTTCGGTGCTTTACACGGTGCACATAAAAGAACCAGAGGAGACCCTGGAATGGGTCTCTGTCTGTATCATTGCACTATCCTCCAAAAATCAAAAATGACTAATCTCTTCAGGTGTCGCTCATATGGGCAATCGGTAGCGGTCTTCTGTCAGCAACAGCATCTTCATCTATAGCTACCCTTCCAAACAAATTGAAGAACATACACATAGTTACCACAGACCTCCAGAGCATTCGTAAGAAAGGGAATAACATAGACCTTTTAGTCAAAACCGTGTCCGTTTACATAACCATAGGAACCGAATTCCGGTTAAGTGGTGGCATTGGTTCATCGGAATTCTTCAATCCCTCATTAGGGGATACAAAGTATACAGAAATGACTAAATGTGTTCTAGGACGGTGTCCTAATAGCAGTTAAAGTTCAACATCGAGCTGCTTGTTTCGCCAACAACAGACAGGAACCCAGGATGCATCACACCATGAAGCACAGACTACTGCATGTCACCATGAAGCATAGACTGCTGTGTGTCACCATGAAGCACAGACTGCTGCGTGTCACCATTAAGCATAGACTGCTGTGTGTCACCATGAAGCATAGACTGCTGCGTGTCACCTTGAAGCATAGACTGCTGCATGTCACCATGACGCACATACTGCTGTGTGTCACCATGAAGCACAGACTGCTGTGTGTTACCATGAAGCACAGACTGCTGCATGTCACCATGAAGCACAGACTGCTGTGTGTCACCATGAAGCATAGACTGCTGTGTGTCACCATGAAGAACAGACTGCTGCATGTCACAATGAAGCACAGACTGCTGCGTGTCACCATGAAGCACAGACTAATGCATGTCACCATGAAGCACAGACTGCTGCGTGTCACCATGAAGCATAGACTGCTGTGTGTCACAATGACCGCCACAGACTGCTGCATGTCACCATGAAGCACAGACTACTGCATGTCACCATGAAGCACAGACTACTGCATGTCAACATGACCGCTACAGACTACTGCGTGTCAACATGACAGCTACAGACTGCCGCATGTCACCATGAAGCACAGACTACTGTGTGTCACCATGAAGCACAGACTGCTGCATGTCACCATGAAGCACAGACTGCTGTATGTCACCATGAAGCACAGACTGCTGTGTGTCACCATGACCACAACAGACTGCTGCATGTCACCATGAAGCACAGTCTGATGTGTGTCAACATGAAGCACAGACTGGTGTGTGTCACCATGAAGCACAGTCTACTGTGTGTCACCATGAAGCACAGTCTGATGTGTGTCACCATGAAGCACAGACTGCTGCGTGTCACCATGAAGCACAGACTGCTGTATGTCACCATGACCGCCACAGACTGCTGCATGTCACCATGAAGCACAGTCTGATGTGTGTCAACATGAAGCACAGACTGCTGTGTGACACCATGAAGCACAGTCTGCTGTGTGTCACCATGAAGCACAGTCTGATGTGTGTCACCATGAAGCACAGACTGCTGTGTGTCACCAAGAAGCACATACTGCTGTGTGTCACCATGAAGCACAGACTGCTGCATGTCACCATGAAGCACAGACTGCTGTATGTCACCATGAAGCACAGACTGCTGTGTGTCACCATGAAGCACAGTCTGCTGTGTGTCAACATGAAGCACAGTCTGATGTGTGTCAACATGAAGCACAGACTGCTGTGTGTCACCATGAAACACAGTCTGATGTGTGTCAACATGAAGCACAGACTGCTGTGTGTCACCATGAAGCACAGTCTGCTGTGTGTCACCATGAAGCACAGTCTGATGTGTGTCAACATGAAGCACAGACTGCTGTGTGTCACCATGAAGCACAGTCTGCTGTGTGTCACCATGAAGCACAGTCTGCTGTGTGTCACCATGAAGCACAGACTGCTGTGTGTCACCATGAAGCACAGTCTGCTGTGTGTCACCATGAAGCACAGACTGTTGTGTGTCACCATGAAGCACACACTGCTGTGTGTCACCATGAAGCACACACTGCTGTGTGTCACCATGAAGCACAGACTGCTGTGTGTCACCATGAAACACACACTGCCGCATGTCACCATGAAGCACAGACTGCCACATGTCACCATGAAGCACAGACTGCTGCATGTCACCATGAAGCACAGACTGCCGCATGTCACCATGAAGTGCAGACTGCTGCGTGTAACAATGAAGCACAGTCTGCTGTGTGTCACCATGAAGCACAGTCTGCTGTGTGTCACCATGAAGCACAGACTGCTGCGTGTCACCATGACCGCCACAGACTGCTACATGTCACCATAAAGCACATACTATTGTGTGTCACCATGAAGCACAGACTGCTGTGTGTCACCATGAAGCACAGTCTGCTGTGTGTCACCATGAAGCACATACTGCTGTGTGTCACCATGAAGCACACACTGCTGTGTGTCACCATGAAGCACAGACTGCTGTGTGTCACCATGAAGCACAGTCTGCTGTATGTCACCATGAAGCACAGACTGCTGTGTGTCACCATGAAACACACACTGCCGCATGTCACCATGAAGCACAGACTGCCACATGTCACCATGAAGCACAGACTGCTGCGTGTCACCATGAAGCACAGACTGCCGCATGTCACCATGAAGCGCAGACTGCTGTGTGTAACAATGAAGCACAGTCTGCTGTGTGTCACCATGAAGCACAGTCTGCTGCGTGTCACCATGAAGGACAGACTGCTGCATGTCACCATGACCGCCACAGACTGCTACATGTCACCATAAAGCACATACTATTGTGTGTCACCATGAAGCACAGACTGCTGTGTGTCACCATGACCGCCACAGACTGCTGCGTGTCACCATGAAGCACAGATTGCTGCGTGTCACCATGACCGCCACAGACTGCTGCATGTCACCATGAAGCACAGTCTGTTGTGTGTCAACATGAAGCACAGACTGCTGCATGTCACGATGACCGCCACAGACTGCTGCGTGTCACCATGAAGCACAGACTGCTGCGTGTCAACATGAAGCACAGTCTGTTGTGTGTCAACATGAAGCACAGACTGCTGCATGTCACGATGACTGCCACAGACTGCTGCGTGTCACCATGAAGCACAGTCTGTTGTGTGTCAATATGAAGCACAGACTGCTGCATGTCACGATGACCGCCACAGACTGCTGCGTGTCACCATGAAGCACAAACTACTGCATGTCAACATGACGCACAAACTGCTGCATGTCACCATGAACCACAGACTACTGCATGTCAACATGAAGCACAGACTACTGCATGTCAACATGAAGCACAGACTACTGCATGTCAACATGACACACATACTACTGCATATCAACATGACACACAGATTACTGCATGTCACCATGAAGCACAGACTACTGCATATCAACATGACACACAGACTGCATGTCAACATGAAGCACAGACTACTGCATATCAACATGACGCACAGACTACTGCATGTCAACATGAAGCACAGACTACTGCATGTCAACATGAAGCACAGACTGCATGTCACCATGAATCACAGACTACTGCATGTCACCATGAAGCACAGACTACTGCATATCAACATGAAGCACAGACTACTGCATGTCAACATGAAGCACAGACTGCATGTCACCATGAAGCACAGACTACTGCATGTCACCATGAAGCACAGACTACTGCATATCAACATGAAGCACAGACTACTGCATGTCAACATGAAGCAATGGCTGCATGTCAACATGAAGCACAGACTGCATGTCAACATGAAACACAGACTACTGCATGTCAACATGAAACACAGACTACTGCATGTCAACATGAAGCACAGACTACTGCATGTCAACATGAAGCACAGACTGCTGCATGTCAACATGAAGCACAGACTGCATGTCAACATGAAGCACAGACTACTGCATGTCAACATGAAGCACAGTCTGCATGTCAACATGAAACACAGACTGCATGTCACCATGAAGCACAGACTACTGCATGTCACCATGAAGCACAGACTACTGCATATCAACATGAAGCACAGACTACTGCATGTCAACATGAAGCACAGGCTGCATGTCAACATGAAGCACAGACTGCATGTCAACATGAAGCACAGACTGCATGTCAACATGAAGCACAGACTACTGCATGTCAACATGAAGCACAGACTACTGCATGTCAACATGAAGCACAGGCTGCATGTCAACATGAAGCACAGACTGCATGTCAACATGAAGCACAGATTACTGCATGTCACCATGAAGCACAGACTGCATATCAACATGAAGCACAGACTACTGCATGTCAACATGAATCACAGGCTGCATGTCAACATGAAGCACAGACTGCATGTTAACATGAAGCACAGACTGCATGTCAACATGAAGCACAGATTGCATGTCAACATGAAGCACATACTACTGCATGTCAACATGAAGCACAGACTGCTACATGTCACCATAAAGCACATACTATTGTGTGTCACCATGAAGAACAGACTGCTGTGTGTCACCATGACCGCCACAGACTGCTGCGTGTCACCATGAAGCACAGACTGCTGCGTGTCACCATGACCGCCACAGACTGCTGCATGTCACCATGAAGCACAATCTGTTGTGTGTCAACATGAAGCACAGACTGCATGTCAACATGAAGCACAGACTGCATGTCAACATGAAGCACAGACTACTGCATGTCAACATGAAGCACAGACTACTGCATGTCAACATGAAGCACAGACTACTGCATGTCAACATGAAGCACAGTCTGCATGTCAACATGAAGCACAGACTGCATGTCACCATGAAGCACAGACTACTGCATGTCACCATGAAGCACAGACTACTGCATATCAACATGAAGCACAGACTACTGCATGTCAACATGAAGCACAGGCTGCATGTCAACATGAAGCACAGACTGCATGTCAACATGAAGCACAGACTGCATGTCAACATGAAGCACAGACTACTGCATGTCAACATGAAGCACAGACTGCTGCATGTCAACATGAGGCACAGTCTGCATGTCAACATGAAGCACAGACTGCATGTCAACTTGAAGCACAGACTACTGCATGTCAACATGAAGCACAGACTACTGCATGTCAACATGAAGCACAGACTACTGCATGTCAACATGAAGCACAGACTACTGCATGTCAACATGAAGCACATACTACTGCATGTCAACATGAAGCACAGACTACTGCATGTCAACATGAAGCACAGACTGCATGTCAACATGAAGCACAGACTACTGCATGTCAACATGAAGCACAGACTGCATGTCAACATGAAGCACAGACTACTGCATGTCAACATGAAGCACAGACTGCATGTCAACATGAAGCACAGACTACTGCATGTCAACATGAAGCACAGACTACTGCATGTCAACATGAAGCACAGACTACTGCATGTCAACATGAAGCACAGACTGCATGTCAACATGAAGCACAGACTACTGCATGTCAACATGAAGCACAGACTACTGCATGTCAACATGAAGCACAGTCTGCATGTCAACATGAAGCACAGACTGCATGTCAACATGAAGCACAGACTGCATGTCAACATGAAGCACAGACTGCATGTCAACATGAAGCACAGACTACTGCATGTCAACATGAAGCACAGACTGCATGTCAACATGAAGCACAGACTACTGCATGTCAACATGAAGCACAGACTACTGCATATCAACATGAAGCACAGACTACTGCATATCAACATGAAGCACAGACTACTGCATGTCAATATGAAGCACAGACTACTGCATGTCAACATGAAGCACAGTCTACTGCATGTCAACATGAAGCACAGACTACTGCATGTCAACATGAAGCACAGTCTGCATGTCAACATGAAGCACAGACTGCATGTCAACATGAAGCACAGACTGCATGTCAACATGAAGCACAGACTACTGCATGTCAACATGAAGCACAGACTGCATGTCAACATGAAGCACAGACTACTGCATGTCAACATGAAGCACAGACTACTGCATGTCAACATGACACACAGACTACTGCATGTCACCATGAAGCACAGACTACTGCATGTCAACATGAAGCACAGACTACTGCATGTCAACATGAAGCACAGACTACTGCATGTCAACATGAAGCACAGACTACTGCATGTCAACATGAAGCACAGACTACTGCATGTCAACATGAAGCACAGACTACTGCATGTCAACATGACACACAGACTACTGCATGTCACCATGAAGCACAGACTACTGCATGTCAACATGAAGCACAGACTACTGCATGTCAACATGAAGCACAGACTACTGCATGTCAACATGAAGCACAGACTACTGCATGTCAACATGAAGCACAGACTACTGCATATCAACATGAAGCACAGACTACTGCATATCAACATGAAGCACAGACTACTGCATGTCAATATGAAGCACAGACTACTGCATGTCAACATGAAGCACAGTCTACTGCATGTCAACATGAAGCACAGACTACTGCATGTCAACATGAAGCACAGTCTGCATGTCAACATGAAGCACAGACTGCATGTCAACATGAAGCACAGACTGCATGTCAACATGAAGCACAGACTACTGCATGTCAACATGAAGCACAGACTGCATGTCAACATGAAGCACAGACTACTGCATGTCAACATGAAGCACAGACTACTGCATGTCAACATGACACACAGACTACTGCATGTCACCATGAAGCACAGACTACTGCATGTCAACATGAAGCACAGACTACTGCATGTCAACATGAAGCACAGACTACTGCATGTCAACATGAAACACAGACTGCTGTGTGTCACCATGACCACCACAGTATGATGTGTGTCACCATGACCGCCACAGACTGCTGCATGTCACCATGAAGCACAGACTGCTGTGTGTCAACATGAAGCACAGACTACTGCATGTCACCATGAAGCACAGACTACTGCATGTCAACATGAAGCACAGACTGCTGTGTGTCACCATGACCGCCACAGACTGTTGCATGTCACCATGAAGCACAGACTGCTGCGTGTCACCATGACCGCCACAGACTGTTGCATGTCACCATGAAGCACAGACTGCTGCGTGTCACAATGACCGCCACAGACTGCTGCATCTCACCATGAAGCACAATCTGTTGTGTGTCAACATGAAGCACGTCACGATGACACACAAACTACTGCATGTCACCATGAAGCACAGACTACTGCATGTCACCATGAAGCACAGACTGCTGCATGTCATCATGAAGCATAGACTGCTGCGTGTCACCATTGAAGCATAATTTCATTGTATGCATGCATGAATAAATTATAACAAATTAGTAAGCGGAAGTGTAAACATTCCACCATGATGGTTATGTGTAAAACATTTACTAAACCCAGCTGTCCCATTAGTGCAGTGGTTAGCGCGCTCGCTTCTCACCAATGCAACCCGGGTTCGATCCTCGGACCGGGAAGTATGTGAGATGGTACGGTGGTCGCCAGATCAGACAGGTGGGTTTACTCTGGGTACTCCGGTTTCCTCCCACACGAATGACAACATATACGCTTCCATCTGCGCCAACGAGGTGATTAATATAAGTTGTTAGAACTTGCTTCGCAATCATTTAAATAATATAATATAAAATATGCTACGCGTAATTGAGGCTTAGCGGTTAGATTTTGAAAAATGCCTGGATAGTAAAATGTCACATTTTTCAAGTCTAAATATTTGGACTACCTACGTCCGTCAACCCGTCTGCCCACTAGATTAACCCCGGTTGGCAAGTAGCAATATTCGCAAAGTATGTTATGTGTATGCAACATCCTGAATCAAAGCTAAAGGCGAACTTGGAAGTTTGTCTTAATTTTGGTGACAAGTAGGATTCCGTGACAGGCAAGTCAAATTTTGGTGTCTGCTTGTCCATGGACAAGTAAACATTTCAGAGATTTTTCCACACGCCCATGGACAAGTAAACATTTTAGAGATTTTTTCACACCCCCATGAACAACTAAACATTTTAGAGATTTGTATGTATGTATGTTCCATTAATGTCAAACCCCTTGCGGGGACCTAAACATGTTTTCCTGGGCATTCTAAGCCGACCATAGCGGTTAACAAGTACTAAGCAATGTGTATGTGAGGTGCCTTGATCAATGACACTACATATATGTGGCCTGACTGAGTATGGAACCAGGACCGTTCTATTCCAAATCCGACACTCTACCACTGGACCACGGAGGACGCCACACTCCTGTAGTATAGCTATACATTAAAAGGCATTTATCAACTTTTAACAACCGTGTGTGGTTTTCCTAGAGATCAATATGACTCCACATTCAAAAACTGTTCTGTTGACAATCTATGTATATCTGGAAAATCCAGTATAGATCAAATGTTTATAAAATTGTTCATTTAAAACATACACATCCGAATAGTATCTATGTCCGAATACATAGTCATTGTGGTAGACATTAGGTGACATTCAGGTCTTCTGTGACTAGAAAGTATAACAATTTCTGCTTATTATTGAAGAAACTTATTAACACATATACGATGCAATTACAATCTTACCATTTCACTCAGATATACATACTTTTTGCAAGAAGAAAATAAAAAATCACTAGATCTAAAAAGCGTCATGTTTCCATGCGAGAGCGAATGGGTATAAACTCCGTAACGGTGCCGTTATATTATGGCACTTGATGTATGTGTGTATATACATACATGTATATAATACTGTATACTCTTTATGTGTGAGTATCACTATTGATGTATTATTTCGCTCACAGGTTCGATCCCCCGTCTGACCCTAATAAAATTAATAGTCTTTCAGATTGTACTTTAAACTGAGGTCTCGTGTCGGTGCTTTACACTGTGCACGTAAAAGAACAAGAGGAGACCCTGGAATAGGTATCTGTCTGTATCATTGCACTATCCTCCAAAAATCTAAAATGAATAATCTCATAGGGGCAACCGGTAGCGACGATAAATAAACGTAAAACACGTGTACACGCTTACATCTGAACTTCAGATATTCCACGTTCTAGTCAATGTAGCAAATATTTCTGTTCTTGAAGCTTTGAAACAACAATTAAAAGTAGGCCTACTACCCTATGAGGCATATAATATGTAATAACAACACTCATAATTGATTGCTTTAAATATTTACATGTACGTTGGATTTTTTAAGCTTTCGAGATAACCGGTGAATTCGACATAACCGACTTCGAGATAACGGATGTAGACTGTATACACATATACGTATATAAATAAATCTATGCACATATGTATATAAACCACGTGCACCAGTATTACTATCAGTGAAAAGCGCACAACATAAACCTGGGTGGATCTTACCGAAACGAAATGCAAGATTCAATCAGACTGGCTGGAGGTCACCATGTGCACGCACCATAAATTATTATCAATTTATTTATTTAAACTTTATTTAGTGTACAACGATTGCGAAGCAAGATTTAACAACCTATATTAATCACTCTCGTTGGCGCGGATGAAAGCGTATTTGTGGTCATTCGTGTGGGAGGAAACCGGAGTACCCGGAGAAAACCCACATGTCCGATATGGCGACCACTGTACGATCTCACAGACTTCCCGGTCCGAGGATCGAACCCGGGTTGCATTGGTGAGAAGTGAGCTTGCTAACCACTGCGCTAATCGGATGCACTTCTGCCTATTAGGCCTACGTATATACAACCTAAATGAACATGTATATACTTATCATACAAGCCTGTATATGTAAATGATCACATTTCTGTTACTCCCCTTTCGTTACTTTACAGTATAATTAACGACAGAGAAACAGATAAACTCTTCAAGTGTACGTCAATGAACACTCATACACTTTCTCCATGACCTCACAATAATAAATAGGGACAGTTTGTTTGCTTGTTTCTTGGGGTTTAAAGTCGCACCAACAGCTTAATCTCCAGCTGTTATTGGTACACGGAGGAAGAGCCCGGATGGCTATACGAGCAGTAACTGAAGGCACGGCCAGGCCACAAATAGGAACAGAGAAATCACGAGACGCACCTTGCATAGTATATACATGTAGGTCAATGAGCAAGTATATACTGCATCTCAGCAACAGACAAACCCTACATGCATAACTCAATGGACATATATGTATGTTACCTCCCCTCCGTTACTCTACAGTAACAAGTATGGACACAGCAACCCTACATGCATAACTCAATGGACATATATGTATGTTACCTCCCCTCCGTTACTCTACAGTAACAAGTATGGACACAGCAACCCTACATGCATAACTCAATGGACATATATGTATGTTACCTCCCCTCCGTTACTCTACAGTAACAAGTATGGACACAGCAACCCTACATGCATAACTCAATGGACATATATGTATGTTACCTCCCCTCCGTTACTCTACAGTAACAAGTATGGACACAGCAACCCTACATGCATAACTCAATGGACATATATGTATGTTACCTCCCCTCCGTTACTCTACAGTAACAAGTATGGACACAGCAACCCTACATGCATAACTCAATGGACATATATGTATGTTACCTCCCCTCCGTTACTCTACAGTAACAAGTATGGACACAGCAACCCTACATGCATAACTCAATGGACATATATGTATGTTACCTCCCCTCCGTTACTCTACAGTAACAAGTATGGACACAGCAACCCTACATGCATAACTCAATGGACATATATGTATGTTACCTCCCCTCCGTTACTCTACAGTAACAAGTATGGACACAGCAACCCTACATGCATAACTCAATGGACATATATGTATGTTACCTCCCCTCCGTTACTCTACAGTAACAAGTATGGACACAGCAACCCTACATGCATAAACCAATGGACATATATGTATGTTACCTCCCCTCCGTTACTCTACAGTAACAAGTATGGACACAGCAACCCTACATGCATAAACCAATGGACATATATGTATGTTACCTCCCCTCCGTTACTCTACAGTAACAAGTATGGACACAGCAACCCTACATGCATAAACCAATGGACATATATGTATGTTACCTCCCCTCCGTTACTCTACAGTAACAAGTATGGACACAGCAACCCTACATGCATAAACCAATGGACATATATGTATGTTACCTCCCCTCCGTTACTCTACAGTAACAAGTATGGACACAGCAACTCTACATGCATAAACCAATGGACATATATGTATGTTACCTCCCTTCCGTTACTCTACAGTAACAAGTATGGACACAGCAACCCTACATGCATAAACCAATGGACATATATGTATGTTACCTCCCCTCCGTTACTCTACAGTAACAAGTATGGACACAGCAACCCTACATGCATAAACCAATGGACATATATGTATGTTACCTCCCCTCCGTTACTCTACAGTAACAAGTATGGACACAGCAACCCTACATGCATAAACCAATGGACATATATGTATGTTACCTCCCCTCCGTTACTCTACAGTAACAAGTATGGACACAGCAACCCTACATGCATAAACCAATGGACATATATGTATGTTACCTCCCCTCCGTTACTCTACAGTAACAAGTATGGACACAGCAACAGACAAACCCTACATGCATAACTCAATGGACATATATGTATGTTACCTCCCCTCCGTTACTCTACAGTAACAAGTATGGACACAGCAACCCTACATGCATAAACCAATGGACATATATGTATGTTACCTCCCCTCCGTTACTCTACAGTAACAAGTATGGACACAGCATCCCTACATGCATAACTCAATAGACATATATGTATGTTACCTCCCCTCCGTTACTCTACAGTAACAAGTATGGACACAGCAACCCTACATGCATAAACCAATGGACATATATGTATGTTACCTCCCCTCCGTTACTCTACAGTAACAAGTATGGACACAGCAACAGACAAACCCTACATGCATAAATCAATGGACATACATGTATGTTACCTCCCCTCCGTTACTCTACAGTAACAAGTATGGACACAGCAACAGACAAACCCTACATGCATAAATCAATGGACATATATGTATGTTACCTCCCCTTCGTTACTCTACAGTAACAAGTATGGACACAGCAACAGACAAACCCTACATGCATAAACCAATGGACATATATGTATGTTACCTCCCCTCCGTTACTCTACAGTAACAAGTATGGACACAGCAACAGACAAACCCTACATGCATAAATCAATGGACATATATGTATGTTACCTCCCCTCCGTTACTCTACAGTAACAAGTATGGACACAGCAACCCTACATGCATAACTCAATGGACATATATGTATGTTACCTCCCCTCCGTTACTCTACAGTAACAAGTATGGACACAGCAACAGACAAACCCTACATGCATAACTCAATGGACATATATGTATGTTACCTCCCCTCCGTTACTCTACAGTAACAAGTATGGACACAGCAACAGACAAACCCTACATGCATAACTCAATGGACATATATGTATGTTACCTCCCCTCCGTTACTCTACAGTAACAAGTATGGACACAGCAACAGACAAACCCTACATGCATAAACCAATGGACATATATGTATGTTACCTGCCCTCCGTTACTCTATAGTAACAAGTATGGACACAGCAACAGACAAACCCTACATGCATAAATCAATGGACATATATGTATGTTACCTCCCCTCCGTTACTCTACAGTAACAAGTATGAACACAGCAACAGACAAACCCTACATGCATAAATCAATGGACATATATGTATGTTACCTCCCCTCCGTTACTCTACAGTAACAAGTATGGACACAGCAACAGACAAACCCTACATGCATAAATCAATGGACATATATGTATGTTACCTCCCCTCCGTTACTCTATAGTAACAAGTATGGACACAGCAACAGACAAACCCTACATGCATAACTCAATGGACATATATGTATGTTACCTCCCCTCCGTTACTCTACAGTAACAAGTATGGACACAGCAACAGACAAACCCTACATGCATAACTCAATGGACATATATGTATGTTACCTCCCCTCCGTTACTCTATAGTAATAAGTATGGACACAGCAACAGACAAACCCTACATGCATAACTCAATGGACATATATGTATGTTACCTCCCCTCCGTTACTCTACAGTAACAAGTATGGACACAGCAACAGACAAACCCTACATGCATAACTCAATGGACATATATGTATGTTACCTCCCCTCCGTTACTCTATAGTAACAAGTATAGACACAGCAACAGACAAACCCTACATGCATAACTCACTGGACATATATGTATGTTACCTCCCCTCCGTTACTCTACAGTAACAAGTATGGACACAGCAACAGACAAACCCTACATGCATAAATCAATGGACATATATGTATGTTACCTCCCCTCCGTTACTCTATAGTAACAAGTATGGACACAGCAACAGACAAACCCTACATGCATAAATCAATGGACATATATGTATGTTACCTCCCCTCCGTTACTCTATAGTAAGACGTATGGACACAGCAACAGACAAATCCTACATGCATAAATAAATGACCATATATGTATGTTACCTCCCCTCCGTTACTCTATAGTAACACGTATGGACACAGCAACAGACAAACCCAACATGCAAAAGTGAAAGTAGGATTTCATATAATGTTCATCCGCTCTCCTGAATTGACGTTTGTTTGTCATTGGAGTTAATACTAAACACGCGATACTTTCGATTAGAGATAATTTAACTAAGATTAGTCTACACATACATATGCATAGGCACACATGTCAGATATCACGGTAAATATATACCATACCTCATGCTATTTGTATTACGCATGACTGTTGACCCTATTTACATTATTTTGTTATGTCAACAAACCGCGTATACGACGTTTGTTTATTTGTTGAAATACTCAGTTTTTGAGGCAACTATTTGGAACAAAATTATACCATATAATAGCAAATTACATTCTGCATACAATTGCGTTTTCACCGATGTAGTGTCGCTTTAAGGACATTAAAGATCAAAGTATTCTCTTTTTCGTTCTTTATTCTTCTATGCTCAATGTATATATATTACCACATATCGGCAGTAATGAAACAATACAGAAGCCTACTATGTCAACATTATTATAATAAATAGTCAAATAAACATAGTCAAAATTGCTCAAGCGACCACGTGTATTAAGCGACCTTTGTCTTATGCGACCATTTTGAAATCCCCCCGAGCGATTTCACACTATAAATCTATTGTATTAAGCGACTTTTGTCTTACGCGACCAACGACCACCTATTTTCGGCCGTAATTACCTAATGTTTTTCATTAAGCGACCATAAGTAGTGTTGAAATTCAAAACATAAATCAAGAGACTATTAAATGTGTCGTCTGCTGGTTATGTATATTGAAGAGGCAATACATTTGACAAGTAATCATGATACATGCCAATCAGTCAATTTTCGCACATTTATGCACCAATTTCCGTTTGAGTCATTGTTGTAAAAACAAAAATAGGGGATTATCGGCGCGCAATGTCCAGTTACGAGTTCTTTATAGTGTGTGCAAATCTCATAAGTGGGCGCTAATTGATTCAAATAGTCCACACTTTGTTCTTATAGTCTCGCAATTTTAGTTTTACTGGGTCACAGCATATGGATTGTCCCATTGCACCGGTCGGAAATTCAGCCAACGGATGTCAATTTTATATGTACGTTTTGATTTAAATGAATGTAAATGCATTATTGTTGTAATTTTCTGGATTAAATTTTTGTTTAGATAATTGATAATCTCGGATATCACACCATTGTCACGCCTTATACTATATTTTGAATCTAAATACAAAATTGATTCGTCCTCAAAATGTTTCATACTCGTAATAACATAAATAAGACCAATTTCAATTCTACACTTTTGAGTACCCATGCAGGTGTCTCAATTAGCAGCAACCAATAAGGTGTTTGATCTACAGTATCCATATCGTGCAGGTATCGCAATTAGCAGCAATCAACAAGGTGTTTCAACAAGAAAAATACAATATATTACTATAAAAGTTTTCTTTATTTTATGATGATATATGTAACATATATACATGCATATGATGTTGATATCAATATAGACACTGTAGTGTCCACCCAAACAAAAGTCTAGTACATGTCTCCGACTCTGGGAAATTGTCCGTTCAGTCACTTTGTATTAAGAGACCGTTTCATTAAGAGACCGCTTTTGTCCATTCCCTTGGGTGGTCTCTTAATACAAGTTTGACTGTAATGCCGAAAAATTAAAACAATTAAAATAAATAATAATAATGCCGAACAATCAGGTATAACTTATTTCCCTTATGTTACTCTTTATTGGAAGCAATAAAAGATGGCTGCGTGTTATTTATTCTATTATAGTTACTTCATTCATATTGTTCCTATGTGACCACATAGTTCTCCAAATGTAAAGCATTTTGACCAACAACTACGAAATATTAAAATATACACTACATATCAGTGGAATGTATATAATTCTAAGCTCAAGTGTGTTTGGTACTCAATTCATTTGTCCTATGTATATGTTGCCAAAGAAAATATCAAATAAAAATGTCGTCCTAAACGGCTGCTAGAATTAATTACCTATATATACGTGATTAGTTAAGCACACAGGAATATAACAGACGGATCTGTAGTCCAGTGGTTAACACGTTGGACTGGTAATCCAGGGATCGCAGGTTCAACCCCCGTCTGACCCTAATAAAATTAACAGTCTTTCAGATGGGACACTAAACCGAGGTCTCTTTGTCGATGCTTTACACAGTGCAATGCAAAAGAACGAGAGGAGATTCTGGAATGGATCTCTGACTGTAGGCATTGCATTGCAGTATCCTCCAAAATCTAAAATAACTAATCTCTTCAGGAGACGTCGCTCATATAGATAGATATTTATTTTTCCTCCAATATTTGAAGATTACAACATATTTACAAATAGATCAACATAAACATGCATAATTATATATAAACATACAAATTACATTATTTTCATATGTTAGAGGAGCTGTAAGAACAGCTGAATTCGCTCATCTAAGCATGTGATCATAATCGTCAACTGAACAGAAAAGTATTGTATCAAAAGTGGGAAAATAAGTAATAACAAGAGCCATAAGTAAATAAATTGTTAAGACTGTGGTGCGGATAAAGAATGAGCACACAAACAACAACAACAAAATAAACAAACAAGCAAACTCGCCTTATGCACTTTGTGCTCAGGCGAGTAGCACTAAAGAATGTCCAGGCTAGATTTTAGATTTTATTCTTTATTTACGTCTCATCAATGTACAACAAACAACATTCAATATAATAAAAACATATCGATGTACATTGCCACTCAATAATGAATTATAAGAGACAGTAACAGTAACAATTCACAATATAACACGATTCAACATATAAGTTTCTTAAAACTAGAGTTTATATAGGTTGATCCAGACCGATACTCTCACAAACTGAAGACAATCGTCAAAATGGTGACGGGCACATTGCCACCATTACACCACAGCCGCAAAACGTCACCATGGGTAACCGCTATCAGTGAGATTCTCGGTCCAAAACAAGACCTACTCTTAGATATAAATGTGTTAAATCTAAATTGCCTACGCTAATCTTATCTAAGAAGTGCTTAAAATATTTATTAAAACACTGATATTGAAAAAGAGCACTAACGCGCTTATTAATTAAAAAATGGTATAAAAAAACAATTATCACCTCTGATCAGATCAGTGATGAACTGATTAGCATAGACTATTTAGTTGGCAATAAAAAAGTATTCATAGTATTAAGAAACAATTGAGGTACATTATTTACATGCTAAATATATATATATATTACAATCTATGAACTGCATAACATACTGATTTTATTTACACATCAAAAACCGTCGTTTTTGAAGAATTTCAAAACAGGTTTTGGCACATAATCTTATCAGTTCCTTGCTGGAGAAAATTAAAACAAACTTTTCTGAATCAGAAAGATTAATAAAATTACAATAAATACCCATTGTTTTTCTAATAAGCGGTAACCTAATATCTGCATACGTACAACATTGCAAAATAACATGTAGTTCATTTTCAACGGAGTCACAGAATGGACATTTCCTTTGATCTACACTCAGATTCTCGTACCTGCCCGTCTCTATTCTTATTGGTGCAACACCACAACGAAATTTACTCAAAGCAGCTCTATGACTAAGAGGTAAAAACATCATACAGTAGTCTTCTACTTTGAATTCTGTTTTAAATAGCTTATACAACCGTAATTTATTTCTACCTCGACCCGATATACCAACATCTCTATTAATAGATGTAAACCAGTTTAATTTGAACCTAGCCATTAGTTTACTTTCCATTGAGAATACTAATGATGATGGCTTAGGCTCGGTAATATTTGCAAACATACTTAAATTATTTTCATTAAATACTTTTACAATTAAATAATACCAATTTTTACATGAAACATTTGCCTTAGAAGCCACCCAAAGTGCTATGCGTTTGTTCATACGATGTGTATCCATTGACGATATTTTGGACCAGAATAAACATATGCTTTTCCACTGCCATACAACAGTCGGCTTCCAACCCATTTCTCCTGCAATGGCAGTATTTGGAGTGTATTTGCCTACACCCAAAAAGAACCTCATTGCTCTGTTATGAACTGAATCTATACATGAAAATGTTTTGAAGCCCCATATTGGTGCACTGTAATTTATAACAGGCAGCACTGTAGACTCATAAAGTTTGGTATATACAACATATGGGACACCCCCTAGAACTTTACATTTGGCAATTAAGAGACCAAGGGCACGGCTAGCACTTTGAGCTACTGAGGCTATGAGAACGTTAATTGCAACAAAGCAATTCTTGCCCAGGTCGAAACCGCAAAAGTTTGAACAATAAAGCAATTATGTTCAGGTAACGAAAAGCATGACACGAACCTTAGAAACAATGAAAGGTAAGTGCCTTACGGACAATCTATCAACATGTTGACTCGATAATCTGCCAAATTGCCTAGACCGAAAACGAAATGCTAGTTCAAAATTAACAGCAAACCAGTCAAATGTGTACCTAAAATAAATGTAGTATTGTATTAAGCATTTAATTACAAAATTTAAAAAAAGAATGATACACACTTGGCAAGATAAGCTTTAGTCCCTAATTTGCTTTCATTTATTCATGCACACTGTTTCATTGTCACAGCACAGCACAACGCAGTTATACTTTATATCCCTGTTCATTACTTATACATCAAACATGTGCAACAGCGTCTTCAGCAGCTTAACGTTTTCAAACATGCAATTCTCAGTAACATTAAATGCAGCGTTTATCAAACTATTACATTGCTCATATTGTGATTGCTTAATGAAATCAACATAGTATTGTTTATCACAAATATCAAACCAGATCACGACCAACGTCTTGTAAAGTTCATAGTTACTAGGACAGTGACATATTGTGTGTTCAATAATGTTTTCGCAAAAGAAAGAACACTTGCGACAATTTCTCGGAAAAGACCTAGATACCATGATACTCATAATAATCACAGCTTTTTTACAAAATGGTATGAGCTCTTGCCTTTTCCTACATACCGACCAAAGATAACATGGGTTGTTTAAGCTAAAGTGACCACTTAACACTTGCATTTCACTTAATGAGCACAGGCGGTTTAGTCTTTGACCATTGTTAACAACAGTGACGTTTTGGTACACTATTCTCTTCCAAGTTAGCTTTACGGGAAATGATCCAGTTTCAATATAGGTTTGAAGGAAACATTCTAAACCGTATCTACGTAACGCTCGGTAGATGTCTGCAATGAATCCGGAATATTGTGATTCTCCGTTCATATACCGAACCAGTCTGTTTGTGAACACTTGTTTTGCCAAATAACGACTCGGTAATCTGCACAGTTGGCCAAAGAACTGCAATTTGCGTGTGTCAATAATTCCTTCAATGCTGTCTAAATTAAATGCACACAATGAAATATCAGTGCTTGTTGACACATTTAAATTTTGTGCGAATTTTATGACAAACCGATGGGCCCTTTCCAGCATTGACATATCTGACCTTGCGATAACAGACCATAACTCACAGCCATATAGTGCCTTTGGCAACACTACTGATGAGTACATAATTCGCGTTGAGATTGGATTTAAAGAGTTAGGATGTAGTCCACTGTTAAGGATGCTCAGAAATGTTCCCCGTAACTTATTACATGCTTCATGTATCATCTTGCCGGTGGAAATGTGTTTGTCACAAACTATGCCTAAATGTGTGTAGTCCTGTGCCTCTGCAATTACTTGGTTACCCAGTTTCCAGTTTCTAACTGAACGACTTGCCTCCGACTCGTTGAAGATAATAACAACACATTTATCACAGTTATATTCATATCTCCATCTGCACGAATAGTTGAAGCAAATTTCTAGCATACGATCAAGACCGTTTTTTGATAGTGACGCTATAATCATATCGTCAGCTACAGTTGGCGATGCTAGATTATAGTTGTAGATGCAATAACCGAAACCATTGGATTCTAACTCTTGGATAAGTCCATTTATAAAAACTAGGTAGAGGAGAGGTGAGCTTTTCCCACCCTGACGCGTGCCTTGAAGAATGCTGAACCACTCAGACTTTAATCCTTGATTGAGCACACAACTTGTTACATCGTCATAAAGACTAACGAAAGCCGAAAAACACGTATCATTTAAATATGGTCTTAGTTTAAGGAGAATACCAGATGTCCACACCCTGTCAAACGCTTGGCGACAGTCTAAAAACATACATAGAGTTTCGAACCGTGCTCCTTGGCATGTAGTACACTTTCTCTAACCACAAACGATGACATTAAGCAGCCAAGGTTTTCCTGAAATCCGCCTTGTTGAGGGCTAAGCTCACATAATAAGTCTTCTTTACACCTGTTCAATAGTACCATTTCATAAATTTTAAGAACAACCGATGTGAGTGATATAGCTCTGTATGAGTTGGGAGTGATATAGCTCTGTATGAGTTGGGAGTGATATAGCTCTGTATGAGTTGGGATTGTCTTTACGTTTCTTAGGTTTGGGTATTGTTATGATTATGCCACGTTTCATTTTCGTCGGCGTGTACCCTGCCCTGAGCATCCACGTATACATATTTGACAGAACAGGAGACAATACATTACTGGCAGAAATCAAGTGTTCGTAACTAATACAATCTTCACCACTCGCTTTTCCACGGGGACAGGACTTAATTAATGTTTCTACTTCGATAGGAGTTACACACGCTGTAAGATCTGGGGTTGACTCGTTCACTGCAGATATTACACTACCATTTACACTGTCTTTCCACGAGTCATCAAAACTATCGGAATTAGACGGTGAATACAGGTCCTTGAAATACATGCCCCATTGTTGGGTTAGTTGTTCGCGGTCCCTATATAAGGTACCGTTAAAATTTATACCAGCTGCACAACTGGTTTTAGTCTGTTTTCTACGTGATTTTACAAGCTTCCAAAACTGATTTGAATCCAATTCTGCAGTTCTATCTATTTCATAATTCATATCTAGTAGAAACTTGTTAACACAGTATCTGTGTTGACGTCGGAATGTAGATTTCGCCTGTTTATAATAGCGATAGTGTTCATCCGTTTCAGAACGCGGTCTCCCTGCTCTACACCACTTCTCACGCTTCTGCTTCATATCACTGTGAATGATAGATAAGTCTTCATTCCAATATGGCTTTAACAATTTCACATGTTTCAATTTAGGGAGATTGTCCTTCGCACATGCGTTTATAGTATTTACACTAGTATCGTACGCAGAATCTAAATCGTTTCGTGATAGCTCTAGACTTTGGTCACTTAACATGTTTAACTCAACACAGCTGTTTAAACTTGACTGGTAGGAAGTTATGTTTTGATCACTTACTCTTTTCCAGTTCACTTTGTTTGGTACATGTTCCCTATATGCATAGTCCATAGACAACCCTTCATCAATTGGTACGTGTATACATGATAAAACTGGTCGATGTCTGGACACATTTAAACAAGAATCGTCAACAATCTCTGAACTTATTACATATTGTGATAACTCTATTGGCATACACATATAATTTATTAAAGAACTGTATTTGCCATCGTATGTCACAAACGTGTATGGTGCACCAGTACAATAAGCCATGGTGTTACTTGCAAAATAGTTTGTATCAGATAAAAACTTACAAAAAAGTTTATCTCTATTTACAGTGCTACACAAGTCATATTTTGAGTTAAAATCGCCCATAAATATAGTGAAACCTTGCTCCGAATAGATATTGTAAATATCATACAATTTGTCTATATATTCTTTATAAAATGCTATACTATGGTTTACGCAAGGTAAGTATACTTGAAAAACAAACATATATTGACATGGAGCATACTGTCACTGTATACCAACTATTCGATCATCATCTAAATGCAAAGGTGTAACATAATTATCGATACATTTATGCCACAAGATCGCTACACCACCTTTACCAATAGTTTTTCTATAAGTCAGATTAAAATCATTATTACAGCTTATAACACTTCTATAGTCACTTGATAACAGATTAATAAAGTGTTTATTTTCTTCTTTAAGCCAATGTTCTGAGATCCCGGCAATTGCAATTTGTTTATTACATAAAATGTCACATAAATAAGATGCACTACTCATTAAACCAGTAACGTTCCAAGTCATGAAGTTGTAAGACATTTTAAACAGTATCAGTGCACTTATAAAAGAATTAACACAGTTCTAGTCTACTTGGGGTGATAATGGTCCCCATATGTTGTACCATTCTTGACCAGGCCCGTGGGTTCTCGACCAGTACGTCGTGCGATGGTCTTTCACCGTATAATCCTCGTCACGTCGTCTGTTCTCGTTTCGTCTGGAACGTGCATCACGTGATATCCACGGTTTTATGATAATACCGTCACGTGGCCAAAACTCACTTGCCAACACTAAGTTGGCGTCGTCGTGAACGTTGAGTCGTAGGATACAACGACCCTCCCAGTTGCGACAGGGGTATTTACGAATTGTCGAAACTTGTGGACCCTTTATAGTGATATATGTTGTCAATCTGTCTATGTTAACATTATCTCTAAAACCCCCTATAAAAAAATGTTTCGTTCTACGTCTACGATATTCTCGGAAATCTGAATCGTTATCGGAGTCGTATCCTCTATGCGACCCCTCCAAGTCGTTACTATCCGATTGTTCTGAATCATCCGATATAACGATTGGTTCATATGCCGACTGCAACACGTGATTATCGACACGTGTTTGTGTGTCACATGTGGGAATGTCTACGTACACATGCTCCGCGTGTCGATCTGCACGTGTTTCAGGGACCTGTTCCGTTGATGTGGCTGAAGTGCTATTGCAAGGCACCCCACGCAGAAAGTTTGAAAGTTCATCTATCGTCCCTCCGATATTGGTTTCACATGTCTTCGATGGCAAACGTAAATTGCCGAATGCATCCCTTATGTTACTCTTTATTGGAAGCAATAAAAGATGGCTGCGTGTTATTTATTCTATTTTTTTTTTTTTTTTAAAACTTTATTTATTTTACAACGATTGCGAAGCAAGTTTTAACAACTTATATTAATCACTCTCGTTGGCTCGGATGAAAGCGTAAATGTGGTCATTATTTATTCTATTATAGTTACTTCATTCATATTGTTCCTATGTGACCATATAGTTCTCCAAATGTAAAGCATTTTGACCAACAACTACGAAATATTAAAATATACACTACATATCAGTGGAATGTATATACGTCTAAGCTCAAGTGTGTTTGTTTGGTACTCAATTCATTTGTCCTATTCATGTTGCCAAAGAAAATATCAAATAAAAATGTCGTCCTAAACGGCTGCTAGAATTAATTACCTATATATACGTGATTAGTTAAGCACACAGGAATATAACAGACGGATCTGTAGTCCAGTGGTTAACACGTTGGACTGGTAATCCAGGGATCGCACAGACGGATCTGTAGTCCAGTGGTTAACACGTTGAACTGGTAATCCAGGGATCGCACAGATGGATCTGTAGTCCAGTGGTTAACACGCTGGACTGGTAATCCAGGGATCGCACAGATGGATATGTAGTCCAGTGGTTAACACGTTGAACTGGTAATCCAGGGATCTGTAGTCCAGTGGCTAACACGCTGGACTGGTAATCCAGGGATCGCAGGTTCAACCCCCATCTGACCCTAATAAAATTAACAGTCTTTCAGATGGGACACTAAACCGAGGTCTCTTTGTCGATGCTTTACACAGTGCAATGCAAAAGAACGAGAGGAGATTCTGGAATGGGTCTCTGACTGTAGGCGTTGCATTGCAGTATCCTCCAAAATCTAAAATAACTAATCTCTTCAGGAGACGTCGCTCTTATGGACAACCGATAGGGACGATAAATAAACGTAAACACACACACAAAGGTCCGGAGTTCGCGCCCCGCTGGAGCCGTTAGGATTGTGCCCTTAGGCAAGGTATTTAAATTCCACGAGCGGCATGTTCTCTCTCCGTCGTGGCGATGGATTCCATCAGTAATGAGGTATCGAGAGTGATTAATATAAGTTGTAAGAACTTGTTTCGCAATCGAGCTAAAATAAATTTGTATAACCTAATAGCTACCATAAACTTCTCTGTCAGCATATTAGTACGGAATGCCAAATAATCAGATGTCCAACTGTCCTGCTGGGCGAGGCGTCTGGCGAGGCGGTGACAGAGTTATCCAGCTTGCTAGAGGAAGGTCGGTGTATCAACGCTTGGGCCACCCCTGTCAGACATACTGCTCGATGGGATACCTGTGTCTTCAACACACCAACCACAACTGGGAGGTCACCATATCACCTCACATTGGCTGTCCGATTAGCGCAGTGGCTATCGCTTCTCACTAAATACAATCTGGGTTCGATCCTCGGACCAGGAAGTATGTGAGATGGTACGGTGATCGCCATATCGGACAGGTGGGGTTTTCTCCGGGTACTCCGGTTTCCTCCCACATGAATGACCACATATACGTTTTCATTCGCGCCAACGAAAGTGATTAATATAAGTTGTTAAAACTTGCTTCGCAATCGTTGTAAAATAAATAAAGCTTAAATAATCCAACTTAAATATTTAAAGCAAGCACTAAAGCTATTATGAGTGTTGTTATTACATATTATATGCCTCATAGGGTCCATAACAGAAATATTTGCTACATTGACTAGAACGTGGAATATCTGAAGTTCAGATGTAAGCGTGTACACGTGTTTTACGTTTATTTATCGTCGCTACCGGTTTTCTCCGGGTACTCCGGCTTCCTCCCACATGAATGAACACATATACGTTTTCATCCGCGCCAACGAGAGTGATTAATATAAGTCGTTAAAACTTGCTTCGCAATCGTTGTAAAATATATAAAGTTTAAACATAAATATCACGACAGCGCCAGAACGAGAAAGACACCAGACAAATGGTTTAATAAACAGATTGTTTAATCAGTAAAATTACGCGACTTAAACGCGTCAATGGCGGAGAATCAGACAAGGGAAGTAACCGTGTAATAACCAACAAGTATAACATACTGGCGCTACCTCTTTTTTTTTAAAAGATTAAATCCAGTACTCAAATATATACTGAATTATTCAGTATAACTTTCATGATACAATGTCAAGCTACCTTTCATGATACAATATCAAGCAAGTAATACTAGACGAGAAATTATATGATGAGTAGTGTTAAAGGTAAGCACAGATGCTATTATAATAAACCAAACTATTATCCATATAGTAATTAGAAATAACAAACAGAAACAAAACTATGTACTACAAACTTCTACCTGAAGAGTTAAATTGTCATAAACAGTGATACATAATCACTACACTTCCAAATTATAGGTACTAGTAACTGACATAAACTGAAATACTGGTTCTGCTAGCCTCACTGCTAGGACATACTATCAATGTTCACTAAAATAACCTAATGTAATCACTGTTTGTAGTGTTGTTTCCCTACTAAATATAGTCAGATAGGTAAGCCGGTGGCTTTCTGATGCGTTGTGGCCTTTTTTGTATGTTATGACTGTCATCATGAATGTCACCGGTGTTCTCGAGACCTGGAGATGATGGTGGTCCTGGTACACCAATCAAGATAGGAATGGGAGCAACGTCTTGTTGACTGGTATCAGGTGTGGACAATGTTGTTGGAATTGTAACTAATGACGGGGGTTCACTGATTGTAGGACTAGATTCACTCTCGTCATCAGACATATGACTATGATCAAAAGGCACAAACGAATGCTCGGAATGAATATCACTGAAATCACTTGGAATACGGTAACACTCGCTTTGTGTCACTTTATAACTAGAGGCACGTAACTGACTACCGGAGAACTTTTTCACAAAACACCACTCTCCATCACATGAAACCGCACGATACCTATTACGGGCTTTCAACTTGCTTTTATCACAGAACAAATATACTATATCACCTACACACACACGATCTGATGGCCTGTGGCGGTGATGTTTCGACTTGGAATCTTCGCTGTGTTGATGATTCAAATTTCTGGACTCGTGTTGCTGTAGAATGAGCTCTCTGTCAGAAATGGGGAGTTGATCATGGGTGAACTGTGACCTCTGTGTCCATAACTCGCGAGCCGAAAGACCAGATTTTCGTAGACGTGAGTTTAATCTTGCGACAACAATGGCAAGGTCTAATTTCGAGATTGGGCCTCCTCCGGGTTCATAGCGTAGTATTTCATGTTCTAACTCTTGGATAGCTTTCTCTGCGACAGGATTTTTGTTAACGTTTTTAACGCGCCCGATCTCTAAAACAATGTTCAACTTTTGTAATGAAGTGTCTGACTGAAGAGATATAAAACCAGGCGCAGGGTCTACACGAATAATAGCTGGGGGACCATCTAAGGGATGCAACTCTGTACACATACACATTAAGGCTTCACGGATTGTGTCCCTTCTTTCGTCGGTGATGATACAGGCTTTTGTGTAACTTGTTACAGTTTCACGCACCACAAGAATAGTTTGTAAATTGCGTTTCAAAATATCTGCTGCGAATGAAACACCTATGACATCTGGGGGGTCCTCACTAGTCTGTTTGGATGCGCAGTCTGGGAAAGATCGCAATGAGGCACATAAATGACACTGTGAAGTTACCCGTTCAATGGCACTATGCAGGTCTAACGCAAAGAAGTGCCTTTTCATGACAAGCTCAAGTTGGTGTCTAGTTGGGTGGTCCAGTTTAATATGTAGAGCACTGACTAATCCATCTAGTACGGAGCGTGGGACCACTATAAGTTCTGAAGAGGTTGAGAGGGGGTCACTGCGCTTAACTACTACTAAATTGTCCTTTGCAATAGTGGCTGTTTGTAGGTAACGCTTAACGTCCTTGATGTTGGTGAGTTTTTTTGATGGACGCGTGCCTTGTTTAAGATGAGCACGTGTTCGGCGGAGGTCTGGACAGTCTGACTGGATCTGTAACCATGATGACCGAGTTGTAAATGGTAGACGTGTTGACTTGTTATGATGTTTTCAATACGTATTGAGCGAACAACCGAGTCTTCTGTGGTGTATATGAATGAGCAAATTTGACAGTTTGGCTCATTGCATTCTGGTGCATTCCTGCTTGAAAAGTCGGATGGCACGTTTGCTGAACCTGCAAGATGGCGGACGCTGAGTTGGTAACGACTAACAATAGACAGGAATGATGTCACTCTCGGGCTAGCTGAGAATTCGCCACGGCATAGTTTTTCCACTGCCTGAACACACGGTTGGCTGTCTGTTAAAACACATGACTTAGATGTAGATTGTATTATGTAGGGACTAAAATGTTTTATTGCGGCTGCAATACTAAGAGCTTCTATCTCACATGGTAGCCAATTTACTTGGTGTTTGCGCAGCTTAGCACTAAAGAATCCAGCTAAGAGCAATTTCTCATTCCTCATAACGTATAATGTTGCTCCAATGCCATGTCGGGATACCGAACCGTCTGTAACTATTCATAACTGGTCAGTGGGCCTAGGTATGGCAATAGATCTGTGGTTAGTAAGAGCTGACTGAGCGTCTCTAAATAGCTTGATGGATGAGTCTGACCAAATGATCTTTTCCTGGGATTTTTTGCCTGCTGATATGTCGTCTAATGGGCTAAGAAATCTTGAATAATGAGGAAGAACTCTTCCAAGAAATTTGTAGGCTCCAACAAACTAACGTAAACCATGGATAGTTTCTGGAATGGCACAGGTTGATAGCGTTGCAATACGGTGAGGACTTGCGGACAGTTGACCAGAAGACCAAATCCATCCAAGAATGCTTGTTGTTCTCGGACAAATCACAGTTTTGGGTGCTGATAGGTGTAAACCATTTCTCTGTAGGGCTTTAAGGACGTTTTGCCAGTTGTGTAATAAGTCATCAATTGTGTTGGCCCCGCAATACAGGTCATCGGCTAACTTAGCAACATGGCCATCTTGTACCTGGTCACCAAGGATACGGCACATAAGTTCTTCCAGGGCTGTCTCTGACCCGGGCATGCCCATAGCACAGCGAGTATATACGCGTACACCTCGGAATGGAATTGCAACACCACAATATTTCATAGACTGTTTAGCAAGTGGGATTTGATAAAAGGCGCTGGTGAGGTCTGTCTTGATCAAATATTTCCATTGTCCAATAGCCCTGAGTGTAGAATCAACATCTGGCATTAAGCTTTGCTGGGGTTTGCTATAGCGTCCTACATCTGCAAAGGCAGTCACTAGACGAAAACCTCCGTGTGGCTTTTTGACAAGAAATGAGGGGTTTAAGTACTCTGCAGTCACACCCACATTCTCGGGCCTGGCAAATACACCCTGTTTCTCTAAATCATCGAATCTTTCCTGCAGTTCTACGAGTTTGTCCTTTGAGTATTGTGGCACTCTACCTTTACGATGTGGGGGTTCAACAGGTCCCATATTGACAGTAGCCTCAAATTTGCCGGCAGCACCATTATACCCATTAAATGTAGGTGTAAAAACATCACTGTGCTGTGTTAGTAGGTCTCGAAACCTAACTCTGTCTTTTTCTTGGAGTATGTTATCTGGATCAATGGAAACACTTTCAATGTGTAACTGATTGCTTTCACTTTGAGAAGTGTGTGTATTGTGGTCACTCAATGTTTCTGTCTGGGGGCAAGTTGTATTTCTTACAAACCCAACATGATCATGTTGACGTATGAGCTTTGGTTCGTTGGTATCATTGACTACTCGTATACGTCCTCCAACAGCTTCAACGATCTGTGGGTATGGCCACTTGCTGTCAACAGGTACTGCTTTTGGTTCAATAGCTACGGTGTCTTCAGGATTTATCTCAGGTGGTAAGTGTATTTCTAGAAAGGCGCCAGGCCATATGACTGTCTTATGTGGCTGTGATCGTAACACAAATGCTTGAGTGCGCCGTACATAATTATTTGGACTTTTTGTATTGTCTGTTCCATAATGTACTTTGTCAACCTCACCTATTGTAATCTCGTGTTTGGCCGGACGTATAGCTATGTCGTTGGCTGTCATGAATGGAATCCCGGCTAACACATCCACATCCAGGTCATTTACGACTAGAGCATCCAGAAACAGTTTGTTATCGCCCCTTGCAAGTGTGTCGTAAGTACTTTAAGACCGCTGCCACCACGCCAGAACGAGAAAGACACCAGACAAATGGTTTAATAAACAGATTGTTTAATCAGTAAAATTACGCGACTTAAACGCGTCAATGGCGGAGAATCAGACAAGGGAAGTAACCGTGTAATAACCAACAAGTATAACATACTGGCGCAGCTGTTCATGCGACTTTAATCAACCACAAATAAATAAATCCTTGATCAAGGCGGGGGGGGGGGGTATTAATGAGCAAAGTAAATGTTGTACATTAATCACGATTGTTTGTGAATAATAAACGCACCAAACTGGTCGAACAATTGCAGAAATATTTATGGGTTTTCATTATATAAACACGTTTTGTAACACGATTAAAATATGTAAGCTATGTATATGAATGAATGAAACATTTAGCTTTGCATTGTCACCCTGGTAAAGGTTTTATCGTAAGTTAATAAGTTAAGCCAACGTGTGTGTGCGTGTAATGCGAGGACCACAGGATCCGGTTAAGCAAACTAATATGGACTTCCATTGTCAATAAATCTGCTAATACATTTATTATATTGTATCAATACAGTGTGGCAGTATATATATAACTAGGATTCTAGTAATTGGATAAGAACATATGTTATCATGATATCTACACCATTACAGTATATAAGTGAGTGATTGGATTAGCGATAAAAGTGGCAATATGAACAATAGACCCACACACCGCCGTAAGAATGACAACCGTGATGTGGCCAGTACAGTGATTGGGCCAGTACAGTGATCCACCCATCACCACACGACAGAGCTCGAACCCAAGAGAATGCCCATACAACACTTCACTCGTCAATCCAAAATTAAACCAATTGAAATTCTAAGGGAATTACACACCCGGTGCATGCCTCAACTGGTGAGCCACATTGCCCTACCCCCAATTGCAGTACATTCAGAATGCAAACGATGAGGGCAACCGCTACAAAATAAACCGTACCGCATCCGTGGTCGAGTGGTTAAGGTCGCTGACTTGTGTACCACTATAATCTATCGTCACTGATTGTCCCTGGTTCGAGCCTCGCTCAGGCCGTGTCTCTTTATATGAACATGTTGGCAGTTTCTTACGGAGGTTGATGAACCAAGTACTGGTTAACCGCTGGAGCCTGCCAAGGAAAGGTGTTGTTAGGTATACTGCCGGTGATATAGCCCAACAATGGTGCTGATGAAGTCGTAAAGCCCGAACAAATAAAACAAACGATTGAACCCCTGAAACATTAAGTAATATTCTTGATACCCATGTCACAGTCGTGTTCAACATGACATTCAGAATTTCTTGGCTTTCGTTTTCACAGATGTAGTGTCGCTTTAAGGACATTAAAGATCAAATTATTGTCGTTTTCGTTCTTTATTCTTCTATGCTCAATGTATATATATTACCACATATCGGCAGTAATGAAACAATACAGAAGCCTAGCCTACTATGTCAACATTATTATAATAAATAATGCAATAGTTAACTGAAAGCCGCAGCCGAAAAAACATATATAACTTCTCTAATTTCTCTTATGTTACTCTTTATTGGAAGCAATAAAAGATCGCTGCGCGTTATTTACTGCCCTTTAATAATTAGAGTTCGAAGCCACAATGTATTCTAGAAATAATATGGTTTTTTATTATTAAAGTTTCAAAGTATCAACATGACATTCAGAATTTCTTGGAAAGGTTGTTGCACTTGCTTAGAATATACCGGAGGAGATAAGAATGTCAGATGTGTTGCAACTCTATGGTGACTGTAGGTACCGGTCTACATCCTATACTAGTATTGCTTATTTCTTGGTTGATGATTAAATATAGCATACATCCATCACTCATAATCAAACTACAGAAACAGAATTAGAATGAAAGACAGAGTCTTATATAAAAACAACATTTAAACTTTATTTATTTTACAACGATTGCGAAGCAAGTCTTAATAACTTATATTAATCACTCTCGTTGGCGCGGATGAAAGCGTAAATGTAATTCTTGTATATCTTATATAATTCTTCTCTTCTCTTATATAGTTCTTCAATGACAATGTTTATAAGAGTAACACGAACTCTGATGACGACTAGGAGGACTATGCAGATGGGGAAGATAGAGATAAGATAGAGATTCATTCAGCCAGTGATGTAGCCTGGGGACAGGCGTCGATATATTTTGCCTGGTCAGTCAAATAAATATAGTTTAACACCGAGATTATTAATTGGGCCGTATTGAGTTTCTAATCATGTCATTTTGCCAGAAGTTAAATAGTGAAAAATCGACAGACTGGAACACAGGCTAGATTAAATAATATATTATTATTATATACAAATCACAGACATATTAAGGTCCGACACCGCCATTGAAATCTCCATAGACAACCATTATAACATACTGTGCTATTTTCTGTTCCCTAAAACTGGTTTGGCACAAAATACAGTATAGTTTTCAACAGACTGACATTTGAGCCACAAGAAAATATCAAATTTCAATAGGATTGACCAATTGCGTTTTATTCCCCCCCCCCCCCACTAATGGCACCCATTCCATTCTCTGAAGGTAATTTGGTGGTGAATGTTGCACTGACACCCGCATTTATAATATGCTGTCTATTTCTCACCACATATGCAAGTATTCTAAAGTATTCCAAAATGCCAAGATTGTATTTTAATTTTTAGAAGTCATTTTCACTATTGCTGACAATACCTACTCAGCCAATCAGTTCATGTATCAATCACTCTCAATGGGCTTCCTTGCACATGTTCAACCAAATCCGAGATCACTATATCAATAAGAGCGTCTGACCTAAAGCATTCACTGGACTGGTAATCCAGGGATCGCAGGTTCGATCCCCCGTCTGACCCTAATATAAATAACAGTCTTTCAGATGGAATGTTAAACCGAGGTCTCGTGTCGGTGCTGTACACCGTGCACGTAAAAGAACCAGAGGATACCCTAGAATGGGTCTCTGTCTGTATCATTGCACTATCCTCCAAAAATCTAAACTGACTAATCTATTCAGGAGGCGTCGCTCATATGGGCAACCGGTAACGACGATAAATAAACGTAAAACACACACACACTAATGCATTCAATCATACATTTCGTAATGGGGACCAGGAGGCCCACAAACCCATTATTAGGAACATACGAGTATCGCGTTGATACTAGTTCGATAGATCTTCACTAAGCCATTAATACTTGCAATAATATTGTTCTTATCAAATGGGGTCTTATACAATTACTGTTATTATTCTTACTGCAATAGTTTCTGTAACAAAGGTCTCCCGATAAGCCCGAGTTTATTTCATAAATACAGTCAAACCTGTGCTAAAGGCCACCTCCGAATAAAGGCCGCATATGAAAAACCTGTCTCTAATGACAACCATTTTTCTCTCCCGTCAAGCCATTTTCAATGCATTTTAACCTCTATTGAGAGGCCACCTGCCAACAAATGCCACTTTTTTTACTTTCCCGAGGGTGGCCTTTATAGACAGGTTTGACTGTATGTCAAAATCTCAATATTTCTATTTTTACCTGTACATCTAGATTTTGTGCTAATTAAGTTCACTTACGGGTCTAATTATAAATTGCAAGTTAGTTGAAATTGCTCCGAATAAGGGACAAGGATTTCTTAAAAAGAATCTGCATTGGTTTCATATATATATATTACAAGGTAGGACCGTCTTTCTAACTTCTATATAATTTTAAAAACAATTGTATGCATGTTTTTTTCTCATGATATTATAGCATTATTATATTGTGGTAGTCGTGATAATGCAGTGGATACGCGTTCGCTTCAGTTGCGAACGATTCGGAGTTCGAGCCCCGCTGGAGCCGTTACGATCGTGCCCTTAGGCAAGGCATTTAAATTCCACATTGCCTCTTCTCTCTCCTTCATGGCGATGGATTCCATCAGGAATGAGGTCTCGAGAGTGAATAATATAAGTTGAAAGAACTTGTTTCGCAATCGAGCTAACATAAATTTGCATAAACTTATATTATAGCATGCAACATATTTTTTGATGTTTTTGTCATATTTCTATTGTTGTTGTAAATGGCCAAATGCAATCTAGGCGCTAATTATATGCCAATAAATTTGACCCTGCACAATAGTTATCACAGTAAAAGCACATTGTGAATTGTATCTTAAATTTGTATCTCTTGTTTTGTCCGTAATTAATATGTATTAGTGCCATCTATCATTCGTCTATCTACTTCGAGTGTGTCTACATTATCGCGGTATTAATTCCAACTAACATGCGTCTATCTATTTCGAGTGTGTCCACATTATCGCGGTATTAATTCCAACTAACATTCGTCTATCTATTTCGAGTGTGTCCACATTAGCGCGGTATTAATTCCAACTAACATTCGTCTATCTATTTCGAGTGTGTCCACATTATCGCGGTATTAGTGCCACATATCATTCGTATATCTATTTCGAGTGTGTCCACATCATCGCGGTATAGTGCCACATATCATTCGTCTATCTATTTCGAGTGTGTCCGCATCATCGCGGTATAGTGCCACATATCATTCGTCTATCTATTTCGAGTGTGTCCACATTATCGCGGTATTAGATCCAACTGACATTCGTCTATTTATTTCGGGTGTGTCCACGTTATCGCGGTATTAGTGTCAGCTAGCATTCGTCTATCTATTTCGAATGTGTCCACATTATCTCGATATTAATGTCAGCTAGCATTCGTCTATTTATTTCGAATGTGTCCACATTATCTCGGTATTAATGTCAGCTAGCATTCGTCTATTTATTTCGAATGTTTCCACATTATCTCGGTATTAATGTCAGCTAGCATTCGTCTATTTATTTCGAATGTGTCCACATTATCTCGGTATTAGTGCCAGCTAGCATTCGTCTATTTATTTCCAGTGTGTCCACATGATCTCGGTATTAATGGCACTATTGTGTCCACATTATCGCGGTATTAATGCCAACTAACATTCATCTATTTATTTCGGGTGTGTCCATGTTATCGTGGTATTAGTGCCAGCTAACATTCGACTATCTATTTCGGGTATGTCCACATTATCGTGGTATTAATGCCACTGACATTCGTCTATCTATTTCGGGTGTGTCCACATTATCGCGGTATTAGTGCCAGCTAGCATTCGTCTATTTATTTCCAGTGTGTCCACATGATCTCGGTATTAATGGCACTATTGTGTCCACATTATCGCGGTATTAATGCCAACTAACATTCATCTATTTATTTCGGGTGTGTCCATGTTATCGTGGTATTAGTGCCAGCTAACATTCGACTATCTATTTCGGGTATGTCCACATTATCGTGGTATTAATGCCACTGACATTCGTCTATCTATTTCGGGTGTGTCCACATTATCGCGGTATTAGTGCCAACTAATATTCGTCTATCTATTCACTCAATCGTTACGGCTACCACTATGACTGTGTTACATGTCTGTACATTTAAATCATCTGTGTGGTTAGCTTATTGTCTTTCATTATAATTGAAATGATCGCAAATTTAAAAGTCATTATCTACGTTCTAATGGTATTTAAATTATCGAAGGTTAAACATGCGTAGCGGATCAGTAGTATTAATCTTTATTTATATCTCATCATTGTACATACAATACTAGTACATGTATAGTTTTATACAATAATGGTAAAATGCCACTCCAACATTTTTACAGACGGATCTGTAGTCCAGTGGTAATACGCTGGACTGGTAATCCACGGATCGCAGGTTCGATCCCCTGTCTGACCCTAATCAAATTAACAGTCTTTCGGATGGGACTTTAAACCGAGGTATCGTGTCGGTGCTGTACACCGTGCACGTAAAAGAACCAGAGGAGACGATGGGTCTCTGTCTGTATCATTGCACTATCCTGCAAAAATCTATAATGACTAATAACTCTCTTCAGGAGGCGTCGCTCATATGGGTCACCGGTAGAGACGATAAATATACGTAAAATACACAGTTAAACATGACATTGTGTATAGAGCGAATCAATGGTCCAGTGGTGTAATCAAGGGGCTGCAAGTTCGAATTTCCTCTACACAATAATAAAATGACAAATACCATCGTCGTTTGGACGATACTTTAAATCGATGCCTCGTGTCGAGCTTACTCCGTGCCTGAAAAAGAATAATCGAGGTCTCTGGAAAGCTGCTCCCTCTCTGTATCTTTATCTGTATCCGTGTCTGTATCGTTATCTGTATCCGTGTCTGTATCGTTATCTGTATCCGTGTCTGTATCGTTATCTGTATCCGTGTCTGTATCACCACTCGATCCTTCAATATATAATATGCGGAGTTAATTAATCCTTTTATTACCTCCATATACACGAAGAGCACACGTGAACATACATAATATACAATTACACGTTTTACATGGACACATATAAACATACATATATACAAAGGATAGCTTCATAAAATCTTCCAATGGTTCCAGGTCTTCCGCGACGTAGATCCAACACAACTGAATTTTATTTTACCTGATGTACATAGGGTACATACATTCTAAAGACATGTATACTAGAGGACATAGAAAACGCACACCTACATTATATGATTATTATTACATGAAAACGAAATACGAAGGTATATCACATTTTTATTACAAAACTAAAACCGAACAACTAAAAATATTCCAAAATGTTTAAAACTATGTACATGTATGTATATAGTTATTGTTTTTCAAGTAAAAACACACTTATCCGAAGTGTGCGTTTTCTATGTCCACTAGTATGTGTGGCATCCGTGGTCCAGTGGTAGAGCGTCGGATTTGGAATCGAACGGTCCCGGGTTCGATACTCGGTCAGACCACGTATGTAGTGTCATTGAGCAAGGCATCTCACACACATTGCTTAGTATTGGTTAACCACTTAGGTCGGCTAAGCCTGCCCAGGAAAACATGTATAGGTCCCCGCAAGGCGTTTGACATTAATGGAACATACATACATGTCACGCTCCAGTGTTGGGCGCCAACATGTCACAAGGGAAGAATGAGAACATTTTAAAAAGTTTGTAAATTATAATATACTATATGACGAACTATATGACGAACACAATGCTATGAGATGACCTGGCATACTTACTCTAGGTATGACCATTACAAATTATGACTGAAATATATATTTTATTTAGCCTTAATGTTACGCTCTGATTAAATATACTGGCTATTTAGCGAACACTAAGTGTAATAATTAGACTATGCACATTCTGAAATATTCTGATACATCCGAACCATGTCGATCTTTATTAGCAAAATACTTCTCTAACCATAACGATTCGAACATTCGACCTCCCACTCCGTATGCGGACGCATTAACCACTAGGTCACGGAGACGCTATTATATATATTAATAATACCGTTAAACCGAGGTCTCGTGTCGATGCTTTACACCGTGCACGTAAAAGAACAAGAGAAGACTCTGGAATGGGTCTCTGTCTGTATCGTGCACTATCCTCCAAAATCTAAAATAACTAATCTCTTCAGGAGGCGTCGCTCATATGAGAATGGGCAACCATAGCGACGATAAATAAACGTAAAACACACATTAACAGTGTTTTCAAGATCCATAGCATCACTTAGACACTTGTTCTCATCCAGGATGTCGCAGTTGAAATCATCCAAGAAAATACAATATTTATATTTGGCACTTGCTTTGTCTAAAATAATAGATTCCTGCTGAAACATGTTTGTTTGTTTGTTCGTTCGTGTTTTACATCAGCACCATTGTGGGCTTTATCGACGGCGGCGGGCAGCTTACCTAACAACACCTTTCCTGGGCAGGCTCCAGCGGCTAACCAGTACTTGGTGCACACACCTCCGTAAGAAACTGCCACATTTTCATATAAAGTACACGGCTTGAGCGGCTCGAACCGTGACATTGTCTTCGGAAAAGGATGGCTGTTTATAAGCACCAATGTTGTGAAACAAATTGCGTATTCGAAACGTCATAATAGCTATGTTTTAATACTAGTATTAACATTGCATAATTATGACCTACTTATCCATCATCACACCCGTTATTAAACTGGTGGTGAAAATGGTTTCACTGACGTCAGGCCTCAGAGAGATGTGGTGTAGTAAGTGGGACCCCCCCTCTCTCTCACTCTCTCTCTCTCTCTCTCTCTCTCTCCTACCATGGGAGTCTTGCTACCCACGTCAATTGTTTAACTGGACATCAGTATCATGGCTACGCCAATGTTGGTAATGTTAATTGTCAAATCTATCCTTGTTTTAAAGTCGTATAATTTCTGTTCAACAGAATACAGCAAGGCACCACTAGAGTACATTTACAGGCAGCATTGTTCCCACTGTCTAGTCACGTATACATTCAATATGCATGGATAGGTATACCATTACACGCCAAGCATTCTGTTCGAGATTAATTAGCTACCCAAAGATCACAAGATCTAAGGCTGTTCGGCCTGGATACTAAAACATTAATTGGGCACAATATATCGACTACTTCATTAGTCCAGTGACCATAATCTAGGTCATACATGGACAATGCTCTAGTTCTATGGTAAGGTCATGATCAGTCAATCAACATATTGATGTTATTTGTAACGATTTATTATGCATGTGACGTATAGATATATTGTATCGGAAGATACATTTATTTCTTATTATGTTTGTGTTGTAACTATGCAAATGCACACGTCACTGTAATAAAATATTTACTTACTTAGATACTTACTTATTGATGAAAACTACGTCACCACGACATTGAAAGTACGCTTCACTGCTTGCCAGTATTTATTTGAAGTGAAGGTCCATTAATCTTAAAGTTTTACGAATGTGTTAATTATGTTGTAAGATCTGCAACATAGATAGACAATCGAAGCCACAGACACTTGGTGTCTGGACAAATGTTTGCGAGTTCAAAACAACAAAACTAAGAAACCTTTTGTTTAGTTTTTAAGGACACCATGATGCACTATAGGCTTGACACTATACATAGCAAGAAAAACTATTACATATAAATATGTAATAGAAGGACGATTGAAAACTCACTCTGCATAATACACACTCGAATAGTGTATATAGATTAAAAAGTGCATAATTTAGTAATTAAATGCAAACATGTTGATAATATCATGAAACCCTGCCCAACATAATAGTATATACCACGTCCCTGCTGGAATATCCGCGAATCATATGAGAACAAAATATTGTTGCAGAATTCCAACTACGTAAATAGATTGACCTGGCCATTTCTGGAGTCCAGCTCAAGTCTGTATTTCTATGCGCACACCAGTGAAAGCTTCCTTGAACACAATTGGACAATTTTAATACCTATCATACGAATACACAGCAGTAATTCTTATCACATGAATTCCCATTGGTCCAGAAAATTAAAAATGACACCGGCACTATCAGATTAACGCCGCTCCAAGCCAGTATAAAAATGCCACCCCGTCACTATCAAGGCTCAGACGGATCTGTATTCCAGTGGTAACACGTTGGACTTGTAATCCAGGGATCGCAGGTTCGATCCCCCGTCTGACCCTAATACAATTAACAGTCTTTCAGATGGGACGTTAAACCGAGGTCTCGTGTCGGTGCTTTACACCGTGCACGTAAACGAACCAGAAGAGACTCTGGAATGGGTCTCTGTCTGTATCATGCACTATACTCCAAAATCTAAAATGACTAATATCTTCAGGAGGCGTCGCTCATATGGGCAACCGGTAGCGACGATAAATAAATGTAAAACACACTATCAAGGCTATATATACTGAAAGATAACCAGGTCGCAGATATAAACAAACCGTATGTTACACATTCAACAGCCGTAATATGCCAGTATCTAAACTTACTTGTAAACCCACTAGTTGAGTTCTCCGTAGCAATCATTCTGGACAATCGAAGTACTCCCCATAGTATCGCAGTATTATCAGTCGGCCGTGTATTATTATTTATTTATTTCAGTCTCATCTATGCATACTACATATATCATATGTAACGGTGCATATCCATTCTATGAGAATGATAAGAGACTAGACACATGTTATCATCACAGACAATTGTTATCATAATACTGCACATTAAAATTCAAAGCTTGCCCATCTAGACACTTGTGTTAATGTTGTGGCAATATTACTTAAAAACCAGTGTTTACTGTAAAACCCACATTGAAATACCACATACATTTTAAAGGAAGGTAAAAGAGGGTTACTGGCACAAGTATCAGTATAATGTGTCGTAATTGGCAAGTTTTGTTAAAACTTAAGCTATTATCTAATCCTGGCTCAACCAATATAATAAGTTAGCACTTTAACCAAAGACATACACCTAAGAAATACAAAGATTAAGCGTATACAATCTTTAACATGAAACTATAAAGCATTGTATATTAAATATTCAGTCTACGTCTACTTGATACGATTGTTAGTGATGACTTACGAAAGTGTTTCACATGCTTAAGATTATGTTCACACACTTCAGAAATTGAATTTGGTAGATATAATACTATAGAAAGAATACATCGATTATGTAAACTATGTAACCAAAAGTCGGTTGAATCGGAGTATCACTTTTTGCTATGTTGTACGAGATACACAAGTTTAAGAACTAAATACCTTGGTAATATATCTTGGCCGAGTGTACAGAAATTCAATACTATCATGTCTTCTAAGAATAAAATAGAATTGTTAAAAATATCTAAGTATATAAAGGAATCTATGTTTCTAAGAAACAATACCCTAGATAATATCACTGTTTCGTAACATGTGTATGTATGTATTTATTTGTGTATGTATTTGCCATAGTTTATACTTATGTAAATGGCCAAAGGCAATGTATTGCTGATAATGCCAATAAACTTGAATTGAATTTGCTTAAGCTATTATCTAATCCATGTATTTACAGGCTAAACCAATAATTTTAATAAGTTAGCACTTTAACCAAACACATATACCTAAGAAATACAAAGATTAAACGTATATAATATTTATCATGAATATTTAAAGCATTGTATATTACATATACAGTCTACATCCGCTAAGACAAAGTCGGTTATGTCGAAGTCTCCGGTTATCTCGAAGTCGGATCAAAGTCCCGTTTCAGACACTATCACGTTACATATAACTGGCTACGTTTATATATCATTTCGTTATGTCAAACTTCGGTTATGTCGAAGTATTTTGTTCGGTCCGACGGAATTCGACATAACGGATGTAGACTGTATATCAAGTGTGCTTTACAAGTGAGTTGTTCTTGCTGACCTTCAGTAATGACTTAAATACTGCAAGAAGAACAAGGTCGGGCTTATAGCACAGACGCTTGGGGTCTGAACAGCTTATAGCACAGATGCTTGGGGTCTGGACAGCTTATATCACAGACGCTTGGGGTCAGGACAGCTTATATCACAGACGCTTGGGGTCAGGACAGCTTATAGCACAGACGCTTGGGGTCAGGACAGCTTATAGCACAGACGCTTGGGGTCAGGACAGCTTATAGCACAGACGCTTGGTGTCTGGACAGCTTATAGCACAGACGCTTGGGGTCTGGACAGCTTATAGCACAGACGCTTGGGGTCTGGACAGCTTATAGCACAGCACACCCACACAACACAGACGCTTGGGTCTGGACAGTTATACACACGCTTGGGGTCTGGACAGCTTATAGCACAGACGCTTGGGGTCTGGACAGCTTATCACAGACGCTTGGGGTCTGGACAGCTTATAGCACAGACGCTTGGGGTCTGGACAGCTTATATCACAGACGCTTGGGCTCTGGACAGCTTATACCACAGACGCTTGGGGTCTGGACAGCTTATACCACAGACGCTTGTGGTCTGGACAGCTTATACCACAGACGCTTGGGGTCTGGACAGCTTATACCACAGACGCTTGGGGTCTGGACAGCTTATACCACAGACGCTTGGGCTCTGGACAACTGGTTGCGGGTTCAATACCAATTTTTTTAACAACATTTTGATCAATCATAGGCTTGACACTATACATACAAACAATATAGACCATGTCCAAGCACATTTAAAAATGACACTCAGCGCTATCAGAGCAATTATGTATGCATCGTGCAAAGCCTATGATTTATCATAATGTTCTTAAAAAATAATAATAAAATAAAAATTGGTTTTGAACCCCCAAGCGTCTGTGGCTGATAGAACTATACATGCTGTACATTACCATGTGCAATAAAGTACTGGTAAGGCCGTAACTAATGCTGTTATAACTTGTGGCCCAACCCATTTGCTTCAACATTTATTGATAATTATTGTGCAATACAATGACATGAATCGTAGCCTATATACTTTGCCTACTTATACAAGTGTGTTCATTTGTTTTGTTCTGTACATTGTATAAAATTATATAGAATGAATGCAATAAAATATGATTAAACTAAAATAAAGTCATATCGCTGTTCAAACTCACTGCAGGCCCGTAGCCACACTGAGGCAAATGAGGCATCGCCTCGGTTAGAATTTGGCATTAACGACAGGTATATAGGAAAATTGATAAAACTGCCTTCATAATGCACAGACAAGCATACACAACAATAATTCGGGGGGTGGGGGTCGCCTCGGTTATTTTCAAATTCAGGCTACGGCACTGTACTTTTACAATTTCTAAAACATGTGTTTTCCTACAATTGTGTTATCTTTGTTTTATAGTCAAGATATCCAAGCAGTTTTAGATATACAGTCAAACCTGTGTTAGTGGTCACCTCTATTAAGCAGCCAACCTGTATTAAACAGCCAGTTTCCAGATTCCCAATATGTTGTTTTATTATACATTTGACATCTTTTATGCAGCCACCTGTGCTAAGCAGCCACTTTCTGTGTGATTCCCTTGGCTGGCTGCTTAAGACAGGTATTTGACTATTGTTGAAATATATATAATCGTTTTGGAAGTTTGTCTCCGTTTCTTCGTAACAATAGCAACGAAATTAATGTGCTGAACTGGATATATTCGTATACAGTAGCATTTCATTTTTATTGAACATAATTATATACTATACTACAAGCAGAGTTGTGTAATAAACAGACGGATCTGTAGTCCAGTGGTAACACGCTGGACTGGTAATCCAGGGATCGCAGATTCGATCCCTCGCCTGACCCTAATAAAATTAACAGTCTTTCAGATGGGACGTTAAACCGAGGTCTCGTGTCGGTGCTTTACACCGTGTACGTAAAAGAACCAGAGGAGACTCTGGAATGGGTCTCTGTCTGTATCATTGCAATATCCTCCAAAAACCTAAAATAACTAATCTCTTCAGGAGGCGTCGCTCATATGGGTAACCGGTAGCGACGATAAATAAACGTAGAACACACACACAGTTATGTAATAAATAAGTATATAGCCTTAGGCAAGACATTTAAATAGTGGCTATGGATTCCATCAGGAATGAGGTCTCGAGAGTGATTAATGTAAGTTGAAAGAACTTGTTTCGCAATCGAGTGAAGCTAAATTTGTATACACTAACAGTCTAATACATCGAATTATATGCTATAAGAACCACATTAGAATAAAAAATTAAACGGCCTCAGTGGCTGAGTGGTTAGTGTCGCTGGCTGCAAATCACTTGTCCGTCACAGCTGACTGCCACTGGGGGTATCATTTCATGTGAGTGCACTATTCAACTGGCTTGAGAAAGGTCGGTGGTTCCACCCAGGATACCGCCCGTGTATGAAATAATGTTCGTATTGGCATGTGTCTTCTTCCACCAATAACAGCTGGAGGGAAATACACGTTAAATAGCATCTGAAACACAAGTTGAAAATTGAAAGAACTTGTTTCGCAATCGAGCTAAAATAAATTTGTATAAACTAAGTATATAACTAAGCTAGTGCATATTGGGCAAACATTTAAACGCACGCCAGTAAAACATCATAGTAGGCAGAAAAACACACACGCAATTTCAAATAAAAATAGAGGTTATTTATTTATCCAATAGTAATAACAATGGTGTTCTATGTTCATAAAGGAAATATATTCGATCAATCATTTAATCGATCAATCAATCAATTAACAGTCTTTCAGATGGGATATTAAACCGAGGTCTCGTGTCGGTACTTACACCGTGCACGTAAAAGAACCAGAGGAGACTCTGGAATGGGTCTCTTTCTGTATAATTGCACTATCCTCCACAAATCTAAAATGACTAATCTCTTAAGGAGGCATCGCTCATATGGGCAACCGGTAGCGACGATAAATAAACGTAAAACACACACACATCGATCAATCATTTAAGGGAATACAATTTCTTTTTATTTTAGGCTGAAAAATGGTTTGCAGATGCACGGAGTGGCTGCTAAGTGTTCTGTAAACAGAATAAAAATGGATGTCATTTTTCTCTCTATTCGATATTTACGTTCATTCAATTGCGATTATCGAAACTACACTATTTCTAACGATGTGTTATTACGTTCATTCAATTGCGATTATCGAAACTATACTATTTCTAACGATGGGTAATTACGTTCATTCAATTGCAATTATCGAAACTACACTATTTCTAACCATGTGTTATTACGTTCATTCTATTGCGATTATCGAAACTACACTATTTCTAACGATGTGTTATTACGTTCATTCAATTGCGATTATCGAAACTACACTATTTCTAAAGATGGGTTATTACGTTCATTCAATTGCAATTATCGAAACTACACTATTTCTAACCATGTGTTATTACGTTCAGTCTATTGCGATTATCGAAACTACACTATTTCTAACGATGGGTTATTACGTTCATTCTATTGCGATACATCGAAACTACACTATTTCTAACGATGTGTTATTACGTTCATTCAATTGCGATTATCGAAACTACACTATTTCTAACGATGTGTTATTACGTTCATTCAATTGCGATTATCGAAACTACACTATTTCTAACGATGGGTTATTACGTTCATTCAATTGCGATTATCGAAACTACACTATTTCTAACGATGTGTTATTACGTTCATTCAATTGGTATGCATTTGATCAAATTTACCGAAAAATGTTTCCACTGTACCATAATGCTGTAGATATTCTGCAATAATCTGAGTCAAAGCCATAAATACACGTATAAATTAGACCAGTGCCCTAGGTTATAACTTGACTTGACTTTGTATAATCTGCCTCTTATAGGCACCTCTCATAAGAGCACATAGGAATATGTTGTATATTCTGACAATAAAAACTTATAAACTTGTAAGCTTGTAACAGTAACCATTTGTATAGAAAAACACAAAATAATATATATATATATATATATATATATATATACATATGAAGTAGACAATGCACACATTAGCAATTTGATAGACTAGACTTGATTTGAATAGAGTGATTGGCGTAGATGCGTATTGCATAGCAAGCATTGCTGGCCAGTTTATATATTCCAGCATCTCTTGAAAATCCTAGTAGAATTTCTAAGAGTTCATTTTCCGATCTGGGGGGTTGGTTCCCTATGTCTTGTATTCTCTGGTAGACTGGTAGAAGTGCCGAGCATCTTGTTAGTTGTAGGGCTGGGCATCTGAGTAGCATATGTGCAGAATCTTCAGGCTCAAGTAGGCAAAGGCGGTAGTTTGGGCTTTCTTTGTAGAATTTGGCTCTATGTTTCTGCAGTGTGAATGTTTCTGTTAGGATTCTGGCTTGAAGTCTTGCTCTGTCAACAGCATATGGGTTCATTTCAACATGTTCCCATGATGGTATTTCCTGGTGAATTAGCTGGAGTGTGGGTTTCTCTTTAGCAGCTGTTTCAAGTTCCTCTTTCCAGAGGTTTCTAGGTTATAACACTTTTCTCAGATCTCAATCACAGGGATTCGGCACGTTTGGGGGTACTAGTATATATATTTAAGTACTTAAATATATATACTAGTACCCCCAAACGTGCCGAATCCCTGTGATCTCAATATCAAGCTGAAATAAATTGATTGGTTGATTCTGAGTATTACTGCCAGCTGAACCAATCAGAAGCTTGAGACTGAGTTTGAGATAGAAGAACAGTTTTATAACCTTGAGACCTGGGAAACCAGACTATGTGCCTCGTTTTTCCCCAGTTTAATCATATTTTATTGCAAATTAATAATAAAGTTGTCATATACAAACAGATACAATACATAGCATGAACATTCAATTATGTTTTTCGGCGTTTACATATTTTTGTTTTTATTGCCCTCTATTATTGCCTGTTTAAGCTTCAAGCTGAGAGATTTGTAATATACGTTTTTGTAGATTTTGGAAACAATATTTTGCGTAAGGTTAGGTTAAAGACCTACTATTTTAATCAAGAATGGTACATAACACAGGAATACAAGTAGTTGCAACAGCGCAGTTAGGAATGGGGGAAAAGTTAGATAGTAACCTATTCGAATCCCTTTCCTTAGGCTCGATTGATTCGAGATGCCATTGATCTATTTGATCTAGCTCACAGAACGCTCATTCAGTACCTCCATGTCATTGATAGTAATTTCCGGTAAAGCAAACTTCCGGGAACGAAACTTAATTTTTAGAGCAATACGGACACTCTTTACCGGACATACAGACCGCTCGCTTAGAGCTAGCTATAAACAATGAATTAGCAAACTTATCACGCACGACACAAACTAAACGAGTGGTGGGATAAAAGCTTTTGTGTGTGGACGTGTGTGAATCTATAACGGATAGCATACCTTCCATGTGCCAGTTTCTCACTAAGCTATCCTATTGAAATGCATTAACTATGTTCGTGTTATACAGCTATAAACAGATTTATAATCTACAACTTCAACCACAATTTGGCTTCATTTATTTCTGTTATGTTTACAATCAAAATGATATCACATATGTCAGCATACTATTGGCACTTGCTGTATCATTATTTGGAGGACTTGTTGGTTCATCTATATAGCCACACGGAAAAGTACATATTATGTACTTTAGCCAGTACTGGTAGAAATTCGTCCGTAGTAACGGTTCACTGGTTACAGTGAAACAAGGTCAATCCTAGATAGAAATATCTGGCCACGTTGCTAACTCTCCAACATATAATGGTTTCGTCCTTGACCCAAGGCCCAACCTTCCACCAAACATTGGTGTACACCACCAGACCATTCCTTAGTATACTTCTGTATTGGAGTACCACCACCAGACCATTCCTTAGTATACTTCTGTATTGGAGTACCACCACCAGACCATTCCTTAGTATACTTCTGTATTGGAGTACCACCACCAGACCATTCCTTAGTATACTTCTGTATTGGTGTACACCACCAGACCATTCCTTAGTATACTTCTGTATTGGAGTACCACCACCAGACCATTCCTTAGTATACTTCTGTATTGGTGTACACCACCAGACCATTCCTTAGTATACTTCTGTATTGGTGTACACCACCAGACCATTCCTTAGTATACTTCTGTATTGGAGTACCACCACCAGACCATTCCTTAGTATACTTCTGTATTGGAGTACCACCACCAGACCATTCCTTAGTATACTTCTGTATTGGTGTACACCACCAGACCATTCCTTAGTATACTTCTGTATTGGTGTACACCACCAGACCATTCCTTAGTATACTTCTGTATTGGTGTACACCACCAGACCATTCCTTAGTATACTTCTGTATTGGTGTACACCACCAGACCATTCCTTAGTATACTTCTGTATTGGTGTACACCACCAGACCATTCCTTAGTATACTTCTGTATTGGTGTACACCACCAGACCATTCCTTAGTATACTTCTGTATTGGTGTACACCACCAGACCATTCCTTAGTATACTTCTGTATTGGTGTACACCACCAGACCATTCCTTAGTATACTTCTGTATTGGTGTACACCACCAGACCATTCCTTAGTATACTTCTGTATTGGTGTACACCACCAGACCATTCCTTAGTATACTTCTGTATTGGTGTACACCACCAGACCATTCCTTAGTATACTTCTGTATTGGTGTACACCACCAGACCATTCCTTAGTATACTTCTGTATTGGAGTACACCACCAGACCATTCCTTAGTATACTTCTGTATTGGAGTACACCACCAGACCATTCCTTAGTATACTTCTGTATTGGAGTACACCACCAGACCATTCCTTAGTATACTTCTGTATTGGAGTACACCACCAGACCATTCCTTAGTATACTTCTGTATTGGAGTACACCACCAGACCATTCCTTAGTATACTTCTGTATTGGTGTACACCACCAGACCATTCCTTAGTATACTTCTGTATTGGTGTACACCACCAGACCATTCCTTAGTATACTTCTGTATTGGTGTACACCACCAGACCATTCCTTAGTATACTTCTGTATTGGTGTACACCACCAGACCATTCCTTAGTATACTTCTGTATTGCCACCAGGTCCTTCCATCACATGTCATGAATCGCCAGTAACTGTTTGCGTAATCCTGTTACTGTGATGTACCCAGCCGAAAGAAACAGTATATATACTACTTATGATTACTTTCCTCATTCTATTAACAGTCTTTCAGAATATTCAATATATGTGAAATTTCAACACCCAGCCCAACGGACCTATAAGTCACCTTATGTTAACAGTTTTAAATAGCGTGAATATGCATCATTGAACGTAGAGTATTATTTACATACTTATTACTGAGATAATTACTAAACTAATTACTGAGATAATTATACCTAAAGGTAATCGATTACAAATAACCAGAGATCATATAGGAATACTAGTAGTAGTGGATAACAGACGGATCTGTAGTCCAGTGGTAACACGCTGTACTGGTAATTCAGGGATCACAGGTTCGATCCACTGTGACCATAATAAAATTAACAGTCTTTCAGATGGGACGTTAAACCGAGGTCTCGTGTAGGTGCTGTACACCGTGCAAGTAAAAGAACCAGAGGAGACTCTCGAATGGATCTCTGTCTGTATCATTGCACTATCCTCCAAAAATCTAAAATGACTAATCTCTTCACGAGGCGTTGCTCATGGGCAACCGGTAGCGACGATAAATAAATGTAAAATAAGACACAGATTTCCTCATGCTACACGATCAGCTCACTTGTAACTGTTCTAATTGGGCAATACTGAGCCTCAAACAGTTAGCTTTCCTTCCAGGAAAGAACAGTTTGATAATTGGCTTACAAACGTAGGTCGTGTGATAACTTTAAGTTAAACGGCATAGTTATAATACATGACGATGCGACAGTACAAGACAATGTGTAATTGGTCTGATTTCAGTGTCCCTAACAACATGATGGCGTAGATAATGCACCATTTTAGACACCGATTGCACAAGACAACCGAACCAAATCACTAGAGTATGAATATCACCTACTTTTAAAACACTGTCGTGACGTCATACCTTTGTTTAAACTTTATTTATTTTTACAACGATTGTGAAGCAAGTTCTAACAACTTATATTAATCACTCTCGTTGGCGAGGATGAAAGCGTAAATGTGGTAATTCGTGTGGGAGGAACTCGGAGTAACCGGAGAATAATCACCTGTTCGATATGGCGACCACCGTACCGTCTCACATACTTCCTAGTCTGAGGATCGAACCCGGGTTGCATTGGTGAGAAGTGAGCGCGCTAACCACTGCGCTAATCGGACAACCTTTTTAAAAGTTTAAGCCTTTATTTATTTTATATAGCAACTTATATTAATCAGCTTAATACCTTTGTACTTGCAGTCCATTATTATTAATATTGGACTGCTGTCAAAAGACGAGAGTAATATATTAAATCCTACGCGTACATGTACGAAATTAATAATTTTAATTAGTGGGATCTTGTTATATAAGTGTGTGATTTAACTAACAGATAAGCCTCAAACGGATCCAATATGTCAAACATTGGTACTGTATTCGACGCTACGCTCCTCACACAGTCCAATATTTTACATATTGTATCTTTTTCGATTAATCCTATACTTGTATTTAGTTAATAATTATTACAGTTGGTATTTGTCCTAAATCTACCGTTGTCAATACGTCGACAGGTGTTGTTTGGCAACATTAAGCTGTGACATTTGCATATTCCGTGAACTTACTTCTATTCGTTAATAATTGATTTGGAAGTGGAAGTCGTGATAGCGCAGTGGATGCGCGTTCGCTTCAGGTGCGAAAGGTCCGGAGTTCGAGCCACGCTGGAGCCGTTACGATTGTGCCCTTAGGCAAGGTATTTAATTTCCACGTTGCCTCTTCTCTCTCCCTCGTGGCGATGTATTCCACCAGGAATGAGGTCTCGAGAGTGATTAATATACGTTATATGAACTTGTTTCGCAATCGAGCTAAAATAAATTTGTATAAACTAATAATTGATTTCCGAACTAAAATATGAGCATTATATTCTGGTACACTTAATTACTTGATTCAAATATTACGTAAAATTAAACGTAAAACCCAAACGTATGTCCTGGTCGTAGTTCACGAACGCTACGAAGGCTTTGGCAGATATTAATTTGTCTCAGTATAATGTTGCCAAACAATACTGTATAGTTTCCTAAACAAAGAATATAGTTTATTTTGTTCAGATGTGTACTAAAAACGCGAGCTGTGAAATTTGTATATAAACAGAAAACCAATAAAATAAACACGATATAGGTGATCCAGGTACTGGTCCAAAGCGATATGTGAAATATGTATATAAACAGAAAACCAATAAAATAAAAACGATATAGGTGATCCAGATAGTTGGTATGACCAGGTATAATGAGATACAATCACTTAGTCAAAATAAAAGCTTGTTTCACTATATCTTAGTGTAATGGTATCGTCCTCAATATCGCGTTGCATTTATATTCCATGTCTGTAAAGTTATCGGATAATGTGTCTGTTACTGCAGTGGGTAATTTGTATCGAGCCATAACAAGAGTACATATGCTGGTCAAGTACACACGTTCCATGTGGAGATTGTCGAATGTATAAGACAATCTGAATAAACGTACCTACCGCATCTCAATCTGCATAAAGCTATCCATGCGTAGTTATTGATATTGCTATATGAGATTAATCAACGCGATTATGATAACAGACGGATCTGTAGCCCAGTGGTAACACGCTGGACTGGTAATCCAGGGATCGCAGGTTCTATCGCTCGTCTGACCCTAATAAAATCAACAGGTTTTCAGATGGGACTTTAAACCTAGGTCTCGTGTCGGTGCTTTACACTGTGCACGTAAAAGAACCAGAGGAGACTCTGGAATGGGTCTCTGTCTGTATCATTGCACTATCCTCCACACATCTAGAATGACTAATCTCTTCAGGAGGCGTCGCTCATATGGGCAACCTGTAGCGACGAGAAATAAACGTAAAAAAAACACAAAGATTATGATACCAGTGTGACACCCTACCCGCCACTTGTACCTATGCACACCCGTGTATGGGGTACTATTTAATTTAACCAGGTTTCAAAGTTTCGTATCATCATTCTGAACATTCCATGACAGATTTAATTGTTCACGTTTTTAATTGATTTCACAAAACAACCATGAACAGCTGCCGCTATATTCGATTAAGCTATACGTATATATGTATACAATGTTATCAATCATCTACCATTTGATGGCTCACTGGTACCCAAAAGGCCACAGCTATTTGTGATCTTGTCTTTATCAAGCTGTCGAATTATAAGGTAACGGGTACTATGCTTTGATAGAATGCAGCTAGTGTTATGAACATTAACAACACAAGCCCGACACACATCAACATTATTTGCTCATCTGTCTAGTGTGCAGTTTTTGTTGCATATCATGCTAAATACCGGTGTCCGGCCCTTTCCCACACTCTAAGTGACACACGGCAATTCAAAAGTCGTAGTGATGTTATCAACCAGTCATTTGGAAACAGGTTCACATACTATCATACTTGTCACACGGACCTATTGTTTTCCGACATACTGGGGGTCTTGCTTACCCTTGCAAACAGAACGTTGAACATGGCCACTATTTTGCTATGGTATTAAATAAAGATGAATTGTAAATTGGACGCTTATTTGAGCTGATGTCATGTCTTACAAAGGATATAAGAGTGCTTATGAAATATTGCATCAGTCTTGGCATATAATTCAGTCATACGGTGTTTGTGGTCACCAAGGTGCTATATAAAGACGTGCTCATCTTTGATTGGCTCATTCTCAGTAGTAATTGGACGTTGGGTAGCAGGTAATACTTTTTTAAATAGTTACTATTTTAGAATTGTATGTAACACAGGTATTATTTATTAACAGAAACATTCTGTTGGAATTACCAAATACTAATATAAAATTATGCATCATAAAAAAATAAACACATGTATTAATAAAATATATTAAGCAAATAGATAATTATTAATTTAAAAATAAAGATAGATTTCCACTAATGCAAACACTGATATATTGATGTATGTATAACATAATCCATTGTATTAGCTATGTCAAGGTACATACAGTAAATAACAGCAACATTTGGTTTCCAAATCAATTGTCACATACACTACATAGCAGCAACATTTGGTTTCCAAATCAATTGTCACATACACTACATAGCAGCAACATTTGGTTTCCAAATCAATTATCACATACACTAAATAGCAGCCTAATTCGGTTCCCAAATCAATTGACACAGGACATGGAACTATTTCCTACTTTGTAGCTATAGAGTGGCATGCATCTATATCATCAATACAGCTAGACACGTGTTTCATACTGAACAGACACGTTAGCTATATACAATGAGCAAAGACGGGTCCAAGTCAGCATTGACCATGTCACAAAGTGAGAGCGTCGACACAGACACTGAAGAGAACGGATACAAGACGGTGAAGAAGCGTATTGGTGGAGGATTCAAATATGTCAAGTTTAAATTGACCTCCCAGTCTAGCAACCCAGATGATCATGTGCAGGATACGACACATACGTTCAAGGACGCTGTCGAGGAAAATGTTGAAGACAAATTAGAAAAGCATGAACTGGAACATTCCGAGAAAGGTCTCGCAGAGGACATTACAAAGGACACACAGGAACTGGTAGGAGTGTGTGTTTTACGTTTATTTATCTCCGCTACTTGTTACCCATATGAGCGACGCCTCCTGAAGAGATTAGTCATTTTAGATTTTTGGAGGATAGTGCAATGATACAGACAAGCCCATTCCAGAGTCTCCGCTGGTTCTTTTACGTGCATGGTGTACAACACCGACATGAGCCCTCGGTTTAATGTCCCATCTGAAAGACTGTTCATTTTATTAGGGTCAGGCGGGAGGTCGAACCTGCGATCTCTGGATTACCAGTCCAGCGTGATACCACTGGACTACATATCCGTCTGTGAAATGGTAGGAGAATATCAAAGTGTCCTTCTAACTTGGTCTCTGTGTACTTCTCTGTGAAGGCAGGTACTAGTACTTCATAAATTATGTGCCGATAGTTTCCATTAATAATGTCATCATACACAAACTATTCAATTCACTATCGGTGCTTTAATAAATATACACTGAACCGAATTTCTAAACGTCCACCTGATGTTGTATAACAGTTGAAGACAATCAACAAGTAAAGACCATAGTAGAATGCCGTCTGTTGAAAAGTCGTGCAACCTGGAAACACGATGGAAATGATTTAGAATGATATTAAAATATGGCATTGTATGAATCATTACAAAATGTACTTGAAATATCGAATTTAATTACAACGCTGAACCTACCTGTCTGATAGAAGTGCCCGTATCAAGCACACCGACGGCTCGCCCGCGTTCCTCAATGTCATTCTCGCCATATTTTCTGTATTTTTTTCGGTTATGAGTCGCACATAGAATAAATTGCAATCAAATTGAGCACTCACCATGCCGTGCACTTGGTCCTCATGCCAAAACTTAGGATTCCAACCTTCCGTTCCGCTTGGTCAGCCATGACAATAAATTGGTGTTTTCTTAGTGTACATTGATAGAATATGGTGGATAACAATAGACTACCAATATTTGGACTTATACACAGACCCGTTACCTAAACTCACACTTTATTAGGTGGACGTTTAGAAATTCGGTTCAGTGTATATTTCAAGATGCAATCCATTTATTTTAAAGTGTATTCTCATTCCAAAGAATTCATACTTGAACAAAAATGTAAACGCTTAATCGTTCTGATCGACTGTTGCTCAGGGTGTTGCTCATATATTCAAAAGACAACTATAACAACTATGAGATTGATATAAAAGTAACTATGTTAAGCGAACAAGTCCTTCTTATCGGTTTCTAAGCAATATCCGTTAATGAGAGACATCTATAATTTTCTATTACCTCCATTGACAGATAAAGTCTGGTTTATTCCAAAATACGTCCTTTTAGTTTGAATCCTTATTTTTAATGTTATTCTATAACCAGATGTTGTGGTATGATAAATGTGATTATATCAAAACCGTGTTAATTAACCGATAACATTCTTTTAGAATTAAGTACCTACTGCATATACTCTATGAGATATGTCGTGATATAGTAATTTAAAATTCTTAAAAAGCGATAGTGGAATAAAATTGCTAGCATTTTGTGCAAAGGAAACAACGATAAAAACAGAGGAAAACACTTAATAGGACATATATACTTTTAGAGAGTATTCAGGGGCAGTAACTGACTGATGTCTCTCATTAATCTGATAATAGACGTATGTTGTTCCTATAACTGAATTATTAGAATGGTGAAGAAATATTTGTAGCAGATAGATGCATTATCATTGGTCAAGTACATAAGATACACTGTAATAGTGCACACAGCTATTTGAATGAGAATTTTAAATTAGCAAATTAGTACACTCTTATTCAACTCGTTTCAGAGACAGTAACAGTTATTCCATTCCCAAGGTTAAGGGTTTTGTGGGGAAATCATTCGCTTATAATGGCTGTCGGGTGTGGAATGGGTTGCCGCCACATTTTAGATCTATTAGTAATCACAGTCAGTTTAAAAAATCTGTGAAGGAACATTTTATGCAATCAGTATCAATCTAGTCCTTTTATCTGGTCATTATTTTTATTTCGTTTAATGTTTTATTTCCAATCTATTGAGTTTTAGTAAATACCTGTTCAATGTCAGGCAATTCCCTGTGATATTATATAAATATTCATGCAATCATGTGCTATGTTACTGTAATTCACTATATGCAATAATTTGATTGACTAATTTGCCTTTCCGATGTCATATGATTAATTCTAAGGACCACAATGGAAATAAGAGAGCTTTGTTGCTCTCTTTTTGTGTTATCCTTGGTATTGATTATATGTCATCTACTCTGCACGTTAATGCTCACATGTACTATGTTGACATTGATTATATGTCATCTACTCTGCACGTTAATGCTCACATGTACTATGCTGACATTGATTTTGTATTTGTTTTATGACATATATTCTATTTTTACCAGAATAAAACTACCTATCTATCTATTACCGAAGTGCAATCTTAGAATGTCATATAGTTTATACACATTTATCTTAGCTCGATTGCGAAACAAGTTCTTTTAACTTATATTAATCACTCTCGAGACCTCATTCCTGATGGAATCCATCGCCATGAAGGAGGTGAAGATGCAATGAGGAATTTAAATGCCTTGCCTAAGGGAACAATCGTAACGACTAGGGGCTCGAATGCTGGGCCTTTCGCAATGTGGAATTTAAATGCCTTGTCTAAGGGAACAATCGTAACGACTAGAGGCTCGAACTCTGGGCCTTTCGCAATGTGGAATTTAAATGCCTTGCCTAAGGGAACAATCGTAACGACTAGGGGCCCGAACTCTGTGCCTTTCGCACATGAAGCGAACGCTCTTCTACTGCGCCATCACGACTTCCACAATAATGTAATTTATCACCGGGTACCAGTATTATATACATATCATATACATATGTTGATATATATATATATTTATAGGTACCTTTTCCGTCTTATATATTGTATATATATGCATGTATTGTATATGTATGCATGTATTGTATATGTATGCATGTATTGTATATGTATGCGTGTATTGTATATGTATACGTGTATTGTATATGTATACGTGTATTGTATATGTATGCATGTATTGTATATGTATACGTGTATTGTATATGTATACGTGTAGTGTATATGTATGCATGTATTGTATATGTATGCATGTATTGTATATGTATACGTGTATTGTATATGTATGCATGTATTATATATGTATACGTGTATTGTATATGTATACGTGTAGTGTATATGTATGCATGTAGTGTATATGTATACGTGTAGTGTATATGTATGTATATATTGTATATGTATGTATGTATTGTATATGTATGTATGTATTGTATATGTATGTATGTATTGTACATGTATGCATGTATTGTATATGTATGCATGTATTGTATATGTATGCATGTATTGCATATGTATGTATGTATGTAGTGTATATGTATGCATGTATTGTATATGTATGCATGTATTATATATGTATGCATGTATTGTATATGTATGCATGTATTGTATATGTATGCGTGTATTGTATATGTATGCATGTATTATATATGTATGCATGTATTGTATATGTATGCATGTATTGTATATGTATGCATGTATTATATATGTATGCATGTATTGTATATGTATGCATGTATTATATATGTATGCATGTATTGTATATGTATGCATGTATTATATATGTATGCATGTATTGTATATGTATGCATGTATTGTATATGTATGCATGTATTGTATATGTATGCATGTATTATATATGTAGATGCATGTATTGTATATGTAATGCATGTATTATATATGTATGCATGTATTGTATATGTATGATGCATGTATTGTATATGTATGCATGTATTGCATATGTATGTAGTATGTAGTTGTATATGTATGCATGTATTGTATATGTATGCATGTATTATATATGTATGCATGTATTGTATATGTATGCATGTATTGTATATGTATGCGTGTATTGTATATGTATGCATGTATTAATATGTATGCATGTATTGTATATGTATGCATGTATTGTATATGTATGCATGTATTATATAGTATGCATGTATTGTATATGTATGCATGTATTGTATATGTATGTATGTTATTGTATATGTATGCATGTATTGTATATGTATGCATGTATTATATATGTATGCATGTATTGTATATGTAGCATGTATGCATATGTATGTATGTATTGTATATGTATGCATGTATTGTATATGTATGCATGTATTGTATATGTATGCATGTATTGTATATGTATGCATGTATTGTATATGTATGCGTGTATTGTATATGTATGCGTGTATTGTATATGTATGCGTGTATTGTATATGTATGCGTGTATTGTATATGTATGCGTGTATTGTATATGTATGCGTGTATTGTATATGTATGCGTGTATTGTATATGTATGCGTGTAATGTATATGTATGCGTGTATTGTATATGTATGCGTGTATTGTATATGTATGCGTGTATTGTATATGTATGCGTGTATTGTATATGTATGCGTGTATTGTATATGTATGCGTGTATTGTATATGTATGCGTGTATTGTACTTGTCTTGCCATGTTCATGTTCTATGTAACATATATGGCCTTATTGTCTTGATTGAATATTGAACATAATTATTGTCAAAACTTGTATACATGTAGTCGGTCATAAAAGCTTATCAGAGCTTATGTTAATTGTAAAAAAAAGTCTTGCCGAATCAACATAAAAGTTATCTTATCTTATATTATTAATGCATGTACATTAATGGTATGCATGTCATATTCCAGTTGACAGCAGCAGCAGGGTCATATACAGATCTCCGTCGGGAAAGTCCTGTAAGTCTTATAATGTTACATTACTGGGATGTTAGTATGCCGACATATATGTTCTAGCGAATAACAACACGAACCAACAACGGTTCCAGACCATTCATCAATGTTACATAGATAATATACTAGAGGACATAGAAAACGCACACCTACATTATATGATTAGTATTACATGAACACGAAATAATTTTGAAGGATTCCATCAAAGATATATCACATTTTTATTAGTTTAATCATATTTTATTGCAAATCAATAGTTAATGTTATGCATATAAAGATACAATACATAGAATGAACATGCAACTGGTTTGGGCCACAAGTTTTGACAACATTAGATAACGGCCCGCATCTTTATTACAAAGCACAAACTGAACAACTAAAAGAATGTTCCAAAATGTTTAAAACTATGTATTTATATAGTTATTGTTTTTCATGTAAAATCACACTTATCCATAGTGTGCGTTTACTATGTCCTCTAGTACACATGGAAATATAATTGTATACTATAAGGTCTCAGTGTAATATGACATGACTGCAAAATAAAAATTAATATTATGGAATTTACTAATTTAACCATATTTTATTGCCTATATATACATGCATATAGTTACACAATAATACACAACATAACATAGCAAAAGCAAATGGGTTGGGCAAAACGTTCTAACAACTGGAACATACTATAACTGTATCAGACGGACGGACATATCATTATCATTATCACGTAAAAGAACCAGAGGAGACTCTGGAATGGGTCTCTGTCTGTATCATTGCACTATCCTCCAAAAATCTAAAATGACTAATCTCTTCAGGAGGCGGCGCTCATATGGGCAACCGGTAGCGACGATAAATAAACGTAAAACACATATACATAGAGTGATGGAACCTATGCTCGGCTTAAATCCCACATATAATGACCAGTATAAACTGTTAAATGCACATGCCGTATATTATTATCGTGAAAACAACTTTCAAAACACTCTTGTCGACAGTTTTAGCTTCATCAGGTGAGCTTGCTGCTCAATATAAATATCGAAACGGTGTCGGTCGGCACCCGTTTATATGGTGAACTGGAGACTTCAGGGCACCTATGCACAGCGTAGGCTACTTGTTATTTTTTATTTATCCACCATAACGTGTTGAATATATTATTTTGATATAGTACATTATTGAGCAAAAACATTTATTGGTCTTAATCAGAAATGGTATAGAAACTATTTTGTCGGGTTAGGTGTAGATTTGTTAAATTCGGATAGCTACCCGAATTGATCATACACCGTAACAGTTTCGGTGGAAATATTCTCCCAATGATTTGCTTGTTTATATTCGTCTGCTGGACAAGTCACGTGACAGTTGCATCAGTCTACCGATACACTCAACGGAATGCTATTGAACCATGCTTCAGCTCTTTCAGCGAAATTAGCCTAGAACTATATAAATATTTTAAATACGGATGAAAATGGAAAATACGCCGAGCATAGGAATACGCCGAGCATAGGAATACGCCGAGCATAGGTTCCACCACTCTATCATTTTATTTTCAATCAGGTCACATGCAAGTAGCAACACGATCAGTACAAAATTGAAGCTTAGGCCTAATTGTGGGTTGGCAATGATTTTACATTTGCATTTTGCAACCAACGGCATGCATAGCATTGGGAACAGTAAATACGATCTAATCAACACACAGCATGAAAACGTCGTGCTGGATACAAATAATTATGACAGAGCACATACATAAAATATAATGTTTTTATAAATAATTTTTACAGAAATTAGCAGAATAGAGAAGAATCTTTTTTTCTCTCTTCAGCTACGAGGAGTAGCCCGTTTATTTTTTCATGTTGTAATTAACAATTACAAATGTAAACATATAATATCAATTACAGTTGTTTTACCATTTCTATATTAGTTGGTAAATTTTATCTGCCGACAAGTCTTTACTTACATACATTATTTTCTGTTACAGTATAAATGAGTTCTCGTTGTTGTTGTGGTTGTTGTTTAGCTTTGAACAAAATACGGACTCCCCAATATCAAGGCCTCTTTATTCCCTCTATTTACAATAGTAATGTTGTTACATTCACGCATGGCATGCTACACATGGCATAACACTCATATATCGTGGTACATCTCCATATACATGATTAATGTTTAATGTATGCCTCCGTGGTCGAGTGCTTAAGGTCGTTGACTTGTATACCACTGTAACCTATCACCTGGCCGTGTCTCATTTATATGAACAAGTTGACAGTTTCTTACGTGTGTGTGTTACGTTTATTTATCGTCGCTACCGGTTGCCCATATGAGCGACGCCTCCTGAAGAGATTAGTCATTTTAGATTGTTGGAGGATAGTGCATGATACAGACAGAGACCCATTCCAGAATCTCCCCTGGTTCTTTTACGTGCACGGTGTAAAGCACCGACACGAGACCTCGAGTTCACGTCCCATCTGAACGACTGTTAATTTTATTAGGGTCAGACGTGGGATCGAACCTGGGATCCCTGGATTACCAGTCCAGTGTGTTACCACTGGACTACAGATCCGTCTGTAGTTTCTTACGCAGTACTGATTAACTGTTGGAGCGTGCTCAAGGAAATGTATTAGGTAAATTACCCGTCGCTCAAATGGGCAAGCGGTAACTACATTAGCTTAAATAAACAAAAAAAAGACATGCTTATCATTGTAATCTCGTATTGTAATGCTAGATAATGGTTAGACGTTTAATCATATTTTATTTGCTATTTTACATATATAGTACATATAGACTTAACATTCATTATATGTAATAAAATGCAAAATGGGTTGAGTAACAAGTTCTAGCAACATTAGTAAACTGCCCTCCCCAAGAAAAATAAATGAATAATTGGCAATCAGGCATTCTGCAAAGAAGCAACACAGAATATAGAATGAGCTAAAGGTGCGTGACTGTATTGTTTTAGAACATTAAATGGAAATTAATTTGTGTTATTTGTGCTTGCTATGAGCGATTTCTTAAGAAAGCAATATTTAATTTATATAAATTAGTAAATTATATGTTTGACGAACGTTGTTCCTAACAGGGAACTAGTAATATATATGTGTGGTCCTCTCTACATCTGAATTTGTCGACTTAAAACGCCCTTTTCAAGGAAAACAAAAATCATTTTGGTTTCCTTGACTTTTTTAAGCCGACAATTCGGATGTAGCGAGGACCGCACATATCTAGTTTAATCATATTTTATTTATAGAGTGGTGGAACCTATGCTCGGCGTATTCCTATGCTCGGCGTATCTTTTCCATTTACATCCGTTTTTAAAATATTTAAATAGTTGTAACCTATTATCGCTGACAGAGGTGAAGCATGGTTCAATACCATTCCGTTGTGCGTACCGGTAGCCTAATGCAACTGTCACCTGACTGGTTCAGTAGCCGAATATAAACAGACAACTTGTTGGCAGAATGTTTTCCATCGAAATGATGGGGTTTATGAGCCCTTCAGATAGCTATCCGAATTGGACAAAAATGTATAAATAACCAGAAAAAAAGTTTCTTATGAGTTATAATATTGTCAGTTATTGATGTTACTAAGTCAAAATAATATATTCAACATTTACCCGTGCATAAATGTATCATGCACTATCCTCCAAAATCTAAAACGACTAATCTCTTCAGAAGGCGTCGCTCATATGGGCAACCGGTGGCGACGATAAATAAACGTAAAATACACACATAAATAAAAAAGTTCAAGTACGCCGTGCATATGTGCCCTAAAGTATCTAGTTCCCCATGGCAACAGGTGCCGTTGCTATAGCTGTATTGAGGCGCATGGCCACTTAATGAAGCTAAAATTAGCTAAACAACAATTTGTTGAAAGTTGTGTTCACGACTTAAGACATAAGAAAATAACAATATACGGCAAATGCACTTATCTTTTTTTATAGGCCATGATTATGTAGGATTTACACCGAACATAGGTTCCACCACTCTACGTTTTATAGGCCATGATTATGTAGGATTTACACCGAACATAGGTTATGTATGTATGTATGTATGTATGTATGTATGTATGTATGTATGTATGTATGTATGTATGTATGTATGTATGTATGTATGTATGTATGTATGTATGTATGTATGTATGTATGTATGTATGTATGTATGTATGTATGTATGTATGTATGTATGTATGTATGTATGTATGTATGTATGTATGTATGTATGTATGTATGTATGTATGTATGTATGTATGTATGTATGTATGTATGTATGTATGTATGTATGTATGTATGTATGTATGTATGTATGTATGTATGTATGTATGTATGTATGTATGTATGTATGTATGTATGTATGTATGTATGTATGTATGTATGTATGTATGTATGTATGTATGTATGTATGTATGTATGTATGTATGTATGTATGTATGTATGTATGTATGTATGTATGTATGTATGTATGTATGTATGTATGTATGTATGTATGTATGTATGTATGATGTATGTATGTATGTATGTATGTATGTATGTATGTATGTATGTATGTATGTATGTATGTATGTATGTATGTATGTATGTATGTATGTATGTATGTATGTATGTATGTATGTATGTATGTATGTATGTATGTATGTATGTATGTATGTATGTATGTATGTATGTATGTATGTATGTATGTATGTATGTATGTATGTATGTATGGATGTATGTATGTATGGATGTATGTATGTATGGATGTATGTATGTATGGATGTATGTATGTATGTATGTATGGATGTATGGATGTATGGATGTATGGATGTATGGATGTATGGATGTATGGATGTATGGATGTATGGATGTATGGATGTATGGATGTATGGATGTATGGATGTATGGATGTATGGATGTATGGATGTATGGATGTATGGATGTATGGATGTATGGATGTATGGATGTATGGATGTATGGATGTATGGATGTATGGATGTATGGATGTATGGATGTATGGATGTATGGATGTATGGATGTATGGATGTATGGATGTATGGATGTATGGATGTATGGATGTATGTATGTATGTATGTATGGATGTATGTATGTATGTATGTATGTATGTATGTATGTATGTATGTATGTATGTATGTATGTATGTATGTATGTATGTATGTATGTATGTATGTATGTATGTATGTATGTATGTATGTATGTATGTATGTATGTATGTATGTATGTATGTATGTATGTATGTAT
>CM026403.1:1267978-1292194 GCA_014843695.1 Archivesica marissinica
CGCTCGGATCATTGTTCTCCGTCCATAGAGTCATTTGCTCCCTTAATTCCTTAATGAATTCGGAATATGTCTGCTGAGGTTTCTTTACCCAAGAGAAGAAATTCTTTCTATATACAGTGGGTGAGAGTCTAGATTCATCCAAGATGGCGGCCTTGAGGGTATCGTAATTATTAGCGTCTTGGACAGGAAGAGTGGCATATATATTTCTGGCCTTGTCGGACAACTTGTCTATAATATGGCCCACCCATGTTTGTTTGGCGACCTGGCTAGCTTCGAACAGTCTCTCACATGTTGCGAAGAATTTATCTGGCCTCATAGTCTGGGTCCAAATAGGGAACAGAAATGTTTGTCTTAGAGGGCCTATTATCTGTATGGAGGGGGTTATTTTGCTGAGATTCCTGATCTCTCTGGATTTCTCTCAGGCGAATCTCCATCTGCATTTTCTCCCTTTGCATTCTTTCCTCCCTGTCCCTTTCTTTCTCTTCTCTTTCCCCTCTTTGTTTTACTTCTTCCCTCTCTCTTTCTCTCTCTCTTTCTCTCTCTCTCTTTCTTCTCTTTCCCTCTCTCTTTCTCTCTCTCTTTCTTCTCTTTGTTTTACTTCTTCCCTTTCTTTCTCATAAATCTCACCCTGACGTTCCAGATTTGCCTGATTAAAGAAGGGAAGTCTCATTAATTTGTCCCATATCTCATCACCTGTTGTCTGCAAGTCGGGGTGAACCGGCCCCTCAGTTTCCTTATTAGCACTCCTAGTTGTAGCCATTTTATTTTTTTATTTCCCAAAATTTTTAATCCCCAGAATGTATCTCCAAATGTATTATATAATTGAGTTCAATAAAAGGAAGTAAATCACTAATATAATTTTAATGATAATATTAAGCCTCTATGAAAAGAAAACTGGTACTTACCGAAGTCTGTCTCGTCCGTTAATCCAATATATAATTTATCACATATTCCAAGTTTGCACATTTCCAATAATTTAATCCATTTCATTAATTTAATAATTCGTTGACGTCTTTCACTTATTTCCAAATTCTAACACTGTCTCGCATGCACTTCTGTTTTCCCACGTTAATTAATAGTCCCTTGTATTCTTCATGTATACATCCTAGTGTCCTTCACAATATTCCATATATAAATTCTAGTGTCCTTCACAATATGTCACGATATGTCACCTCTTCTTTATTTCCAATCCCGGACGAGCGTCCCAATTGTCGCAAACTCTCCTTTTTCTTCTCGTAATAATATGTCTCGGTTGCTACGGCTCTTACAAGGGTCTATCCTATTGTAGACTCGCTGGAGTTGTCTAGGGGGTTTCTTCGTTATTATATGTATTAATGATAACTCAACACAGTATTACATTTCTTCTATATAATATCTTGTTTAAATTGGCATCAGAAATATCCATATATATATAATCAGTGATCTATATATATACATCGTATCATTAAAAGCTTATTTAACAATCCATTTGTGTGAGCCGACTATGCGCTTACACAGTATATTTAACATCCAATCTTTCTAATCCGTCATTACTCAATATCACTATAATCTAATCACTGTTTCTGATTAGATTAACTTTTAATCACCTTCTATATGGTTCGCCGAAACTCTATGTTTCTTCTATGGCTGAACAATTTAATTATTCGACAAATCTTTATAAGTTATATTTCTTATAATGTCCATAATATCTAAGTATCATAAATACAGTTTATATGTTCTATATACTAGATTGAGATCACGACCTTTCTCGCTCCTGGAGTTAGGCTCTAGTGTGTCTGATTTATGTTAATAAAATCCATTTCTTATATACATGATTGAATCAGTGTATATATGATATAACAATTCCTAAAACATCTGTTATTCCTAAACATCTGTTATGTTATCTAATATTACACCATCAAACCAGTTCGGTGCCTTTATATTACATAACTGGACACCTGCAACCACGGCCTGTTATCTAATATTACACCATCAAACCAGTTCGGTGCCTTTGTATTACATAACTGGACACCTGCAACCACGGCCTTGATAAACTGAGATTAGGCCTAACATCTTAAGTCATTTCCCGCGCGAAGCGAGATTGATAATTTTAGGCGCGAAAATACTAGCAGACGATTATGCATAATACAAATATATATATATTACATGGTAAACATTTGGCCATATATAGAAACAGTTTAATGTATTTATATAATACATTACTATTTATATATAACAATAATAAACATTTCGTGCAAATTGGGGTGGTAAACATTTGGCCATATATAGAAACAGTTTAATGTATTTATATAATACATTACTATTTATATATAACAATAATAAACATTTCGTGCAAATTGGGGTTTTGCACACAGTATGTAGTGTCCCTGATTCGTACGTACCTACTTATAAAATAAATATTGTTTGTCTTCGGATGCTGAATTGTCATACCCAGATTCTACGTATCATCAGTATATGTATCCATGTGGTGGGCGTAACCTACAAGTTTATTCAACATGACAGTAATCTGTCTCGATGTACACACTACTGTAATCCATGTGGTGGGCGTAACCTACAAGTTTATTCAACATGACAGTAATCTGTCTCGATGTACACACTACTGTAATCCATGTGGTGGGCGTAACCTACAAGTTTATTCAACATGACAGTAATCTGTCTCGATGTACACACTACTGTAATCCATGTGGTGGGCGTAACCTACAAGTTTATTCAACATGACAGTAATCTGTCTCGATGTACACACTACTGTAATCCATGTGGTGGGCGTAACCTACAAGTTTATTCAACATGACAGTAATCTGTCTCGATGTACACACTACTGTAATCCATGTGGTGGGCGTAACCTACAAGTTTATTCAACATGACAGTAATCTGTCTCGATGTACACACTACTGTAGTAATACGGTCACGTACTATCTGGCCTACATGTGTATTCAACATGACAGTAATCTGTCTCGATGTACACACTACTGTAGTAATACGGTCACGTACTATCTGGTCGTTTATTCAACATGACAGTAATCTGTCTCGATGTACACACTACTGTAGTAATACGGTCACGTACTATCTGGCCTACATGTGTATTCAACATGACAGTAATCTGTCTCGATGTACACACTACTGTAGTAATACGGTCACGTACTATCTGGTCGTTTATTCAACATGACAGTAATCTGTCTCGATGTACACACTACTGTAGTAATACGGTCACGTACTATCTGGCCTACATGTGTATTCAACATGACAGTAATCTGTCTCGATGTACACACTACTGTAGTAATACGGTCACGTACTATCTGGTCGTTCATTCAACATAACAGTAATCTGTCTCGATGTACACACTACTGTAGTAATACGGTCACGTACTATCTGGTCGTTTATTCAACATAACTGATGGTCACGGGTTCGAGCCCAGCTCAGACCGTGTCTCATTTATATGAAAATGTTGGCAGTTTCTTACGGAGGTTGGTGCACCCAAGTACTGGTTAACCGCTGGAGCCAGTCCAGGAAAGGTGTTGTTAGGTAAACTGCCCGCCGGCGATATAGCCCGAAATGGTGCTGATGCAGGCGTAAAGCCCGAAATATAACATATAATATAATAACAGTAATCTGTCACGATGTACACACTACTGTAGTAATACGGTCAGGTAATATATGGTCTACATGTTTATTCAACATGACAGTAATCTGTCTCGATGTACACACTACTGTAGTAATACGGTCAGGTACTATATGGTCTACATGTTTATTCAACATGACAGTAATCTATCACGATGTACACACTACTGTAGTAATACGGGCAGGTACTATCTGGTCTACATGTTTATTCAACATGACAGTAATCTGTCACGATGTACACACTACTGTAGTAATACGGTCACGTACTATATGGTCGTTTATTTAACATGACAGTAATCTGTCACGATGTATACACTACTGAAGTAATACGGGCAGGTACTATCTGGTCTACATGTTTATTCAACATGACAGTAATCTGTCACGATGTACACACTACTGTAGTAATACGGTCACGTACTATATGGTCGTTTATTCAACATGACAGTAATCTGTCACGATGTACACACTACTGTAGTAATACGGGCAGGTACTATCTTGTCTACATGTTTATTCAACATGACAGTACTCTGTCACGATGTACACACTACTGTAGTAATACGGTCACGTACTATATGGTCGTTTATTCAACATGACAGTAATCTGTCACGATGTACACACTACTGTAGTAATACGGGCAGGTAATATCTGGTCTACATGTTTTATTCAACATGACAGTAATCTGTCACGATGTACACACTACTGTAGTAATACGGTCACGTACTATATGGTCGTTTATTCAACATGACAGTAATCTGTCACGATGTACACATTACTGTAGTAATACGGGCAGGTACTATCTGGTCTACATGTTTATTCAACATGACAGTAATCTGTCACGATGTACACACTACTGTAGTAATACGGGCAGGTACTATCTGGTCTACATGTTTATTCAACATGACAGTACTCTGTCACGATGTACACACTACTGTAGTAATACGGTCACGTACTATATGGTCTACATGTTTATTCAACATGACAGTAATCTAAAGTAGTAATACGTTCGGATGCTATCGTGTCTACATGATTGACAATAACCGCACTTGTTATTTGTCTACATGATTGGCTGAATCCATTCACACAACAATTCAAGTCAAGTCATTTCTCTCATTTTATGTAACATGACAACATGAGGTATATACATATACATGTAGTAACAATTCATGATAAAACGAGGGAAATTGTAACATACAGCTGCTTAGTTTTACATGATTTACATTGAGGGAAATTGTAACATACAGCTGTTTACATGATTTGCATTGAGGGAAATTGTAACATACAGCTATTTACATGCTTTGCATTGAGGGAAATTGTAACATACAGCTGTTTACATGATTTGCATTGAGGGAAATTGTAACATACAGCTGTTTACATGATTTGCATTGAGGGAAATTGTAACATACAGCTGTTTACATGGTTTGCATTGAGGGAAACTGTAACATACAGCTGTTTACATGATTTGCATTGTAAACTAATTATAAAAAGTACATGCACAATTGTTTTCGGGAGATTAACATTGAATATCAAATATTTAAATATCTAGATAACAGCAATCACTGCATGCTAATATTAAATCACTAATTAGTAAAAAGGTCCGGAGTTCGAGCTCCGATGGAGCCGTTACGATTGTGTCCTTTAGCAATGCATTTAAATTCCACGTTGCCTCTTCTCTCTCCCTCCTGGCGATGGATTCCACCAGGAATGAAGTCTCGAGAATGACTAATATAAGTTGAAAGAACTTGTTTCGCAATCGAGCTAAAATTTGTATAAACTAAACTAATTTGTAAAAGTCAGTCTTAGTCAGTCGACTTCTATTATGTAACTGATGTTTCTGTTTATGACTGCTGTTTCTGTTTATGACTGCTGTTTCTGTTTATGACTGCTGTTTCTGTTTATGACTGATGTTTCTGTTTATGACTGCTGTTTCTGTTTATGACTGATGTTTCTGTTTATGACTGATGTTTCTGTTTATGACTGCTGTTTCTGTTTCAATTTTGAATTTGTTTAACATAAATCAGCACAAAGCAATCACGTTATGGAAACTGTCATTATTAGGTGGTTATTTATCAACGCCACGGATCCTGCTGGAATGCTGCAATGGTTCATTTCGGAACTACAAGATGCGGAAACCATGGGAGACAAGGTCAGTTTATGCACCTACACATGGTCTATTGCGGGATAACTCTTGTCGAAGTACTTACTAATATTTACTTACTGACTTAGAAATAGAATCAACATATGACATAAAGCTGAATACATTACTACTGAGCTCCGATTTGGTCTTATGGATAAGCATAGAGCAACTTACTGCATAGTCTTAATCTAAAATCCAAACTTTATTGAGCCTTTATCGATCATGGAAAAGCCTTTGTCACTGTTATAAGAGATGCATTGTGGGTAAAACTTGTATATAGATTAACATAGTTAAAAATAGTAACTATATACATGTATGTATATGCAACTTCAAGTGTAAATTTCACCTCACCTATGTCAATGGCTGAATTTGTTTATGTAACATTCTGTTTAAAACAAGGGGATCTACTCTCGTCGATTTTGTTTATTATGGTTATACATTGTATTTGATATATATAATTGTATGTATATTAAGTTTGACTGTAACTGTTTAACTCAGAATGATCTCAATCAATTATCTATGTATATGTTACTTTTGAGGATAACATTGGCTTACTCATACTCGCACACATACTCGGATATATCGATATATTCCTGTCGGTTACGCTGTGTGGGTACATGTAGTCGGGTATATCATGTATGGGTACATGTAGTCGGATATATCCTGTATGGGTACATGTACTCGGATATATCATGTATGGGTATATGCACTCGGATATATCCTGTATGGGTACATGTACTCGGATATATCCTGTATGGGTACATGTAGTCGGGTATATCATGTATGGGTACATGTAGTCGGATATATCCTGTATGGGTACATGTACTCGGATATATCCTGTATGGGAACATGTAGTTGGATATATCCTGTATGGGTACATGTACTCGGATATAATTTATCCTGTATGGGTACATGTACTCGGATATATCCTGTATGGGTACATGTACTCGGATATATCATGTATGGGTACATGTACTCGGATATATCATGTATGGGTACATGTAGTCGGATATATCCGGTATGGGTACATGTACTCGGATATATCCTGTATCGGTACATGTACTCGGATATATCCTGTATGGGTACATGTAGTCGGATATATCCTGTATGGGTACATGTACTCGGATATATCCTGTATGGGTACATGTACTCGGATATATCCTGTATGGGTACATGTACTCGGATATATCCTGTATGGTACATGTACTCGGATATATCCTGTATGGGTACATGTAGTCGGATATATCCTGTATGGGTACATGTACTCGGATATATCCTGTATGGGTACATGTACTCGGATATATCCTGTATGGGTACATGTACTCGGATATATCCTGTATGGGTACATGTACTCGGATATATCCTGTATGGGTACATGTAGTCGGATATATCCGGTATGGGAACATGTACTCGGATATATCGATATATTCCTGCTTGTTTACTCTGTGTGGGTACATGTACTCGGATATATCCTGTATGGGTACATGTACTGTATGGGTCCATGTACTCGGATATATCCTGTATGGGTACATGTACTCGGATATATCCTGTATGGGTACATGTACTCGGATATATCCTGTATGGTACATGTACTCGGATATATCCTGTATGGGTACATGTACTCGGATATATCGCTATATTCCTGCTTGTTTACGCTGTGTGGGTACATGTACTCGGATATATCCTGTATGGGTACATGTACTGTATGGGTACATGTACTCGGATATATCCTGTATGGGTACATGTACTCGGATATATCCTGTATGGGTACATGTACTCGGATATATCCTGTATGGGTACATGTACTCGGATATATCCTGTATGGGTACATGTACTCGGATATATCCTGTATGGGTACATGTACTCGGATATATCCTGTATGGGTACATGTACTCGGATATATCCTGTATGGGTACATGTACTCGGATATATCGATATATTCCTGCTTGTTTACTCTGTATGGGTACATGTACTCGGATATATCCTGTATGGGTACATGTACTGTATGGGTACATGTACTCGGATATATCCTGTATGGGTACATGTACTCGGATATATCCTGTATGGGTACATGTACTCGGATATATCCTGTATGGGTACATGTACTCGGATATATCCTGTATGGTACATGTACTCGGATATATCCTGTATGGGTACATGTACTCGGATATATCGCTATATTCCTACTTGTTTACGCTGTATGGGTACATGTACTCGGATATATCCTGTATGGGTACATGTACTCGGATATATCATGTATGGGTACATGTACTCGGATATATCCTGTATGGGTACATGTACTCGGATATATCCTGTATGGGTACATGTACTCGGATATATCCTGTATGGGTACATGTAGTCGGATATATCCTGTATGGGTACATGTACTCGGATATATCCTGTATGGGTACATGTACTCGGATATATCCTGTATGGGTACATGTACTCGGATATATCCTGTATGGGTACATGTACTCGGATATATCCTGTATGGGTACATGTACTCGGATATATCCTGTATGGGTACATGTAGTCGGATATATCCTGTATGGGTACATGTACTCGGATATATCCTGTATGGGAACATGTACTCGGATATATCCTGTATGGGTACATGTACTCGGATATATCCTGTATGGGTACATGTACTCGGATATATCCTGTATGGGTACATGTACTCGGATATATCCTGTATGGGTACATGTACTCGGATATATCCGGTATGGGTACATGTAGTCGGATATATCCTGTATGGGTACATGTAGTCGGATATATCCTGTATGGGTACATGTAGTCGGATATATCATGTATGGGTACATGTAGTCGGATATATCCTGTATGGGTACATGTACTCGGATATATCCTGTATAGAAACATGTACTCGGATATATCCTGTATGGGAACATGTACTCGGATATATCCTGTATGGGTACATGTACTCGGGTATATCATGTATGGGTACATGTACTCGGATATATCCTGTATGGGTACATGTACTCGGATATATCCTGTATGGGAACATGTACTCGGATATATCCTGTATGGGTACATGTACTCGGGTATATCATGTATGGGTACATGTATTCGGATATATCCTGTATGGGAACATGTACTCGGATATATCCGGTATGGGTACATGTACTCGGATATATCCTGTATAGAAACATGTACTCGGATATATCCTGTATGGGAACATGTACTCGGATATATCCTGTATAGAAACATGTACTCGGATATATCATGTATGGGAACATGTACTCGGATATATCCTGTATGGGTACATGTACTCGGATATATCCGGTATGGGAACATGTACTCGGATATATCCGGTATGGGAACATGTACTCGGATATATCCTGTATGGGTACATGTACTCGGATATATCCTGTATGGGAACATGTACTCGGATATATCCTGTATGGGTACATGTACTCGGATATATCCTGTATGGGTACATGTACTCGGATATATCCTGTATGGGTACATGTACTCGGATATATCCTGTATGGGTACATGTAGTCGGATATATCCTGTATGGGTACATGTAGTCGGATATATCCTGTATGGGTACATGTACTCGGATATATCCTGTATGGGTACATGTACTCGGATATATCATGTATGGGTACATGTACTCGGATATATCCTGTATGGGAACATGTAGTCGGATATATCCTGTATGGGTACATGTACTCGGATATATCCTGTATGGGTACATGTACTCGGATATATCCTGTATGGGTACATGTACTCGGATATATCCTGTATGGGTACATGTACTCGGATATATCCTGTATGGGTACATGTACTCGGATATATCCTGTATGGGTACATGTACTCGGATATATCCTGTATGGGTACATGTACTCGGATATATCATGTATGGGTACATGTACTCGGATATATCCTGTATGGGAACATGTACTCGGATATATCCTGTATGGGTACATGTACTCGGATATATCCTGTATGGGTACATGTACTCGGATATATCATGTATGGGTACATGTACTCGGATATATCCTGTATGGGTACATGTAGTCGGATATATCCTGTATGGGTACATGTACTCGGATATATCCTGTATGGGTACATGTAATCGGATATATCCTGTATGGGTACATGTACTCGGATATATCCTGTATGGGTACATGTACTCGGATATATCCTGTATGGGTACATGTAGTCGGATATATCCGGTATGGGAACATGTACTCGGATATATCGATATATTCCTGCTTGTTTACTCTGTGTGGGTACATGTACTCGGATATATCCTGTATGGGTACATGTACTGTATGGGTCCATGTACTCGGATATATCCTGTATGGGTACATGTACTCGGATATATCCTGTATAGTACATGGACTCGGATATATCATGTATGGTACATGTACTCGGATATATCCTGTATGGGTACATGTAGTCGGATATATCCTGTATGGGTACATGTACTCGGATATATCCTGTATGGGTACATGTAGTCGGATATATCATGTATGGTACATGTACTCGGATATATCCTGTATGGGTACATGTAGTCGGATATATCCTGTATGGGTATATGTAGTCGGATATATCCTGTGTGGGTACATGTACTCGGATATATCCTGTATGGGTTCATGTACTCGAATATATCCTGTATGGGTACATGTAGTCGGATATATCCTGTATGGGTACATGTACTCAGATATATCCTGTATGGGTACATGTAGTCGGATATATCCTGTATGGGTACATGTACTCGGATATATCCTGTATGGGTACATGTAGTCGGATATATCATGTATGGGTACATGTACTCGGATATATCATGTATGGGTACATGTACTCGGATATATCGATAGATTCCTGCTTGTTTAAGCTGTGTGGGTACATGTACTCGGATATATCCTGTATGGGTACATGTACTCGGATATATCCTGTATGGGTACATGTACTCGGATATATCCTGTATGGCTACATGTACTCAGATATATCCTGTATGGGTACATGTAGTCGGATATATCATGTATGGGTACATGTACTCGGATATATCCTGTATGGGTATATGTACTCGGATATATCCTGTATGGGTATATGTACTCGGATATATCCTGTGTGGGTACATGTAGTCGGATATATCCTGTATGGGTACATGTACTCGGATATATTCTATATGGGTACATGTAGTCGGATATATCCTGTATGGGAACATGTACTCGAATATATCCTGTATGGGAACATGTACTCGGATATATCCGGTATGGGTACATGTACTCGGATATATCCTGTATGGGAACATGTACTCTGATATATCCTGTATGGGAACATGTACTCGGATATATCCTGTATGGGTACATGTACTCGGATATATCCGGTATGGGTACATGTAGTCGGATATATCCTGTATGGGTACATGTAGTCGGATATATCCTGTATGGGTACATGTAGTCGGATATATCATGTATGGGTACATGTAGTCGGATATATCCTGTATGGGTACATGTACTCGGATATATCCTGTATAGAAACATGTACTCGGATATATCCTGTATGGGAACATGTACTCGGATATATCCTGTATGGGTACATGTACTCGGGTATATCATGTATGGGTACATGTACTCGGATATATCCTGTATGGGTACATGTACTCGGATATATCCTGTATGGGAACATGTACTCGGATATATCCTGTATGGGTACATGTACTCGGATATATCATGTATGGGTACATGTATTCGGATATATCCTGTATGGGAACATGTACTCGGATATATCCGGTATGGGTACATGTACTCGGATATATCCTGTATAGAAACATGTACTCGGATATATCCTGTATGGGAACATGTACTCGGATATATCCTGTATAGAAACATGTACTCGGATATATCATGTATGGGAACATGTACTCGGATATATCCTGTATGGGTATATGTACTCGGATATATCCGGTATGGGAACATGTACTCGGATATATCCTGTATGGGTACATGTACTCGGATATATCCTGTATGGGTACATGTACTCGGATATATCCTGTATGGGTACATGTAGTCGGATATATCCTGTATGGGTACATGTAGTCGGATATATCCTGTATGGGTACATGTACTCGGATATATCATGTACGTGTACATGTACTCGGATATATCCTGTATGGGTACATGTACTCGGATATATCATGTATGGGTACATGTACTCGGATATATCCTGTATGGGAACATGTAGTCGGATATATCCTGTATGGGTACATGTACTCGGATATATCCTGTATGGGTACATGTACTCGGATATATCATGTATGGGTACATGTACTCGGATATATCATGTATGGGTACATGTACTCGGATATATCATGTATGGGTACATGTACTCGGATATATCCTGTATGGGTACATGTAGTCGGATATATCCTGTATGGGTACATGTAGTCGGATATATCCTGTATGGGTACATGTACTCGGATATATCCTGTATGGGTACATGTACTCGGATATATCCTGTATGGGTACATGTACTCGGATATATCCTGTATGGGTACATGTACTCGGATATATCCTGTATGGGTACATGTAGTCGGATATATCCTGTATGGGTACATGTAGTCGGATATATCCTGTATGGGTACATGTACTCGGATATATCCTGTATGGGTACATGTAGTCGGATATATCCGGTATGGGAACATGTACTCGGATATATCGATATATTCCTGCTTGTTTACTCTGTGTGGGTACATGTACTCGGATATATCCTGTATGGGTACATGTACTGTATGGGTCCATGTACTCGGATATATCCTGTATGGGTACATGTACTCGGATATATCCTGTATAGTACATGGACTCGGATATATCATGTATGGTACATGTACTCGGATATATCCTGTATGGGTACATGTAGTCGGATATATCCTGTATGGGTACATGTACTCGGATATATCCTGTATGGGTACATGTAGTCGGATATATCATGTATGGTACATGTACTCGGATATATCCTGTATGGGTACATGTAGTCGGATATATCCTGTATGGGTATATGTAGTCGGATATATCCTGTGTGGGTACATGTACTCGGATATATCCTGTATGGGTACATGTACTCGAATATATCCTGTATGGGTACATGTAGTCGGATATATCCTGTATGGGTACATGTACTCAGATATATCCTGTATGGGTACATGTAGTCGGATATATCCTGTATGGGTACATGTACTCGGATATATCCTGTATGGGTACATGTAGTCGGATATATCGATAGATTCCTGCTTGTTTAAGCTGTGTGGGTACATGTACTCGGATATATCCTGTATGGGTACATGTACTCGGATATATCCTGTATGGGTACATGTACTCGGATATATCGATAGATTCCTGCTTGTTTAAGCTGCGTGGGTACATGTACTCGGATATATCCTGTATGGGTACATGTACTCGGATATATCCTGTATGGGTACATGTACTCGGATATATCCTGTATGGGTGCATGTACTCGGATATATCCTGTATGGGTACATGTACTCGGATATATCCTGTGTGGGTACATGTACTCGGATATATCCTGTATGGGTACATGCACTCGGATATATCCTGTATGGGTACATGTACTCGGATATATCCTGTATGGGTACATGTACTCGGATATATCCTGTATGGGTACATGTACTCGGATATATCCTGTATGGGTACATGTACTCGGATATATCCTGTATGGGTATATGCACTCGGATATATCCTGTATGGGTACATGTAGTCGGATATATCCTATGTGGGTACATGTACTCGGATATATCCTGTATGGGTACATGTAGTCGGATATATCCTGTATGGGTACATGTAGTCGGATATATCCTGTATGGGTACATGTAGTCGGATATATCCTGTATGGGTACATGTAGTCGGATATATCCTGTATGGGTACATGTAGTCGGATATATCCTGTATGGGTACATGTAGTCGGATATATCCTGTATGGATACATGTAGTCGGATATATCCTGTATGGGTACATGTAGTCGGATATATCCTGTGTGGGTACATGTACTCGGATATATCCTGTATGGGTACATGTAGTCGGATATATCCTGTATGGGTACATGTAGTCGGATATATCCTGTGTGGGTACATGTACTCGGATATATCCTGTATGGGTACATGTACTCGGATATATCCTGTATGGGTACATGTAGTCGGATATATCCTGTGTGGGTACATGTACTCGGATATATCCTGTATGGGTACATGTAGTCGGATATATCCTGTATGGGTACATATACTCGGACATATCGATATATTCCTGCTGGTTTACTATGTTTAGGTACACGTATTCGGATATATCGATAGATTCCTGCTGGTTTACTATGTTTAGGTACATGTACTCGGATATATCGATAGATTCCTGCTGGTTTACTATGCTTAGGACCATGTACTCGGATATATCGATATATTCCTGCTGGATTACTATGTTTAGGTACATGTACTCGAATATATCGATATATTCCTGCTGGTTTACTATGCTTAGGTACATGTACTCGGATATATCGATATATTCCTGCTGGTTTACTATGCTTAGGTACACGTACTCGGAGATATCGATATATTCCTGCTGGTTTACTATGTTTAGGTACATGTACTCGGATATATCGATAGATTCCTGCTGGTTTACTATGTTTAGGTACATGTACTCGGATATATCGATATATTCCTGCTGGTTTACTATGTTTAGGTACATGTACTCGGATATATCGATATATTCCTGCTAGTTTACTATGTTTAGGTACACGTACTCGGATATATCGATATATTCCTGCTGGTTTACTATGTTTAGGTACACGTACTCGGATATATCGATATATTCCTGCTTGTTTACTACGTTTAGGTACATGTACTCGGATATATCGATATATTCCTGCTGGTTTACTATGTTTAGGTACATGTACTCGGATATATCGATATATTCCTGCTGGTTTACTATGCTTAGGTACATGTGCTCGGATATATCGATATATTCCTTCTGGTTTACTATGTTTAGGTACATGTACTCGGATATATCGATATATTCCTGCGGGTTTACTATGTTTAGGTACATGTACTCGGATATATCGATATATTCCTGCTGGTTTACTATGTTTAGGTACATGTACTCGGATATATCGATATATTCCTGCTTGTTTACTACGTTTAGGTACATGTACTCGGATATATCGATATATTCCTGCTGGTTTACTACGTTTAGGTACATGTACTCGGATATATCGATATATTCCTGCTGGTTTACTACGTTTAGGTACATGTACTCGGATATATCGATATATTCCTGCTGGTTTACTAAGTTTAGGTACATGTACTCGGATATATCGATATATTCCTGCTGGTTTACTACGTTTAGGTACATGTACTCGGATATATCGATATATTCCTGCTGGTTTACTATGTTTAGGTACACGTACTCGGATATATCGATATATTCCTGCTGGTTTACTATGTTTAGGTACATGTACTCGGATATATCGATATATTCCTGCTGGTTTACAATGTTTAGGTACATGCACTCTAGGTGTATATATTCCGAGGATGTAGTTGTTTATTTTCCTTTATTGTAGGTGCATGTACTCGGGCATATATATCCTGGCTGTGCCTGTTGTTTAAAGCCTTGGAGTTGGAACTATTATAAGATTATCAACAGGTATTTCAAATGACACAATGTTGTGTTTTCTTCGATATTTAGCCCACTAGTACACATAAAAAAATCTTCGACGGGAGAGTTTTAACTGTGAATAACATTATCAATAAAATGTGTTTCCACTAACGTGTAGGTTTATTCGGCAAAAATGTACGTCAAAAAGAGATTTCGTAGAATTTTTCAATTTGTTTCGAAAATTTCAAAAGCGGCACAGTTCGCGTTGAAACGAGCATTCTGATTGGATTATGATTATTCTTTCTTCTTTCTTCTTGACAGAACCCGTGTCCTAGTATGGAAATGTGACCTGCTATGGCCAATGTCTGTGGCAATTGTTTGCAAAGTATACATGCACGCAGTTTAAAGTTGTGTATTATTTGAAGAACAATATATAGACTCGGGATAGGCGTTATATTTGGACAGATGTGTACAAAATTGTTTCAGATAGGGCCATTTTACTGATCGATGCGAAATCTGACATCCCACAGAGTAGAATCCCTGTACTTAAATATATATACTAGTACCCCCAAACGTGCCGAATCCCTTTGATATATACCTGTCATTGACTATGGGAGAGCTAGAGGTAGATATTCACACACGTGCGACTATTTGCTCTGTATAATCACATACATAATAGTATGCACATGTGAAAGTATACCATAGATTATTTGTTCTTGTATGTTAGTATGTGCACGTTGTACTGCATATTTCGTCTCTGTCATATATTTCGTTCTGGTCCAAAGTTGTATATATTTATAATTAGATCGATGTTTGCTTGCAGGTATGAGAATACGATTGTAGAACAGTTTTTCGGACACACTCACTCGATGACGTACGAGGTGTTTTACGACGAAGCAACATTGTTCCGCCCACTGGGTGTTGCCTACATGCCCGGGAGTATCACAACATACTCGAACCTAAACCCAGGCTTCCGAATCTACGAGATAGACGGCAATTACCAGAACTCAACATGGGTATATAATGCCATAGTTCACACACCCTACTTACATACACAACATGGGTATATAATACCATAGTTCATACAACCTACTCTACATACACAACATGGGTATATAATACCATAGTTCACACAACCTACTTACATGTATACACAACATGGGTATATAATACCATAGTTCACACACCCTACTTACATACACAACATGGGTATATAATATCATAGTTCACACAACCTACTTACATGTATACACAACATGGGTATATAATATCATAGTTCACACACCCTACTTACATACACAACATGGGTATATAATATCATAGTTCATACAACCTACTTACATACACAACATGGGTATATAATATCATAGTTCACACAACCTACTTACATACACAACATGGGTATATAATACCATAGTTCACACAACCTACTTACATACACAACATGGGTATATAATATCATAGTTCACACACCCTACTTACATACACAACATGGGTATATAATATCATAGTTCACACAACCTACTTACATACACAACATGGGTATATAATACCATAGTTCACACAACCTACGTACATACACAACATGGGTATATAATACCATAGTTCACACAACCTACTTACATACACAACATGGGTATATAATATCATAGTTCACACAACCTACTTACATGTATACACAACATGGGTATATAATATCATAGTTCATACAACCTACTTACATACACAACATGGGTATATAATATCATAGTTCACACAACCTACGTACATACACAACATGGGTATATAATATCATAGTTCACACAACCTACTTACATAGACAACATGGGTATATAATACCATAGTTCACACACCCTACTTACATACACAACATGGGTGATTAACACGCTGGACTGGTAATCCAGGGATCGCAGGTTCGATCTCCCGTCTGACCCTAATAATGTTAGCAGTTTTTCAGATGGGGCATTAAACCGAGGTCTCGTATCGGTGCTGCACAAAGAACCAGAGGAGATTCTGGAATTGGTCTCTGTCTGTATCATGCACTATCCTCCAAAATCTAAAATAACTAATCTCATCAGGAGGCGTCGCTCATATGGGCAACCGGTAGCGACGATAAATAAACGTAAAACACACACATGGTATCAGTATATGTTGATGGTATTCCAGGTTTAAGACGTCACCAGCATTATTATAGCTCACAATGTACAAACTATTACATCACAACGGACTATGTTGTCATGTAGCGCGTAATAGTAATAACAATAGTCATTGTTTATTTGTTTTGGGGGGGCTTAAAGTCGCACGAAGAGCTTAGTTCATATTATTATTATTTATTTCTATTACTGCCCATCCATCCATTTCTTATTATTATTGGGAGGTCAGTTGTGGTGGGGAGTAGGGCATCCTGGGTAACAACCAGTATTCAACTCTCCAACCTCCATAAGCGACTGACAACTTTCTCACATATCACTATTGTATCACTTGTTCCTCGTAGGGAGCAAACCTGCAGCCCTGATGAAAGAGGCGAAAGGCGAGTTCTAACGACAGCGCGTTAGACCACTCGGTCACGGAGACAATAATGCTAGTGTTGTTTTGCAAAAACTCCAACAATAAATAAAGTTTTGAAATTGGCGACACTCCAGCTAGTATTACTGGAGGAAGACCCCGATGCCATTCTGAGCAGTATTTCAAACATGGACGGTCACCCAGGTAGAACCACTGATCGTCCACAAGCCAAGTGGATAGATAGCTTCATCACTCGAAAGAAGTCCACACCCCCGTGGGATTCGAACCTACAGTGATGAGGATCAAGTCAGTGTCCTTAACCACTCGGTCACGAAAGCTCCAATAAAAGTATTATATTTTGTACATGTATCATTTGTTTCACCCTAAACAGCTCATTTGCAATGTATCGTATATAATAAAAAGTATTTTTTTCTGTATTTTGATATGTGTAATGTATGCATTGTTCAATATGTATTAGATTTGGGAAATACAATATGTTTAAACTAATAAAAGTATTATATGTTGTACATGCATCGTGATAGTTATTGTTCATTCTCGTGTTTTTTATTACAGCGGGTGCAGGACTATACAAATTATTATTTAAATCTTACACACGCCAACATGTATGGCGAGGTCATCTGGAAGAAGGAATACAGTGCAAAGGTGAATAGATATGTCTATTATATTGTGTGCATGGTGGTTATATTTGTTTATATTTACTTTGGAAACAGTTTTAGAGTCATATACCCGTGTCATCCTCCGTGGTCGAGTTGTTACGGTCGCTGACTTGTGTAACCTATCATCACTGATGGTCACAGGTTCGAGCCACGCTCAGACTGTGTTTATTTATATGAAAAAGGTGGCAGTTTCTTACGGAGTTTGGGACACCAAGTACTGATTGACCGTTTCATCCTGCCCAGTATATAGCCCAAAATGATGCCGACGAAGGCGTAAAACCAGAACAAACAAATATCCACATGCATTCCCTTGTGAAAAGTAACATAATATTATAAATACTGTCCTACCTGGAATGTATTTAAGATATACTCTCATAAATTAGATATACGAAATACCGAGATGTTGTTAGCTTTAAACTCACTATTTCCAGGAAGCCTATGGCATGCCATCACTATTTCCAAAGGATTGGAGTGACCTTATATACCGCATGAAAGCAGACGACAACTTATTTCAAACATTTTGCAGGTACTATTTTTATATGCAATTGAATGTATTATTTCTTGTATACTATTTTTATATGCAATTGAATGTATTATTTCTTGTATACTATTTTTATATGCAATTGAATGTATTATTTCTTGTATACTATTTTTATATGCAATTGAATGTATTATTTCTTGTATACTATTTTTATATGCAATTGAATGTATTATTTCTTGTATACTATTATTATGTATTATTCCAATATTCCCAAGCACGCTGTCATCAAAGACTGTCCGATTAGCGCAGTGGTTAGCGCGCTCGCTTCTCACCAATGCATCCCGGGTTCGATCCTCGGACCGGGAAGTATGTGAGATGGTACGGTTGTCGCCGGATTGGACAGGTAGGTTTTCTCCGGGTACTCCGGTTTACTCCCACACGAATTACCACATATACGCTTTCATCCGCGCCAACGAGAGTGATTAATATAAGTTGTTAGAACTTGCTTCGCAATCATTGTAAAATAAATAAAGTTTAAAAATAAAATTAAGATCTTTGATAGCGCTGATTGTTATTAGCAGAGGTATGCAGTAGCTACTTGTATATATACATAATTGAAGTGCGACATGTGATAGCTCAGGTTGTTATTCGCAGATGTATGCAGTAGCCACTTGTATATATACACAATTGAAGTGCGACATGTGATAGCTCAGGTTGTTATTAGCAGAGGTATGCAGCAGCCACTTGTATATATATACAAGTCTTTTATTCATGATGTTCGTGAATAATATAAACTCAAATTTAAATGGAATATTTTCATTAGATGAACTACAGCTTTTTATTGTTTTGTATGCAGACGATCAAGTACTGTTCTCTACATCACCGACATCATTGCAATCTATGTTGAATGACGTAGACATTTATTGTAATACATTTGGTCTGAAAATCAATACTAATAAAACAAAGGTTATGATATTCGAGAGAGGAAGACATACTACTCACAATTTTTATCTCTACAATCAACAAATTGAAAATGTCTCCTCTATTAAATACCTAGGTATATACTTCTTTAAAAATGGCAATTGGCACCGAACGCAAAAATGCATAGCTGAACATGCATCAAAGGCCATGTACCGACTTTTTTCTATTTTTAATCAATATGAATTTAGGACATTTGAGAAATCTAAACTGTTTGATACTCTTGTTGCATCTGTCCTAAATTACTGTTCGGAAATTTGGGGGTTAAACCCAGGAAAAGATATAGAATTAATTCATACAAAGTTTTGCAGAAAACTTCTTATTGTAAAAAAATCCACAAATTTAAGTGGTTTATATGGCGATCTTGGAAGAGTCCCTTTGAAAATAAATAGACAAGTATATATGATAAGATATTGGATTAAAATTTTAAACATGAATGATAATGCACTCATTAAACGAATTTATATAATGCTAAAAAACGACGCAAATAATAATGTGACGTATAATGGTTCTAATTGGGCATACCAAATAAAATCGATTTTGGAAAATCTGGGAATGTCTAATCTATGGCTTCACCAACAAACTTATGAAATTAAACTGCATATTATAAAACAAAGAATCTTTGACCAATATTACCAAACTTGGTACGCAGACATAAACAACTCAAGGAGACTATCAACATACTGTAGATTCAAACATACATTTAATTTAGAAACACACCTTGATAATAGTATGGACAAAACATTTAGTATAGCCCTGAGCAGATTTAGACTTTCATCACATAATTTAGAAATTGAAAGAGGAAGGTATCTTAATGTACCACGAAATGAGAGAATATGCAAATTTTGTAACTTAAGAACAATCGAAAATGAGTATCACTTTCTCTTAATATGCACAGTGTACACCGATATACGAAAACAATACATAAAGCCGTATTATTGCAGTTGGCCAACTTTAAATAAATTTGATAAACTTATGATGTCAAGAAATAAAAAGGAAATCTCAAACTTATCAAAATACATATATTTTGCCAGTAAAGTCCGAAAAGAGTTAGATCAAATCAATAATATTCCTTGAACTATAATACTAATGAATACTAAAACAAATTAAGCTTCTCTTTAAGATAATTATGATAATCTTCACTGTGGACTCATGTTTCATGTTGTCATTACATTACAAGTTATATTTATATACCTATTTATAATAGACTAGAAGCACTGTAATTTTGCTTAATGTTGAATAAATATTGTTGTTGTTGTTGTTGTTGTTGTTGTTGTTGTTGTTGTTGTTGTTGTATATACATAATTGAAGTGCGACATGTGATAGCTCAGGTTGTTATTAGCAGAGGTATGCAGCAGCCACTTGTATATATATATAATTGAAGTGCGACATGTGATAGCGCAGATTGTTATTAGCAGAGGTATGCAGCAGCCACTTGTATATAATTATACATAATTGAAGTGCGACATGTGATATTTAAAGTGGTTATTTTGAACTTACCCTGTTTACCTTTGACCTTGGTATTCCTAACTGACCTTGACAGAAGTATGTTGACATTGGGGCAACTACGCACTCTTGTCATAACGCGTCGAATATGGTCTGGATACTTGGTGTGTTGCATCCTTGTAGTTAGATTAGTTTATATAAGTATTTTAGCTCGATTGCGAAACAAGTTCTTACCATTTACATTAATCACTCTCGAGCCCCCATTCCTCATGGAATATATCGCCACGAGGGAGAGAGAGAAGACACAACGTGGAATTTATATACACAGCCTAAGGGCACAATCATAACGGATACAGTAGTTCAATGTGTGCATAAAGTCCTTTTTTCATTTGTCTTTGTTTCTAAATGTTTGAGGATTGCTCATTTGACGATCTGCTCTACTATACTACTATACTACTATACTACTATACTACTATACTACTGCTCTACTATACTACTATACTACTATACTACTATACTACTATACTATAATACTATACTACTATACTACTATACTACTATACTACTATACTACTGCTCTACTATACTACTATACTACTATACTACTATACTACTATACTACTATACTACTATACTACTATACTATACTACTATACTACTATACTACTGCTCTACTATACTATACTACTATACTACTATACTACTATACTATACTACTACACTACTATACTATATTACTATACTACTATACTACTATACTACTATACTACTGCTCTACTATACTCTATACTACTATACTACTATACTACTCTCTACTATACTACTATACTACTATACTACTCTACTATACTACTGCTCTACTATACTACTATACTATACTACTATACTACTATACTACTATACTACTATACTACTATACTACTATACTACTATACTACTATACTACTGCTCTACTATACTACTGCTCTACTATACTACTATACTACTATACTACTATACTACTGCTCTACTATACTACTATACTACTATACTATACTACTACACTATACTACTATACTACTATACTATACTACTATACTACTATACTACTATACTACTGCTCTACTATACTACTATACTACTATACTACTATACTACTGCTCTACTATACTACTATACTACTATACTACTGCTCTACTATACTACTCTCTACTATACTACTATACTACTATACTACTATACTACTGCTCTACTATACTACTATACTACTGCTCTACTTACTATACTACATACTACTATACTACTATACTACTATACTACTATACTATACTACTATACTACTATACTACTATACTACTATACTACTATACTACTGCTCTACTATACTACTATACTACTATACTCTACTACTATACTATACTACTATACTACTATACTATACTACTATACTACTATACTACTGCTCTACTATACTACTATACTACTATACTACTGCTCTACTATACTACTATACTACTATACTACTGCTCTACTATACTACTGCTCTACTATACTACTATACTACTATACTACTGCTCTACTATACTACTATACTACTATACTACTATACTACTGCTCTACTATACTACTATACTACTATACTACTATACTACTGCTCTACTATACTACTATACTACTATACTACTATACTACTATACTACTGCTCTACTATACTACTATACTACTATACTACTATACTACTGCTCTACTATACTACTATACTACTATACTACTGCTCTACTATACTACTATACTACTATACTACTATACTACTGCTCTACTATACTGCTATACTACTATACTACTATACTACTGCTCTACTATACTACTATACTACTATACTACTGCTCTACTATACTACTGCTCTACTATACTACTATACTACTATACTATACTACTATACTACTATACTACTATACTACTGCTCTACTATACTACTATACTACTATACTACTATACTACTGCTCTACTATACTACTGCTCTACTATACTACTATACTACTATACTACTATACTACTGCTCTACTATACTACTATACTACTATACTACTATACTACTGCTCTACTATACTACTGCTCTACTATACTATACTACTATACTACTATACTACTGCTCTACTATACTACTATACTACTATACTACTGCTATTACTATACTACTATACTACTATACTACTATACTACTGCTCTACTATACTACTATACTATATACTACTATACTACTACTCTACTATACTATACTACTATACTACTATACTACTGCTCTACTATACTACTATACTACTATACTACTATACTACTGCTCTACTATACTACTATACTACTATACTACTATACTACTGCTCTACTATACTACTATACTACTATACTACTATACTATACTACTATACTATACTACTATACTACTGCTCTACTATACTACTATACTACTGCTCTACTATACTACTATACTACTATACTACTATACTATACTACTATACTATACTACTATACTACTATACTATACTACTATACTACTATACTACTGCTCTACTATACTACTATACTACTATACTACTATACTACTGCTCTACTATACTACTATACTACTATACTACTATACTACTGCTCTACTATACTACTATACTACTATACTACTATACTATACTACTATACTATACTACTATACTACTGCTCTACTATACTACTATACTACTGCTCTACTATACTACTATACTACTATACTACTAT
>CM026403.1:1293194-1315152 GCA_014843695.1 Archivesica marissinica
ACCAATTAAAACATGCTATGAACTGGTCGGTTATCGTTAGGGTAGTCCAACAAGAGGACGTTATTATCACGTTGTGTTTGATTTACGTTTATTTATCGTCGCTACCGGTTGCCCATATTAGCGACGTCTTCTGAAGAGATTAGTCATTTGAGATTTTTGGAGGATAGTGCATGATACAGACAGAGACCCATTCCAGAGTCTCCTCTGGTTCTTTTACGTGCACGGTGTAAAACGCCGACACGATACCTCGATTTAATGTCCCATCTGAAAGACTGTTAATTTTATTAGTGTCAGACGGAAGATCGAACCTGCGATCCCTGGATTACCACTCCAGCGTGTTACCACTGGACTACAGATCAGTCTGTCATGTATAAAACCAGGCTATTTCTGTAAATCACTATCCACTCTCGCGATATTTTATATTCACGATAATTCTAGAACGAAAACCATCGTCTATATCTTAGGACGGTATCATACGTGTTGATAGAGGGATAAAACCTTGTATTTACATACAGTAGTGTCTGAGAGACATGAATATTCATAGAAGGTATAGTGTGGCATAGAGTAGCGGAGTATGTAAAGACAGTTTATGAGAAAGCGCTTCAAAGCCCACACTGTTGTATTAGGGTCGGACGGGGGATCGAACCTGCGATCACTGGATCACGTTCATTACATTCCTGATATATATGTGACCGGAACGTCAGGGGAGATAACTAGAGCCACATACTGGGTCTACCTTCACGTTTACTGATATACACATTCACGGATGAATTGAATAAGAGATCGGATAGAAAATGAAAACAATATACAAATATATCTTTGAGGTTTGAAATAATACGCTAATTCCTCATAATGTCATACCTCATACCCACATACAACCACACCCCCATATTCCATACCCCATATCCACATACAACCATACCTCCATATTCCATACCCCATACCCACATACAACCATACCCCCATATTCCATACCCCATATCCACATACAACCATACCCCCATATTCCATACCCCATATCCATATACAACCATACCCCCATAGTCCATACCCCATACCAACATACAACCATACCTCCATATTCCATACCCCATATCCACATACAACCATACCTCCATAGTCCATACCCCATATCCACATACAACCATACCTCCATATTCCATACCCCATATCCACATACAACCATACCTCCATATTCCATACCCCATATCCACATACAACCATACCTCCATATTCCATACCCCATATCCACATACAACCATACCTCCATATTCCATACCCCATATCCACATACAACCATACCTCCATATTCCATACCCCATATCCACATACAACCATACCTCCATATTCCATACCCCATACCCACATACAACCATACCTCCATATTCCATACCCCATATCCACATACAACCATACCTCCATATTCCATACCCCATATCCACATACAACCATACCTCCATATTCCATACCCCATATCCACATACAACCATACCTCCATATTCCATACCCCATATCCACATACAACCATACCTCCATATTCCATACCCCATATCCACATACAACCATACCTCCATATTCCATACCCCATATCCACATACAACCATACCCCCATATTCCATACCCCATACCCACATACAACCATACCTCCATATTCCATACCCCATATCCACATACAACCATACCTCCATATTCCATACCCCATACCCACATACAACCATACCTCCATATTCCATACCCCATATCCACATACAACCATACCTCCATATTCCATACCCCATATCTACATACAACCATACCTCCATATTCCATACCCCATATCCACATACAACCATACCCCATATTCCATACCCCATATCCACATACAACCATACCCCCATATTCCATACCCCATATCCACATACAACCATACCTCCATATTCCATACCCCATATCACATACAACCATACCTCCATATTCCATACCCCATATCCACATACAACCATACCTCCATATTCCATACCCATATCCATATACAACCATACCCCATATTCCATACCCCATACACATACAACCATACCCCCATATTCCATACCCCATATCCACATACAACCATACCTCATATTCCATACCCCATATCCACATACAACCATACCTCCATATTCCATACCCCATATCCACATACAACCATACCCCCATATTCCATACCCATATCCACATACAACCATACCCCCATATTCCATACCCCATATCCACATACAACCATACCCCATATTCCATACCCCATATCCACATACAACCATACCCCCATAGTCCATACCCCATATCCACATACAACCATACCCCATAGTCCATACCCCATATCCACATACAACCATACCCCCATATTCCATAACCCATATCCACATACAACCATACCTCCATATTCCATACCCCATATCCACATACAACCATACCCCCATATTCCATACCCCATATCCACATACAACCATACCCCCATATTCCATACCCCATATCCACATACAACCATACCCCCATATTCCATACCCCATATCCACATACAACCATACCCCCATATTCCATACCCCATATCCACATACAACCATACCTCCATATTCCATACCCCATATCCACATACAACCATACCTCCATATTCCATACCCCATATCCACATACAACCATACCCCCATATTCCATACCCCATATCCACATACAACCATACCCCATATCCACATACAACCATACCCCATAGTCCATACCCACATACAACCATACCTCCATATTCCATACCCCATATCCACATACAACCATACCTCCATATTCCATACCCATATCCACATACAACCATACCCCCATAGTCCATACCCCATACCCACATACAACCATACCTCCATATTCCATACCCCATATCCACATACACATACCCCATAGTCCATCCCCATACCCACATACAACCATACCTCCATATTCCTACCCCATATCCACATACAACCATACCTCCATATTCCATACCCCATACCCACATACAACCATACCCCCATATTCCATACCCCATACCCACATACAACCATACCCCCATATTCCATACCCCATATCCACATACAACCATACCCCCATATTCCATACCCCATATCCACATATATCACATTGCATCACATACCATACCCATGTCCATACCCATACCATCAAGTAACTTGAGATTGACATTGTCTGAGAAATGTTTACTATCATCGGGCACAAGATTAGTTAGTTTCTGAGAATTGCCTGTGCATAAACATAATCAAACACTACATGTACAATACATTTATATATATTATCATATTGGGGGGGGGTCATTTTCATATATGCTTATACAAATTTATTTTAGCTCGATTGCGAAACAAGTTCTTTCAACTTATATTAATCACTCTCGAGACCTCATTCCTGATGGAATCCATCGCCATGAAGGAGAAAGAGGCAATGTGGAATTTAAATGACTTGCCTAAGGTCACAATCATAACGGCTTCAGTGGGGCTCGAACTCCGGACCTTTCGCACCTGAAGCGAACGCTGCGCTATCACTGCGCTATCACGACTTCCATATTCATATATGCACACAGACAGTCAGATATTAAAAACATAGATAATAGTATGCAAATGACATTTTTATCACAGAATTACAATGGACAGTTATATAAACAGATACAATATTCTTTTACACATAACCTGTCAAACAGATTTGACATATACTCGTTAACTCTTTCACCGCCAATGTCGCATAAAAGCGGCTTTGCAAACTGTAGACAACCCGATCAGACAGAACAGAATGTGCCGTATAGTCAGGCTATGTATAGAGGAAACTGTCCGAATAGCAAACAACATTACGTTACGCCGCGGCTGATCTGGATCTATGTTGATTGCTCACTCTCTGAATTTATATATTTATTTATATTTATACATGATACTATATTGGAGACATTGTGGGTAAACGCTGTAAATCAATATCCAGATGGGGAGCATTATCTAATTACATGGGCTTTATATGACAACGGAATAGACAAACTGGCGGTTTTATAGACATAGGTCTAACGTAATTTGTATTTTATGTTAGTCTACAAATATAAAATAGAGACGGTTGTATAGGTTTCTCGGAACTTAGCCATACTAATGAGACAGCATACGCAGAATGCTGAGAACATACGCTGTTATCGAGAATGTATGCTTTGAACCAAGAAACATGCATTTTCAAACTGAACCAAGCAGGTAAATACCAAGAAACATGCATTTTCAAACTGAACCAAGCAGGTAAATACCAAGAAACATGCATTTTCAAACTGAACCAAGCAAGTAAATAATCCATGGATGGTGAGAGCTACAAGTGGTAAAGCCTGAACAATTAATATGGATATCTACATAGTAGAGTTGAAGTCAGATACACTGGCAAGCTATGACAAGATCGATCAGACCCCTTCCTCTTGAAACCGTTACAAATAATGTACATACCATAGCAGAAGAATGTATACTGAAGTCGGTGTTATATAACTTAAGAACCTTGCTTAATGATGATTGTAAATCTTCTACGTAATTAGAAATACGTGAGAATTGTATTAATGTCCACTGGAGACTACCCCGACGTTCTTACGATATAAATTGACATGAACTATGCTGTGCATAGCAATATATCCTTGACTCCATTACCTAGAGGCGAAAACTCTACCGAGTCGATATCAAAGCTAGCTCTATAGCGAGACAGTATAAGTCTCCCTATATACCACTACACTTCTCCCCTCTTCATATCTTTTGAATCCAGACATCAACCGTTCATACAGAAATTCAACAGAGTATAGCCCTCCCCAACCGAAGTACGAGTCTGTGTAGTCAAGCATGGGCCCGAAGAAATTTTATTTTCCAATTTGAACTTAAAACTTTAAAAGATCTTAAAAGTTCATTATTGTACAACATATATATACATATACATAAAAGCATTCATGTGAAAAATATGTCAATATGAGAAATTATATACAGTATTGACAATAATTACTATACATATAATGCATTATTATTTACATTCTCATTAAATGTAGACATTACATTGCTTAAGTGTGTAGGAGAGGAATTTATATAAGATTGTATTTATCTTGTTTTCCAATCCTTTGTTATCTTCCTGCAACCTGTGTGTTTATATAATGTCGATGCATATATGCTCTTTGTACAAAAGAAGAACAATAAATAAAGTTTAAACTAAGTGTATGGGTATGATTTAACGTACATGTAGCAGGTCATTATGATAACTGGTCGTACTCTGCCATCAAAGAGCATTGCTGATGCTATCGGAAGGGCATAAGAAACGCGTACACACCACTGACTTATGTAATGTATGAATGTAAGAGTCTCTTTGGAGGAGTTAATGATGTACCAGAAGTATGAACGTGAGACTGGACGGCTATTCAAAATTAATTACATACAAAAGCCATGCATACATACCCATTTCTTAAATTTCTTCTGGTAGAAATATGTAATCAATATGTCAGTTTGAATTAACGTAAGCTAACCAACCATGTTATGTTGTATTTCCTGTTTCCTCTACAGACGGGTCAAACAAATATTACCATATTACCAGTATAAAAATTTCCATAATTCTATATTTGCCGATTAACTAGACATATCTCATTGACATGTGTTTTATGCAAGGATACTCTTCGGTAGTAAAACACATCACACACCTCAGTATTCTGTACCACTTGAAGCATGGTTTTAGGGGGGAATGGTCATATGTGACCCAATTAGTAATTTGATAATATTTTATTGCTCTATATACATGTATATAACACTCACAGCCGTTGTACAAATAGAAGTTTAGCAAATGGGTTACCAATTAGTAATGCTAGTCAATGACATGGTTACCTCAGTCTACAATAACCAACAAGTAGAGTCCATCTTATTAGATTCCAGTAACGCTTTCGATAAGGTCAATCACGAGAAAGTACTACTATAAACGCATGACTCTGGAGTCAGAGGTCAATCATTAAGGTGGACTAAGGGATTTCTAGATAATATACTCCAGTCAGTTGTCCTTAATGGTATCAGTTCGGAAGCCATTTCCGTGTCTTCTGGAATCCCACTGGCATCTGCAAATGAGTCGGTAACACTGCAAAACGATCTTAAGATGTTAGGAGAGTAGGACATGGAGTGGAATTTGGAATCCTGTATCGGTCCTACCTTCCTACCTCCGACATCTATAGAATGTCATGTTGTATTGCACCTCTTGGAATAACCGATCCTGTATCGGTCACTTACTACTACCTGCCTACCTCCGTCATCTATATAATGTCACGTTGTACCTCTTGGAATAACCGATCCTGTATCGGTCACTTACTACTACCTTCCTACCGCCGTCATCTATAGAATGTCACGTTGTACCTCTTGGAATAACCGATCCTGTATCGGTCACTTACTACTACCTTCCTACCGCCGTCATCTATAGAATGTCACGTTGTACCTCTTGGAATAACCGATCCTGTATCGGTCACTTACTACTACATTCCTACCTCCGTCATATATAGAATGTCACGTTGTACCTCTTGGAATAACCGATCCTGTATCGGTCATTAACTACTACCTTCCTACCTCCGTCATCTATACAATGTCATGTTGTACCTCTTGGAATAACCGATCCTGTATCGGTCACTTACTACTACCTTCCTACCTCCGTCATCTATAGAATGTCACGTTGTACCTCTTGGAATAATCGATCCTGTATCGGTCACTTACTACTACCATCCTACCTCCGTCATCTATAGAATGTCACGTTGTACCTCTTGGAATAACCGATCCAGTATCGGTCACTTACTACTACCTTCCTACCTCCGTCATCTATAGAATGTTACGTTGTACCTCTTCGAATAACCGATCCTGTATCGGTCACTTACTACTACCTTCCTACCTCCGTCATCAATTGAATGTCATTATACCCTTAGTTAATAACCGAACCTGTATCGGTCATTTACTACTACCTTCCTACCTCCGTCATCAATATAATGTCATGTTGTATTGCACCTCTTGGAATAACCGATCCTGTATCGGTCACTTACTACTACTACTACCTTCCTACCACCGTCATCTATAGAATGTCATGTTGTACCTCTTGGAATAACCGATCCTGTATCGGTCACTTACTACTACCTTCCTAGCTCCGTCATCAATATAATGTCATGTTGTATTGCACCTCTTGGAATAACCGAACCTGTATCGGCCACTTTCTACTACTACCTTCCTACCTCCGTCATCAATAGAATGTCATGTTGTACCTCTTGGAATAACCGATCCTGTATCGGTCACTTACTACTACCTTCCTACCTCCGTCATCAATAGAATGTCATGTTGTACCTCTTGGAATAACCGATCCTGTATCGGTCACTTTCTACTACTACCTTCCTACCTCCGTCATCAATAGAATGTCATGTTGTACCTCTTGGAATAACCGTTCCTGTATCGGTCACTTACTACTACTACCTTCCTACCTCCGTCATCAATAGAATGTCATGTTGTACCTCTTGGAATAACCGATCCTGTATCGGTCACTTACTACTACCATCCTACCTCCGTCATCAATAGAATGTCATATTGTATTGCACCTCTTGGAATAACCGATCCTGTATCGGCCACTTACTACTACCTTCCTACCTCCGTCATCAATAGAATGTCATGTTGTACCTCTTGGAATAACCGTTCCTGTATCGGTCACTTACTACTACTACCTTCCTACCTCCGTCATCAATAGAATGTCATGTTGTACCTCTTGGAATAACCGATCCTGTATCGGTCACTTACTACTACCATCCTACCTCCGTCATCAATAGAATGTCATATTGTATTGCACCTCTTGGAATAACCGATCCTGTATCGGCCACTTACTACTACCTTCCTACCTCCGTCATCAATAGAATGTCATGTTGTACCTCTTGGAATAGCCATTTTCATACCTCATTCGGCGCTGAAATATCTCTATGTGTGCAGCGTATGCATATTATGAAATGTGTGCACCAATGTACACATATGGATCAATGTACTACAGCAAAGTCGTCTATGTCAGTAACATGCATGCTTCAGATAAAGATACGCTTCTACATGTCTAGCAGTAGTAAAATCTAATGATGCAGCCTTGTATTTTGCTGATGCATCACCTCAAAATTGTGATTCTTTATGACTCATCGTATGTTCTACAATCAATAGGCAACATGAACAATAACAATCTCCTTAATCAATTGTTTAATAATCATACACATATTACATTGACTAAACCCTGGACCAGCGTCTGCCTCAAATAACTTGTCCCTCGAGGCATTAGGTTCCATTAAAAATAGTGTCATCTAATTTATAAAGGAATTTCATATTTGCCTCATAATATAGATTTATAGTTCTAATTGCCAAGGAAAGAGGTAACCATATAATGATATAAGCAAGTTGCTTTCTCCTCAATCCTACATGTATGTACATATTATGTATACGAGTCTATGTATATTTAAAGAAATAAAATATTGTTTAAACTAATTGCCAAATTGTTCTACTATTGACTATTTTGTCTTTGCATTTTAAAATTACTGTTTTGTCATAACAGTTTTTCTGCGCATAATGTTTACATATTTTACATCTACTTCGTGCACGATATACTTTAGCAGGAACTATTCTGATTCACCTTTAAACCCATACCCACACACATGGTGGAAATTAAAACCCAATATATTGAAATTGCAAATTAAAGATATATTCTAGAGATATCTACTGTGATCGCATATCAATTTACTCTTCCATTCGGTCGCTACAGGAACTTGTTTCTCTTTCGAAATATATTTATTCCTATGTCGACAAGAAGTCAATTGGTAATGTGATATTGAAAGGATGTTCTACTACTCTAAACTTGTGTCGTGTAGTCTGTTGTATACAGATAATGATTGTTTGTTTCCTTGTACCATTGAATTATATTTCACTTAATCAATATTATCACGAGTATCGCTCTTTCTGTGTGTTCATCTTTTTCTATCGGTTGCCCATTTGAGCGACGGCCAGTTTACCTAACAACACATTTCCTTGGCAGGCTCCAGCGGTTAACCAGTACTTGGTGCACCAACCTCCGTAAGAAACTGCCAACGTTTTGTTATATAAATGAGACACGGCATGAGCGGGGCTCGAACCCGTGACCATCAGTGATATGCTACAATGGGGTATACAAATCAGCGACCGTAACCACTCGACCAAGTGGGCGGACTAATGTGTTCATTAATGAAATTGCAAGTAATGGTGTTTTACACCGGACTACGTTGCTAAACTACCTTTAATCGAGCTAAAACGTCCCGATTAGTTGACGTGACAAAAATGAAGTCACGTACGGAGTGAGTCCAATACAACCCACGTCCACGTTCCATTACGATTATATTATCCTATAGTCCGCCTCTGTGGTCGAGTGGTTAAGGTCGCTGACTTGCATACCACTGTAACCTATCATCACTGATGGTCACGGGTTCGAGCCCCGCTCAGGCCGTGTCTCATTTATATGTAAAAGTTGGCAGTTTCTTACGGAGGTTGGTGCACCCCAAGTACTGGTTAACCGCTGGAGCCTGCCCAGGAAATGTGTTGTTAGGTAAACTTCCCGCCGGAGATATAGCCCGAAATGGTGCCGATGCAGGCGTAAAACCCGAAATATAACATAAAATATATTATACTATAATAATGGGATTAACGAATTTAAAGCACTAGTTAGTTTATCAAATATTATTTGATCTCGATTGCGAAACAAGTTCTTACAACTTATATTAATCATTCTGGAGACTTCAATCCTGATGTAATACATCACCACGAGGGAGAGAGAAGAGGCAACGTGGAATTTAAATGCCCTGCATAAGGGCACAATCGTAATGGCTCCAGCAGGGCATTTCGCACCTGAAGCGAACGCTCTGCCACTGCGCTATCACGACTTATACAAAGGTTAGGGCTTCAGGGTTAGGGTTAGGTTAGCAATGTAAAACATTGAGAATATTGTGATAGTGCACTGCATCCAACCAATGACATAAGCCAAGGCAGTGTGACACAAGATGATCCAAGGGGGATTACTCACTATGGTAGAATACTAAGACCATGTACAATATCTACAATTTATTTACATATAAATGAATGATGATACTATATATAGATGCAAGATGTAATGACTGAAACGTCATTTGGCGGCCTGAAAAGTTCACGTGTTCCGTTGTTAGTTCTCTTTGCTGGTTATACACTTGTCGATTTATTTAATCATTCGCGGACTATTTCAATGATGTAACGTTTTTACATATATCTGGGTTGGTTCGCTCTTAAGCGTGTCGGGCCAACCTCCTATGCCGGTTTCCTGGTTGTCCGGTCACGTGGCAACTCCGGGTCGTTCCGGTCTGCAGTTCCACTGTTAGTTGCTTAGCCTGGTGGGTCTGTCGTCGCTCATTGGGCGATTACGTGGGTGACGTCCTTTGACGGCTATCCACACATTGGCAGTTCCCCAGCTGTTAGCATCTCACACTCCATGTTGCGTGCGGCTACAATTTTATAAGTACGTCATATTAAAGACGAGCATCTAGTATGCATGTTCATTGGTATTCCATACCTGTGACTTCACTAAGTCGGTTCCACCTGGTGTAGGCTCAGCTCCTATCTCATAGTGCCCTTCGCATCTAATTCACCAGTTTCCGCGTAAATACATACAGTTTCGTGACATCTTATCAATTATGTGATTACATCGACAAAGTTCCATTATATCAATCAAGTTCCCTCATACATGAGTATATACATAATACGTCAATTGTACACTGTAAGCTGTGTACATAACACCTTAATTATTCACTGTACGCGGTGTATGGTTACATTAGTTCATAACGGACGGATGCCGTATAATGTATCGGACTGGCACCATTCATACATCAGACGGACGATATCTCACAGTGACATTCACACATCCATGACAATATAAAGTAACAATATAAAGTAATTACATTCAAAGTATGCAACCTAGTAACATGCCTTAGACTCCTTATTCCAATGGAACATGTTTCGCCATCGGGCGAACTATAGTTGTATAAATAACCACCTGGTTACTAATTTACAATGAATGAAACCCCGGTCAGTTCTACATAATGAACTTGTTTCGTAATCAAGTGAAAGTAAACGATATACTAAACCATTGCAATAATTTACTCGAATAGCTATAACGCAAAAGACACCACCTTCTGTAGGCTGGTGAAAACAGTCAAGATTCCTTGCACAATTTGGCTATAAATATACAGCGAGAATAGTAGCCAAATTGAGTTTAAAAAGAAATATCTATAAATTGCACTTACGTGATCAAATCCGCATTTCGCTCTGACCAAATTCTCACAACGTCGTTGTGTCGTTTGAAGTGAATGGTAATATGTCAGGTCTCTTACTGTGTTAAATAGTTGTTCAGCCCCATGCTAATCTCACAATTCACTAAATCCCTGTGCTACCGTTATCATGTGATATGTAAAATAAACTAGTTTATAGAGGCCCTGGTATATGGATTTATTACAATAGGTTACACAGAAATAAACCTTATTATGTTATCTCTGTCCGATTTTATCCAGGAAACGCTTTAAATAGTTCCCCTATAACATCCAAGAAGATTGGATCCCCTTAGATCACCATACCTCCCCTTATACTCCACTTATACCTGGATCTTCGAAGATGTGTTTACCTTGATTGGAAAACCCCTTCTATAAAATGGGAAAATGAGGCCCCGACTTAGGGTTATAATAATGTGTTCATTAATACAATAATACAAGAGTCATTTTGTGACACAGTGTTATTTCACTGGTGCATTCTATATTTTATTTCAATGTTTGTCTCAAATATGCACACTTATTTAAAAGAAGGTGTAATACTAAGATAATTGAATGGGGATTGGCTTACACGATCGTGAACACTTCCGAACATTGCGACATGCAAGGGTAGACTCCCGTCCGAACATGTCTCCATGTACGGCTGGACTTCTGGATATGACCACCGATCTTCTGAAAGCCAGTTTTTCATTTGAAACAAACAGTTCGTCATTACTTGTGAAATTCGAGTGATTCTAATGATCTGATGTCAACCGCCTGTAGCCATTCTGCCCTTCCAATTCCTATAGTGGATGTGTGGTGAGATCTTCTTGGTGACAACCGCCAGTAGCCATTCTGCCCTTCCAATTCCTAGAGTGGATGTGTGGTGAGATCTTCTTGGTGACAACCGCCAGTAGCCATTCTGCCCTTCCAATTCCTATAGTGGATGTGTGGTGAGATCTTCTTGGTGACAACCGCCAGTAGCCATTCTGCCCTTCCAATTCCTATAGTGGATGTGTGGTGAGATCTTCATGGTGACAACCGCTTGTAGCCATTCTGCCCTTCCAATTCCTATAGTGGATGTGTGGTGAGATCTTCATGGTGACAACCGCCTGTAGCCATTCTGCCCTTCCAATTCCTATAGTGCATGTGTGGTGAGATCTTGGACAGAAATATTTAAAACGTTATTACTATACATGGCCAACTATTAATAAATTCACTAATTTGATGTCAGAATAATCAAATATTATTGGTAGAAATTTAGCAAAATACATATAGTTCGCAAATGTATATAGAAATTAAAATTAGTATAAGCAGAGAGTATATTAGTTTAGTTGATACAACATTTTCAGCTCGATTGCGAAACAAGTTCTTATAACTTATAATACTCACTCTCGAGACCTCATTCCTGATGGAATCCATCGCCACGGGGGAGAGAGAAGATGCAACGTGAGATTTAAATGCCTTGCCTAAGGCCACAATAGCAACGGCTCCAGCGGGGCTCGAACTCCGGAGAGAGTATATTAATATATTGCTATTTTGTAAATCCATGTCGTTGCATTCATGTATACATGAACTTGCTATAGACATTGTTTTGAATGTTTAATGCACTAAAGGTATTGTTGTTGTTGTTGTTGTTTTTGTTGTTGTTGTTGTTTAAAACGTTACACGAGTGACCATGAAGCCGCACGTCTTATCCTCCTTAGGGTTTCAGAAGATCCTAGTGTTCTCATATTAAGTCGCTGGTCTCACAAGGAGGGAATGAGACGCAATGTAGCAGAGCAAATATAATGTCGTTTAGCGGTTTAATCGACTGCGAGAAATGTAATATAAAATATTTCTGAGAATCTTCAGAAAACTATTCAGCAGCAATTTCGGCTGAACTCTTGCAGACAAATATAATTATAGTGTAGAGTAGTTTGACCAGATATTCCGCTGTACGTAAGTAAGTCAAGCTATATAGCTTTTATTTGAACATATCACAAATACAAAAATAGTTCCAACAACAGTTTCCGGTGAACTAGCGATTTAATTGAAGGTTCATCAACATGACACATAACATATCGATTTTCATGCGAATAATTATGCATTGTACAGTCTACATCGGTTATGTCGAATTCCGTCGGACCGAACAAAATACTTCGACATAACCGAAGGTTGACTTAACGAAATTCGATATAAACAGAGCCAGTTATATGTAAAATGATAGTGTCTGAAACTGGACTGAACCGGAGAATTCGACATAACATACTTTGACATTATTGATGTAGACTGTATTTGAATGTTGAAAGATGAATTTCGGAAAAGAGTCCCTTGATAATTTAAGCAATACATAGCTGCGAGTAGTGCTGCCTCAAATGCGGCATTATTTGTAAGAATAACATACATTGTGAACCGAAAGCCAGGAAACAGAATGTTAACCTTTGCACACAATCTTGTTTTTAATACCGTTGTTTTCAAATGTACATGTAAGTTTTCGAGTCGTGCACCTGGCCATGCAAAGCTGCGCATAATGCTGATCAAACACTACCTCAATGTACGTGTAAGTATTCAAGAGGTGCACCTGGCCAGGATAAGCTAAGCGTAATGCTGATCAAATACTACCACAATGTACGTGTAAGTATTCGAGACGTGCACCTGGCCAGGATAAGCTAAGCGTAATGCTAATCAAATACTACCTCAATGTAGGTGTAAGTATTCGAGACGTGCACCTGGCCAGGATAAGCTAAGCGTAATGCTGATCAAACACTACCTCAATGTAGGTGTAAGTATTCGAGACGTGCACCTGGCCAGGATAAGCTGCGCATAATGCTGATCAAATACTACCTCAATGTACGTGTAAGTATTCGAGACGTGCACCTGGCCAGGATAAACTAAGCGTAATGCTGATCAAACACTACCTCAATGTAGGTGTAAGTATTCGAGACGTGCACCTGGCCAGTATAAGCTAAGCGTAATGCTGATCAAACACTACCTCAATGTAGGTGTAAGTATTCGAGACGTGCACCTGGTCAGTATAAGCTAAGCGTAATGCTGATCAAATACTACCTCAATGTACGTGTACGTATTCGAGACGTGCACCTGGCCAGGATAAGCTAAGCCTAATGCTGATCAAACACTACCTCAATGTACGTGTAAGTATTCGAGACGTGCACCTGGCCAGGATAAGCTAAGCGTAATGCTGATCAAACACTACCTCAATGTAGGTGTAAGTATTCGAGACGTGCACCTGGCCAGGATAAGCTGCGCATAATGCTGATCAAATACTACATCAAGATCACCTGGCGCTTACTGTTAAATAAGCAACTGTATGAACAATGGTAGTTCGGTAGCTAACTTCATACATTTTAATGTGTATATACTGTACTTGTTAATATCCCAGTATTTTGGGGAAATCAATCGAGGATTTTGATCAATATGTGCTGTATTGCTTAATGTAACTACACTTGATGCGCTACAGAGATTGAGTCCAGACATCGAGGTTAAGAAACTGTTCTCAAATCACTGGCTCAGTTCCACGCTAGTGATTGGGTCTCACATCACTGGCTCAGTTCCACGCTAGTGATTGGGTCTCACATCACTGGCTCAGTTCCACGCTAGTGATAGGGTCTCAAATCACTGGCTCAGTTCCACGCTAGTGATTGGGTCTCAAATCACTGGCTCAGTTCCACGCTTGTGGTTGGTTCTCAAATCACTGGCTCAGTTCCACGCTTGTGGTTGGTTCTCAAATCACTGGCTCAGTTCCACGCTTGTTATTGATTCAGCTGAGAATAAATCTCAGAATCAACCAATCAGATTAACGGAACTTTACATAAATTAATTTTAGCTCGATTGCGAAACAAGTTATTACAACTTATATTAATCACTCTCGAGACCTCATTTCTCGTGGAATTCATCGCCACGAGGGAGAGAAGAGGCAACGTGGAATTTAAATGCCTTGCCTAAGGGCACAATCGTAACGGCTCCAGCGGGGCTCGAACTCCAGACCTTTCTGCACCTGAAGCGAACGCACATCCACTGCGCTATCACGTCTTCCACTAAATTCCATTACCAGAACTTGCCTGATCTGAGAAATGTTTTATAACCTCGGAACCTATTGTGCATCCTGCTACATAATAAATATTGCTGATTGAAGAGACATTCTTGCGGAAGTTTTCTGTGTTTAATTGCATTTCATTTGTTGGCAGAAACTGCATAAATCAATGGATTTAGTCTTCTACATATTCATTTACAAATATTCCAGAATGTGCAATAATATATAACAATTGGTATATATATACACTCAACAACATTCCTAATAGATCACCTGATGTTTTACAGTATTTGGAGCAAACTAATAACCATACAATATCAATATTCATATTATCTTGTTTGGTAGATTTTATTACAGATCATTACATCTGGAATAAAATGCATTAAATTACAATATACAACATTTTTATATTGTATTATTATTACTTGGCTCCAAATATTATAAACACCAGGTGACCTATTAGGAATGTTGTTGAGTGTATATATAATGACACCAAAAATAAACTGTGCACTGTGGAAGTCGTGATAGCGCAGTGGATAGGCGTTCGCTTAAGGTGCGAAAGGTCCCGAGTTCGAGTCCCACTGGAGCTGTTACGATTGTGCCCTTAGGCAAGGCATTAAAATTCCACGTTGCCTCTTCTCTCTCCCTCGTGGCGATGGATTCCATCAGGAATGAGGTCTCGAGAGTGATTTATATAAGTTGAAATAAATTGTTTCGCAATCGAGCTAAAATAAATGTGCATAAACTAAACTGTCCACTCGCCTTAGAGGTTAAAGGTATATCCTTTTTACAAACAAATAGGCCATATAGGCACTGTGGTATATTTAGCTGTTCTGGGTATCACATTTGTGGACATATTGTTTACGAATTTCTGAAACAGGATAAAATGTATTAACAAAATATGCCTTTCGAATCATTTTAATAAAGAAGGTATGCGAATGGTTGCTTGATTTTGAGGTTTACAGTCGAACCAACAGTTTCCGTCATACGACCCCAAGTCTCCCTCCGTTTATATAAATTTAGTTGAGCTCGATTGCGAAACAAGTTAGTACAACATATAGTAACGTGGCATTTAAATGCCTTGCCTAATGGCACAAGCGTAACGGCTCCAGCGGGGCTCGAACTCCGGACCTTTCGCACCTGAAGCGAACGCGCATCCACTGCGCTATCACGACTTCCTACATACGTTTGGGGTCTGGACAAATTGCTCAGAATCATCGACTTAATGCGAGCCAGAGATATGTGAATGTTCAACGACATAATGCAACACGTACGCCCACAAGTAACTAACACACTAATTGAATTGCTTACATGTCCGTCTGTTTTGGAGGTAAGTATTTCAAATACAAAATATATTTCAATTCACTAAAATGCGTTCAATGGAATAACTGTAAGTACGAATCAATTTTCTAGCAAACTCATTCCTTTTGAGACTAGTTGCCGTTCTCAAATTGAGACACGTTGTAACAGTAATGCGCTAACATGCACATATACTAGAGGACATAGAAAACGCACACTTCGGATAAGTGTGTTTTTACATGAAAAACAATAACTATATAAATACAGTTTTAAACATTTTGGAATATTTTTAGTTGTTCAGTTTGTGTTTTGTAAACAAGATGTGATATCTATTTGATGGAATCCTTCGTATTTCTTGTTCATGTAATAATAATCATATAATGTAGGTGTGCGTTTTCTATGTACTCTAGTATATAATGTAGGTGTGCGTTTTCTATGTCCTCTAGTATATAATGTAGGTGTGCGTTTTCTATGTCCTCTAGTATATAATGTAGGTGTGCGTTTTCTATGTCCTCTAGTATATAATGTAGGTGTGCGTTTTCTATGTCCTCTAGTATATAATGTAGGTGTGCGTTTTCTATGTCCTCTAGTATATAATGTAGGTGTGCGTTTTCTATGTCCTCTAGTATAATTATGGTGAATCCTATTGCATTATTTATATCACATACAGACAATATGTGCTAAAAGTGTATAGTAAAATTCTGAAAATGCATTTGATAATCAAAATAGTTTTTACAAATCGGACTGAAGTGAGCATGCAGATTTGTGAGAAGAAATGAATACATTCCTAATCAGTTCTCAGTCTAGAAAAGTTGGCAGCAATATTCTAAGTTGATTTTGTGAAATATCTTACATTTTTGGCAGTCACAATCTCAGTTCATAATACATTCAACTGGTCAAATTATAAACGCCGTGTTTAGGTCTGCGCATGAGAAAAGTAAACATTACGCTTATCCTTAGTGAGTGTAGCGTTTAGTAGAACCCAAAACATTCTAAAACACATCTGCTCTCAAATATATCTGAAATATATTATACATGTACTCTATAAAGCAGTGGAAGATGTGATAGCGCAGTGGTAGCGTGTTCGCTTGAGGTGCGAAAGGTCCGGAGTTTCGAGCCATGCTGGAGCGTGCCCTTAGGCAAGGCATTTAAATTCCACGTTGCCTCTTCTCTCTCTCTCTCCCTCGTGGCGATGGATTGCATTAGGAATGCGGTCTCGAGAGTGATTAATATAAGTTGTAATATCTTGTTTCGCAATCGAGCTAAACTAATTTAGTATAAACTAAGGAAATACAAAACCAACTTATTTGAACCATTCTTCGTTGGCGAGGATTAGTTATTTTAGATTTTGGAGGATAGTGCATGATACAGACACATAATCTCCTCTGGTTCTTTTATGTGCACGGTGTAACGTATCGATACGAGATCTCGGTTTAACGTCCCATCTGAAAGACTGTTAATTTTACTAGGGTCAGACGGGGGATCGAACCTGCGATCCCTGGATTACCAGTCCAGCGTGTTACCACTGGACTAAATATCCGTCTGCAAAAGTTCGATTAGATTTACTTCCTTATATACCAGAGCACATAGAAAACGCACACCTACATTATATGCTTATTATTACATGAATAGGAAATACGAAGGAGTCCATCAAATATATATCATATCTTTATTACAAAACACAAATTTAACAAGTAAAAATATTCCAAAATGTTTTAAATATGTATATATGTAGTTTATTGTTTTTCATGTAAAAACACACTTATCTCAAGTGTGCGTTTTCTATGTCCTCTAGCATAGTATCCGAAGTGTGCGTTTCCTATGTCCTCTAGTATAGTATCCGAAGTGTGCGTTTCCTATGTCCTCTAGTATAGTATCCGAAGTGTACGTTTCCTATGTCCTCTAGTATAGTATCCGAAGTGTGCGTTTCCTATGTCCTCTAGTATAGTAATCGAAGTGTGCGTTTTCTATGTCCTCTAGTATAGTATCCGAAGTGTGCGTTTTCTATGTCCTCTAGTATAGTATCCGACGTGTGCGTTTCCTATGTCCTCTAGTAATAAAATATTATAATACAATACTAGTAAAACCTTTTACATTCCATTAAAATGGCAGCAATTGCAAAACACGAGTACAATTTGTTCTCAATTCATTTTCCAACGGTTCGTAAATTCACTAATTTGACATCCCAATCTGTTTACTGCAAGGAAATACAATTATAGAATATGAAACATGTCTACTATAATGCAGTGTATTCCTCAAATAAATCCCCGGGGCAATTGGGAAGGACATGAACAGAGCAAATTCCTGGGCGAACATGCATTATAACAAATCGTTGGTTTTGAAAGAAAGTCAATATTAGCAAGGATAATAGTTTTATCTTGGAGTACGTGTGGCTTAAAGCCCCATCGGAGCTCTGCTAAGGAACGGGCAGTTAGAAGCTCTGCTAAGGAACGAGCAGCTATAAGCTCTGCTAAGGAACGAGCAGTTATAAGCTCTGCTAAGTAACGGGCAGTTAGAAGCTCTGCTAAGGAACGAGCAGTTAAAAGCTCTGCTACGGAACGGGTAGTTAGCAGTTATGCTAATGAACGGGTAGTTAGAAGCTCTGCTAAGGAACGGGTAGTTAGAAGCTCTGCTAAGGAACGAGCAGCTAGAAGCTCTGCTATGGAACGAGCAGCTAGAATCTCTGCTAAGGAACGGACAGTTAGAAGCTCTGCTAAGGAACGGATAGTTAGAAGCTCTGCTAAGGAACGGGCAGCTAGAAGCACTGCAAGGAACGGGTAGCTAGAAGCTCTGCTAAGGAATGAGCAGCTAGAAGCACTGCTAAGGAAAGGACAGCTAGAAGCTCTGCTATTGAACGAGCAGCTAGACGCACTGCTAAGGAACGGGCAGTTAGAAGCACTGCTACGTAACGGGTAGTGTAGTTAGAAGTTCTGCTATGGAACGAGCAGTTAGAAGCACTGCTAAGGAACTGGCAGTTAGAAGTTCAGCTAATGAACGGGCAGTTAGAAGCACTGCTAAGGAACGAGCAGCTAGAAGCTCTGCTAAGGAACGTGCAGTTAGAAGCACTGCTAAGGAACGGGCAGCTAGAAGCTGTGCTACGGAATGAGCAGCTAGAAGCACTGCTAAGGAACGAGCAGCTAGAAACACTACTAAGGAACGAGCAGCTAGAAGCACTGCTAAGGAATGGGCAGTTAGAAGCTCTGCTAAGAATCGGGCAGTTAGAAGCTCTGTTAAGGAACGGGTATTTAGAAGTTCTGCTAAGGAACGGGTAGTTAGAAGTTCTGCTATGGAACGGGCAGCTAGAAGCTCTGCTAAGGAACGGGCAGTTAGAAGTTCTGCTAAGGAACGGGCAGTTAGAAGCACTGCTAAGGAACGACCAGCTAGAAGCTCTGCTAAGGAACGGGCAGTTAGAAGATATGCTAAGGAACGGGCAGTTAGAAGCAATGCTAAGGAACGAGCAGCTAGAAGCTCTGCTAAGGAACGGGCAGTTAGAAGCACTGCTAAGGAACGGGCAGTTAGAAGCTCTGCTAAGGAACGTGTATTTAGAAGCACTGCTAAGGAACGGGCAGTTAGAAGCACTGCTAAGGAAAGGGCAGTTAGAAGCACTGCTAAGGAACGGGCAGTTAGAAGATCTGCTAAGGAACGTGTAGTTAGAAGCACTGCTAAGGAACGGGCAGTTAGAAGCACTGCTAAGGAACGTGTAGTTAGAAGCACTGCTAAGGAACGGGCAGTTAGAAGCACTGCTAAGGAACGGGCAGTTAGAAGCACTGCTAAGGAACGTGTAGTTAGAAGCACTGCTAAGGAACGGGCAGTTAGAAGCACTGCTAAGGAACGTGTAGTTAGAAGCACTGCTAAGGAACGGGTATTTAGAAGTTCTGCTAAGGAAGGGGTAGTTAGAAGCACTGCTAAGGAACGGGCAGTTAGAGATACTAAGATTAATCTACAAAGAAATATACATATGCACAAATGTGAAATATAACGGTAAATCTCTACGATAAATTAGTGTTATTCAGGATACATGCATTGTATTACGCATGCATGTCGACCCTATTTAAATTAGTTTGATATATTAACAAACTGCGTACTCAGTTGTTGAGGCAAATATTGGAAAATACATTATATCATATAATAGGAAATTACATTCTGCAGACATTTTATGTTTTCACCGATGTAATGTCGCTTTAACGATATAGGATTCAGAATCGAACTAGTTAGAAATATTAAATATCCAATTTAATTAGTTTAATCATATTTTATTGCATTCATTCTATATATACAATGTACGGAACAAAACAAATGAACACACTTGTATAATTATGCAGTTTAATATGACATGTAGAGTTATGGACGATTAACGTCTGCCTTTCGTTCGTTTTCACCGATGTAGTGTCGCTTTAACGATATAGGATTCAGAATGTACGGAACAAAACAAATGAACACACTTGTATACTTATGCAGTTTAATATGACATGTAGAGTTATAGATGATTAACTTCTGCCTGTTCGTAAACGTTAGTAGACTATGCTGTGAAGATTGCCCCTAATGGTTGTATACACGTACATAGGCAGAATGTAGTCCCAATAACTAATATAGTTAATATTTCTTTTTGGTACAAATGCATTTTCATGACAGGCAGTGTATAGTGTTTGTGATTTTTGAGAAAGTATGTGACTTGAGAAGACTTCAGACTAGTTGATGTGTAGAAAAGATGTGGTATAAGAAATCAGGTCAATGCAAACTGAAGGTTGGTATACTGTATTATTTGGTGCAGTAATACTGTGTGTAAACACAGTGACGTTATTCACAGGCGAGCTCTGGTTATTTGAAACTTAAAATTTGAAATATTCTTGGTGTGTTTCAGGCTGATTTGAATACCTCTTCACAGTGGATGTGGTATCAGAAGAAATGAAAGATTGAAAATATAAATGAAAAGTCTGTATGTTTTTACTTTTTACTATGGATTTTAATGGGCAATTTATTTGTTGTTTTACAACCTAATCTACGAGAGCTTTGTGGGATATATTTTTTAATCTTGGTTGTCGCCGACCGTATATTTTATGAAGATTTCAAACAGCACACGATGTGATGTCAGTGCTTTGTGGAGAATACCAATAAAAGTTCAATATAACACAACGATTACGTGTTCTCATATGCTGCTAAGAAACACAAAAACCGTGTTTATACAATTATGATTGAAACAACACTTTAACACAGTCGGCACTGTAGTGTTGTTGTATGTTGTTGTATGTTGTTGTATGTTGTTGTATGTTGTTGTATGTTGTTGTATGTTGTTGTATGTTGTTGTATGTTGTTGT
>CM026403.1:1316152-1392046 GCA_014843695.1 Archivesica marissinica
CCCTGCTGCTTATATTAATCACTCTCGTTGGCGCGGATGAAAGCGTATATGTGGTCATTCGTGTGGGAGGAAACCGGAGTACCCGGAGAAAACCAACCTGCCCGATCTAGCGACCATCGTACATACTTCCCGTTCCGGGGATCGAACCCGGGTTGACTAAGTTAATGGCTCTTTATAGAGACAATTATATTTAATTGCACATAGGACACTACTGGAGTGTCTTGTGTTCCGATTGTACTTTTTGGTAAGGGAGTGGTTTGTCAAAACATGTACATTAAAATACTTGGCAATAATTGTCAACAAGCACAGTTTAGACATGCTATGCATATTAATGTTTGCTATACTGTCCGATTAGCGCAGTGGTTAGTGTGTTCGCTTCTCCCCAATTCAAACTGGGTTAGATCTTCTGACCGGGAAGTATGTGAGATGGTACGGTTGTCGCCAGATCGGACAGGTTTTCACCGGGTACTCATGTTTCCTCCAACACGAATGACCACATTTACGCTTTCACCCGCGTCAACGAGAGTGATTAATATAAGTTGTTAAAGCTTGTTTCGCAATCAATGTAAAATAAAAACAGTTTGTCTCTTATAACTCAAACATGAGTGGTTTTGTACATTGTTTTAATATTACTGTTTAAATATGTTGTGTATGCTTGTACAAAAATGAGACGTAAATAAACATGTATCTATCTTTTAATGTTTGGTAATATCATGAACATTGTAGCATATATTGTTCTTCTAAAGAATTGGGTTAGTTTATACAAATTTATTTTAGCTCGATTGTGAAACAAGTTCTTATAACTTATATTAACTCTCGAGACCTCATTCCTGATGGAATCCATTGCCACGAGGGAGAGAGAAGAGGCAACGTGGAACTTAAATGCCTTGCCTAAGGGTACAATCGTAACGGCTCCAGCGGGTCTCGAACTCCAGGCCTTTCGCACCTGAAGCAAACGCGTATCCACAGCGCTATCACGACTTCCACATTGGTTGACCAAGTATGCAGTCAACAACTATTGTTCTCCGTTCTTTGATACTATGTATCAATGTTTTATTCAGCTTCTATAATCTATCAATTGCACTGATAAGACCAAATATAATATGTCAACACTGTACATACCGTAATACGATAATTTAGCATCAGTTTTCAGACACGCCTCATCCGAAATACTTACCAAATATCTGAAATTAAATCAAACGTACGATCCCAAAAATCAAATGATCGTTTCCGGGCAATCTTGTACTCGATCGGAACTGTGTCCGAGTTCTCGAGTATCAAAGTTGCTACACGTTGCAGTCCTTAATTTTTATATAATTGAAATGCTAATTTATCAGAATTTTTGACTTTGATGTATTGAAAACATTAATGTACACAATTGCCCTACATTTTATAATTATAATCTGGCAATTTTAACACATTGCGTCCTCAGCTATTCAATCTTAATTCAATATATCGTATACTGAAAGTATAGTACCCCCATTCTGTATATTCTATATTCAAATCAGTATGAGCAATCATAACTGACAAAACTGACTATTTCCGCATTGCCAAACTTCAAAAAGTTGAACCTCCCTAGAACAACAACCTCTCTACAACAACCAATCTTGGGTGTATCCGGATGGTGTTTGCTCTGGAGAGGTTTGACTGTAATGCCTTAGAAACTGAGTAATATTTATTACTGATACATCTAAAAAATATTCGAATATACGTAACCTATTAAATGCCAAATATGCCCTGGCGGAACTTAAGAAAGCTTAATAATCTGATGTCGTCAAATAATAAACGATTTAGCACTGAGAAATTGATTCCACTCATTTACATATTATGTAAATGTACTGTGCTTTCAAAGTAAAACAATAAAACGGCTGGAGTACGATACTACACTACTGACAAACGGATATGTAGTCCAGTGGTTAACACGCTGGACTGGTAATCCAGGGATCGCATGTTCTGACCCCAGTCTGACCCTAATAAAATTAACAGTCTTTCAGATGGGACGTTAAACCGAGGTCTCGTGTCGGTGCTTTACTCCGTGCATGTAAAAAAACCAGAGGAGACTCTGGAATGGGTCTCTGTCTGTATCATTGCACTATCTTCCACAAATCTAAAATGACTAATCTCTTCAGGAGGCGTCGCTCATATGGGCAACCGGTAGCGACGATAAATAAACGTAAAACACACACTACACTACTGTACATGTATATTGTTGCGTTCCAGTGAGTAAGGGCCCACCCTACTGTCGTGGTAGCAAGCGTAGAGTGTTCACGTAGTCCCTACTCGGTATTGGAGCACTTCTCTAGCTAGTACTCTTCTTGCAGATATTATGGTACTACAACGTCGTGGTAGCGTGCGTAGAGTGTTCACGTGGTCCCTACTCGTCACGGGGGCACTTCTCTAGCTAGTGCTCTTCTTGCAGATGTTACGGTACTACAATGCGTTGATTGCACTGTATATACGTGATGTATATGTGCGTGGGTATAAAGAGAATGTACTATGATGGTTAAGTTTAAAGATGAGTTTACTCTCGAAACACATATAATAACACGATAAAAGACCGTAGTCCCAAGACCTCCGACGGTTCTATGCGCGAGAGATGATACGACACTATTATAACGACGCCGTATAACAGTGACAACGTACATTAAGTACTATACTTATATAATGTTACAATCACTCGCAGTCAGTACGACACAGTACTATTTATCCGTCCCGTTTAGACGCTACGTGTACAGTCAACAGTACTTTTATAAATCCCCAATAATAACCTCAAATAAATTACAGCAGAGTGTGATCCCAAAGAAGTCTAAAATCGCTAACGTTAAAGTTCCGTTTCTCTCTTGTTGAAATAATAAAATAACGATAATCTCGATCCTAATCCTTCTATTTAATCTTATAAATTATAATCTAAAATAATATATGTCCCTCCCGAACGAAAGCTAAAATCATAATGACCCTCCGACCCAAACTTAGTCGTTTATATACCCCACGCTGGTCGGACTACCAGAATATGGTCGACCCGACCCAAAATTGGTTGACCGACCCAAAAATGGTCGCGATCCAAAATTGGTAGCGACCCAAAATTGGTCGAACTTTCCAAAATCGCTAAGCGACGCCACACTAGCGATGGAACTAAAATGGAACAAACTGACGTACAAAGCAATATTAAATGGCCTACTATTAAACTTAATACGATAATACATTTACCGGTTCAAAGGTTATTGCTCTCTTCATAGTTCAAGGTTCTACGATGTGCATTCTTTAACTATGACGCATCAATAAATCTACCAGAATGCAATGTTAAAGATGGGTTCCCTGGTTCCAAAACGTGTCAAAGAGAAATCATCTTTTACGATTTACAATGTGTTCTCAACCGAATTAAACAATACCACTTGGCATAAATGTAGACAATGTGCTATATTTCACATATAAGCACAATGTTCATCGTCGGATTACGATTCCTCGACGGTACACGCTTAAACATAGTCAAATAAACAGACATCACGGAAACATGAGACATTAACCGTACACAAGGGCAAGGAAAATTGGTTCAAAAGGCGACAGAATAGATCGGATTTGAACGGGCAAGCATTATGTGTTTCATGTGTAAGCTGGCCTGCAAACATAACCAGGTCGGCATACATATTTAACGTATGGTGACTTGTCTCATGGTTCACACAAAATCGCATGACCGCGGTCTATACAAACATACCAAAGGTACACACTTTACCTCAATAACATATAAATGCAACCCCCTATATGCGGTTCATATCAATATAGCCTACGGTCAGGTAATATATGATAGCTTATATTTAATATTACTTATTGTTTAGTGTTAACAACATGGTATGTTTTTGCTACGTTTTTATTTCACAAACGTCAATAGACCAGTTTGGTCCATGAGACAACATAATTACAAAACATTTACACATTGTTAGTCACATGATTGGTGATCCTGTTCACTGATATAAGTTATTTATTGTATGCTAATTGATGAAATACAGTATAATATAGATATATTCCATATCACTCACTGTATTTTGCCGGACTACTTTTTTTATTATCTCCCTTCCCAATACACTATTCTTGCATTATTACTCTCCCTCGTCAATGTATTCATCCGCGCAAAAACAAGGCGGCCAGCTATTTTAATTTCTTCATTTTGTGTTTGTTTTTCACCAATTAGCATAAAATAAAAAGAAAATTTAGTCACTCAAAACAAACAAATATCCTCTATTTATCAACACTATTGTACATAATATACACAAATATACAGATATTCAACCTTGTACATTCAACATATCAATCTGTGTTGGTTTAATCCACGTGCTTTATGCATGTACGTAAATGTTTACATAATTCTTTCAATATGACTTACCTGCAATGCAAATATTGTATGGAATGCTTGTTTATAACCGTTACTACTTTATTTTCAAACCACATATGTATGCATTTACAAACAAAACAGCAATAACATTATTCGAATTGCAGATGTTTCAACAACTTTGTGATTATAAATTACAACTATTTGTGGGAATGCTCTTCACAAGCTCCTGTTATGTTATATTTCGGGTGTTACGCCTGCATCAGCACCATTTCGGGCTATATCGCCGGCGGGTAAGAAACTGCCAACTTTTTCATATAAATGAGACACGACCTGAGCGGGGCTCGAACCCGTGACCATCAGTGATGATAGGTTACAGTGGTAAACAATTATGTTATAGTTCGGGTTTTACGCCTGCATCAGCACCATTTCGGGCTATATCGCCGGCGGGCAGTTTACTTAACAACACCTTTCCTGGGCAGGCTCCAGCGGTTAACCAGTACTTGGGTGCACCAACCTCCGTAAGAAACTGCCAACTTTTTCATATAAATGAGACACGGCCTGAGGGGGCTCGAACCCGTGACCATCAGTGATGATAGGCTACAGTGGTATACGAGCAGAAGCTCCTGTAAGCAGGATGTATTATAAGTGCTATAAACTAGTATGCAATGTTTGAAATGAGAACATTGCTATTTTCAAATATCTAACTTTCCCTGTTGGATTTTGGATGCTAGAGGAAAACTTCTGACGTCATCACTATGACGTGGCCTCAAACTCGACAATACCTCACGGGTAGTATCCCTTCGTGACAATTTCATTAATTTAAAGACACGCTTGAAATGAATAGAACTGTACAATATTCTTGTGTTAAACACCTATTTATGATTATAAAATTATACAAATACTTTATTCAAATAACATTTCGTGCACGACTGTGAATAGTACTGAAATGAGCAACAGCTACACCCCTGTATAGACCCAGGGAGAATAGGCCCTAGCCTGGGTTCCAGTCTGTCGATTTTTCACTTTTTAACTTCTAGCCAAATAGCCTGGGTTCTAGTCTGTCGATTTTTCACTTTTTAACTTCTAGCCAAATAGCCTGGATTCCAGTCTGTCGATTTTTCACTTTTTAACTTCTAGCCAAATAGCCTGGGTTCCAGTCTGTCGATTTTTCACTTTTAAACTTCTAGCCAAATAACCTGGGTTCTAGTCTGTCGATTTTTCACTTTTTAACTTCTAGCCAAATAGCCTGGATTCCAGTCTGTCGATTTTTCACTTTTTAACTTCTAGCCAAATAGCCTGGGTTCCAGTCTGTCGAGTTTTCACTTTTTAACTTCTAGCCAAATAGCCTGGGTTCCAGTATGTCGATTTTTCACTTTTTAACTTCTAGCCAAATAGCCTGGGTTCCAGTCTGTCGATTTTTCACTTTTTAACTTCTAGCCAAATAGCCTGGGTTCCAGTCTGTCGATTTTTCACGTTTTAACTTCTAGCCAAATGACATGTTCAGAAACTCAATACGGCACATTTAAATGTCTCGGTGTTAAAATATATTTATTTGACTGACCAGGCAAAATATATCGACGCCTGTTCCCAGACTAGATAGGCCCCACCAAGTTATTGTTTGCCTATATATTACCGTTCCTTCCGTTACACTTTGCCATTTTTCTTCCGTTTGTTTCATCTTATAATTATTAAATTATTTTATATGACAAGTGATCTTCACTTTACATCGATATTTCAATGTAACAATGTGTTCTCAGTAACGCAAATCGATATTTCAATGTAACAATTTGTTCTCAGTAACGTACATCGATATTTCAATGTAACAATTTGTTCTCAGTAACGTACATCGATATTTCAATGTAACAATGTGTTCTCAGTAACGCAAATCAATATTTCAATGTAACAATTGGTTCTCAGTAACGCAAATCGATATTTCAATGTAACAATGTGTTCTCAGTAACGCACATCGATATTACAATATAACAATATATTCACAGTAAAATATATAGTTCAATGTAACAATATATTCACAGTATAATCGATATTTCAATGTAACAATATATTCACAGTAGAATCGATATTTCAATGTAACAATATATTTACAGTATAATCGATATTTCAATGTAACACTATATTCACAGTAGAATCGATATTTCAACATAACAATATATTCACAGTAGAATCGATATTTCAACATAACAATATATTCACAGTAGAATCGATATTTCAATGTAACAATATATTAACAGTATAATCGATATTTCAACATAACAATATATTCACAGTAGAATCGATATTTCAATGTAACAATATATTCACAGTAGAATCGATATTTCAATGAAACAATATATTCACAGTAGAATCGATATTTCAATGTAACAATATAGTCCCAGTATTATCGATATTTCAATGTTACAATATATTCACAGTAGAATCGATATTTCAATGTAACAATTCAAGAAAGGGATTTTAATAAGTAGTTTATCCTTAAGTTTCTTCTCAATCCTGAAGACATTATAAAATACAATGTATGTACATAATTATATTGAAATAACATATTGTTTAAACTAATGCAACAATTTGTTCTCAATTAATTAACACGATTTTTTGTTATTAACATTGATATTCGGATACAAGGAGATACATTATTGGCTTCATTAATATCCCCTGTCGTGATAGCGCAGTGGTAGCGCATTCGCTTCAGGTGCGAAAGGTCCGGAGTTTGAGCCCCGCTGGAGCCGTTACAAGTGTGTCCTTAGGCATGGTATTTAAATTCCACGTTGCCTCTTCTCTCTCCCTCATGGCGATGGATTCCATCAGGAATGAGGTCTCTAGAGTGATTAATATAAGTTGTAAGAACTTGTTTCGCAATCGAGTTAAAATAAATTTGTATAAACCAATATCTCCTGTTGGCATTATTATGAAGTCCGAATTATCCCGAACTATATAATTATATTGGTCTCTTTAGTTTGATTCCTTTCCACAAATTGAAATTTATGATTATTTCTCTGTTCTAAGAAATATATCTTTCACAACGAGGCTTAACTCATTGCCAAAAGTCGTGACTTTACCTGATAATTATTTCCCAAAATGTTGCTGAAGCGATTAGCAACTTATTTCTGGGCAGAGAGCAGCGAACTTAGAACGTTGATTTAGAGCACTGTCGGTATGGTGTATTAAATAGCAGCGCAATATCAAACAAAGAAGCCGTGCACATCGAATGAGAGACATCTCTAATTTTCTATTACCTCCCTTGGCAGATAACGTCTGATTTATTCCAAAATGTGAATAGGTCATTTTAGTAAGAATCCTTTGTTTTAACTCTAGTTCCCTATCCAGATGTTGCGGTATGATAAATGTGATTTTATCAAGATCGTGTTAATTCTTTCACAAATAAATACCCATTGCATATACTGTAGAAGATCTTTCGAGATATAGTAATATAATACTCATAAGAAACGATGGTGGAATAAAATTGCTAGCATGGTGTGCAAAGGAAACAACGATAAAAACAGAGGAAAACACTTAATATGACCTATCTACATTTAGGGAGTATTCAGGGGCAGTAACTGACCGTAGTCTCTCATTATCAGTTCTACTATTTCATTATTTATTCTATTTCCGTCTCTAGTTAAGATAACTATAGCGTAACGTAGTCATATGATACTGATTTATTAAATTGATGTGCTATGCTTGTAATTAAAAACAATTATCAATCATTCGATGCATGTTTATACAATGTCTCGCAAATACCGTAGACTGTGTGTAATCACACTATGCAACACAGACAGACAGACAGACAGACAGACAGACAGACAGACAGACAGACAGACAGACAGACAGACAGACAGACAGACAGACAGACAGACAGACAGACAGAACAGACAGACAGACAGACAGACAGACAGACAGACAGACAGACAGACAGACAGACAGACAGACAGACAGACAGACAGACAGACAGACAGACAGACAGACAGACAGACAGACAGACAGACAGACAGACAGACAGACAGACAGACAGACAGACAGACAGACAGACAGACAGACAGACAGACAGACAGACAGACAGACAGACAGACAGACAGACAGACAGACAGACAGACAGACAGACAGACAGACAGACGGACGGACGACGGACGGACGGACGGACGGACGGACGGACGGACGGGTGTACGGATTACGGAAGGGCGGGCTTTGGTTTAGACATATCTATTCCACTATATACATTCACAAAACAATACATGTACACACACTCAAAGAATAGGAAAGGATTAAAACGGAAGCAGAGTTTATATAGTTTCTCTCCTTAAAGTTTGATAAGGACGGGTTTCGGGCGGGCGGACAGATAGGCAGACAGACGCTGTTGGGGATCAAATGAAGTAATATTCTCTCTGTGTGTAGTTAAACGTGTTAGCTATAAACGATTGGGATGAAAGCAACAGCCGCTATTTATGCGTGTGACCCAACCCAAAGGAGAATGGGATCTGGACAAATTGTTTCGAGTTCACAACCAACACACATATTCTCAGCATGTCATGTTTAAATTGCTTGGATATGGCCTAAAATTGCTTGTGTAATATATATAGTAATATTCTTAAAAGATAATGGTGTTTGGTTTTGAACCCGAAGCAATTTGTCCAAACCCCAAACGTATGTAGGAAGTCGTGATAGCGCAGTGGTAGCGCGTTCGCTTCAGGTGCGGAATGTCCGGAGTTCGAACCCCGCTGGAGCCGTTACGATTGTGCCCTTAGACAAGGAATTTATATTCCACGTTGCCTCTTCTCTCTCCCTCGCGGCGATGGATTCCATCAGGAATGAAGTCTCGAGAGTGATTACTATAAGTTGTAAGAACTTGTTTCGCAATCGAGTTAAAATAAATTTGTATAAAATATTTAAACGTGTGTGATCCAACATTTTTGTATTTGTACTTTTTGTTCAGTATGGAATAAGTTTATACAAATATACACATTTTACAACTTTAATCTAATATTTATCGAGCACTCAGGCCTTGTGAAATCCATGAGTGACAGAGAAGAGGCAATGTGGCATTTAAGTACCCACTCGCAACGGCTACAGCTGGAACTGAAGCGATCGCACTACAACTACGTCATTTTTAACTTATTTATTTTAGAATGATTGCGAAACAAGCGTTAGCAACATGCATAACATGCATAACATGGTTGGCACATAGAAAAAGATGAGATGCCCGACATTGTGACAATATTTTTTTTTTTTATATTTTTAATTTCAACTTTATTTATTTTACAATGATTGTGAAGCAAGTTTTAACAACTTAATATTAATCACTCTCGTTGGCTCGGATGAAAGCGTATATGTGGTTATTCGTGTGGGAGGAAACCGGAGTACCCGGAGAAAACCGACCTGTGCGATCTGGCGACCACCGTACCATCTCACATACTACCCCGGTCCGAGGATCGAACCCGGGTTACATTGGTGAGAAGCGAGCACGCTAACCACTGCTCTAATCGGACTTGTGAATGAACGTCCGTTGATTATTCTAGTACAATGTGTTAAATATTCCGGAATCATTCGAGTAAACGTGATCAATGCAGTGATATGCAATGATAGGCTTGTAAATGATTGTTTCGCGACAAGTCAATGCAAATGTAATTATGCTGGTTGAATCTTGAGTGTGGTCACGTGGGGGGGAATATACTAATTAAGATTGGCTCAAAGTATTGGCAAGTGTTCATTGCATACCGTATTAACCTAGTACCGCATTCTTCTTGGGCAGTACTTTTAAATCTCGCTGGTCCAGTACAGCTGCCAATTATGCATAACACAGGGTTTAAAAGCTTTTGTATCTGTAATTAGGTTCCAAGGCACGTTCGGAATATGTCGTTCGTTATAGACAATTCTATTGTAATTAATTAGACGGCCGCCATTTTGTTGGTCACGTGACCTGACCGCCATTACACCACTGCAAAACAAGCCGCAACATTCCTGCCAATCTTATAAAGATCTGAACGAGATATTATAATGATAATCAACAACTAATTCCGCCAGATATGTTGCGATTCAGTAACAATTATTCTATGCATGAATGTTTCTGTTACGGGCACAGAATGTGTGTACACAATTGATCTAGCTTGCTTATGTGCTATTGTATTCTAAATGTACTATATTTGGAAGTCGTGATAGCATAGCAGTTGCACGTTAGTTCCAGGTGCGAAAGACCTGGAGTTCGAGCCCCACTGGAGTCGCTACGATTGTGCCCTTGGGCAATGTATTTAAATTCCACGTTGCATCTTCTCTCTCTCTCATGGCGATGGATTCCATATGTAAACTAAATATGTACAGACAAGTCTACATTGTCTGCAATTCGCTTGGCTCTAGTTTAAAAATGCGAACACGTACTACACACTATATCCATTAAAGAGCGTGATAATTAAGACGTGAATAAACGAATTAAGAATTCTAGAATGTATTCAAGTACTGTGCCGTCCTCCACTCTATTCAGATAACCTGCCGTCCTCCAATATATGCAGACAATATGCCGTCCTCCACTGTATTAAGATAAAATGCCGTCCTCCACTATATTCAGGTACTGTGCCGTCCTCCACTGTATTAAGATAAAATGCCGTCCTCCACTATATTCAGGTAATGTGCCGTCCTCCACTGTATTAAGATAAAATGCCGTCCTCCACTATATTCAGGTACTGTGCCGTCCTCCACTGAGCTCTTAATGCAAGGTATAGCATGGTAGAATACATGTGCTAATTGAATCGCTACGTCGATTAAGCGCAGTGGTTAGCGCGCTTGCTTCTCACCAATTCAACCCAGGCTCGATCCTCGAACCGGGAAGTATGTGAGATGGTAAAGTGGTCGCTAGATCGGACATGTTGGTTTTCTCCGGGTACTCCGATTTCCTCCCACATGAATGACCTCATTTACACTTTCATCTGCGCAAACGAGAGTGATTATTATAAGTTGTTAAAGCATGTTTCGCAATCGTCTAATCGCTAACAAGACAGTATTACAAATGGTTTTCAACGCCATGAGATGGAGATGACAGATCATGGGAATTTATATTTCTAGCACACCTACTGGCCATGACACATTTATTCAATATGTAAAACTGAACATATACCATTTTCGCTCAACAGTTGGTTGATGTTATACATTTGCGCACAGTTGGATGCCGTATCTGTATTACCTCACCAATTACGTCATCCAACCGATTCATTTAATCGTATGCGTCTTATAGACGTTTCTATAGTAACACGGGCATACTAGAGTGTGTGGTATACGTTTATTTATCGTCGCTACCGGTTGCCCATATGAGCGACGCCTCCTGAAGAGATTAGTCATTTTAGATTTTTGGAGGATAGTGCAATGATACAGAGAGAGAGACCCATTCCAGAGTCTCCTCTGGTTATTTTACGTGCACGGTGTAAAGCACCGACACGAGACCTCGGTTTAGCGTCCCATCTGAAAGACTGTTAATTTGATTAGGGTCAGACGGGGGATCGAACCAGAAATAGGTAATCAGACATTTATACTAGCTCAGAGTGTATTTATAGAGTGCATACTTTGGTTAGACCCATTTGTGAGCAATGCCGATTCAATGACATCAATGAAACGCATATTGGTCTAGCAGGAAGAACATTGTTCAAAATGGTCTCCTCTGATTCAAAGATTAATCGAGTTGGCAATAAAAGTGTGGGACAAGGGTCCGCCCTCATGGCCAGAATATTTTGTTAGCAATTCGGACAAAGCCTCGTTTCTGGCGACATATTATGACCACTCGTGTGGAATATCTTTGTCCCACACCAGTGCACACATTATGATGGATACTCCTAGACTTGCAAAAGGACACCACCACACTAGTGTTTGTGCGGGATTTTCTGGTACACGTATTTGCGGGAATGGGAAGAGACGCTGCATCTATGTGTTCTGTATAGGAGAACACTTATTACCAGACATGGCTTCAGCTTCCGTATGCTGTGAAGTATGAAGTAGTCCATGCTTTCCACGTCGAATTGGCTCAAATGTGACACAATAAAACATTGTTTTTGTTTCGGGAACGCATCCTTTGGTAGGCTAAACGATTAGTTTAAACATTATTTATTTCAGTATTTGTACATGTAATCAAGAAATGAACATTTTACATATAAATTAACAGCAGTAGACTGAAAGGGATTAGAACGAAAGAAAAACTAATATAGTTCTTCTCCCTGAAAACTGATTAGTTTAAACATTATTTATTTCAGTATTTGTACATGTAATCAAGAAATGAACATTTTACATATAAATTAACAGCAGTAGACTGAAAGGGATTAGAACGAAAGAAAAACTTATATAGTTCTTCTCCCTATTCAGTGTTTTGCCAACACTTATAATGCTTGTGTAATATTTGCTTGTGTAAATTACGATCTGTAAGCGTCATTATTGGTAGGGATATGTGAACACATTACCGGGGGTTGTGTACTGTGGAGAGTAAGCGTCATTATTGGTAGGGATAAGCGAACACATTACCGGGGGTTGTGTACTCTGGAGAGTACGCGTCATTATTGGTAGGGATAAGTGAACACATTACCGGGGGTTGTGTACTGTGGAGAGTAAGCGTCAGTATTGGTAGGGATATGTGAACACATTACCGGGGGTTGTGTACTGTGGAGAGTAAGCGTCAGTATTGGTAGGGATAAGTGAACACATTACCGGGGGTTGTGTACTGTGGAGAGTAAGCGTCAGTATTGGTAGGGATAGGTAAACACATTACCGGGGGTTGTGTACTGTGGAGAGTAAGCGTCATTATTGGTAGGGATAAGTGAACACATTACCGGGGGTTGTGTACTGTGGAGAGTAAACGTCATTATTGGTAGGGATATGTGAACACATTACCGGGGGTTGTGTACTGTGGAGAGTAAGCTTCATTATTGGTAGGGATAGGTGAACACATTACCGGGGGTTGTGTACTGTGGCGACTTCAAACGCATGTTGGAACTGTATTAAATTATTGTATCAAAACAACCTAACGAGCCATATCCGACACAACTAATCGCTCCAACCGCGAACAAGCGATATATTAAACAAAGATATAGCTTAATTATCTTACGTTGGCACAACGCTGAACAAACTCCATACAGTAATAAATTAGCTTTACATCGGGTAGACATTTGGTAACTAATTAATACTAAGAAACCTGGAAGACAATTCCAGAAAATGCTGATTTGCCGACTTAACATTCATCGACAGTTCTTGAAAAGATAATGTACTGATTATTTAAATATGCTGTGTTATGTTGGAAAGTTTATGCACTGCCAAGTTGCACGAGCTTATGTTAAAACACATCAATATAATCAGTCTGCAATCGTGATATAATTGGAATAGAAGACAAGCAGACATGTGCAATGAATATGATGATCAGGCACATAGCTGACTGATAACACTTATGTGTTCTCTATAGTAGAAACTGTAACAACATCTTAATATAAACTTTATTTATTTTACGATTGCTAAGCAAGTTTTAGCAATTTATATTAATCACTCTCGTTGGCGCGGATGAAAGCGTATATGTGGTCATTCTTGTGGGAGGAAACGGGGTACTCAGAGAAAACCCACCCGTCCGATCTGGCGACCACCGTACCATCTCACATACTTCCCGGACCGAGGATCGAACCGGGGTTGCATTGGTGAGAAGCGAGCGCGCGAACCACTGCGCTAATCGGACAGCCTACACCATCTGAGTCATGCTCGTATGTAATATTGTATTGTCGAATGTATTACATATGTAATAAAACATGGCTAAATCAAATCAGTAATTAGTACTTATGCTGCATGTAAGATACATACGCTATAACAACTATGTACACATGTACATATTTCTTGAACACGATGGAGACATTTGTGTATTTGCTCTCGAGTCCGAATTCCTGCATGCGAACTAGTAGTCAAAGTGCATTCTTTAAGGGCGACCCTGATTCTAGTGGGGTTGTCATGTATGTTGTCAATGACAGCTGTAATATCGTAGTTCTGGTGGGGTTGTAATGTATGTTATCAGTGAATGCTGTAATATCGTAGTTCTGGTGGGGTTGTAATGTGTGTTATCAATGAATGCTGTAATATCGTAGTTCTGGTGGGGTTGTAATGTATGTTATCAATGAATGCTGTAATATCGTAGTTCTGGTGGGGTTGTAATGTTTGCTAACAAGGAATGCTGTAATATCGTTGTTCTTGTGGGGTTGTAATGTGTGTTATCAATGAATGCTGTAATATCATAGTTCTGGTGGGGTTGTAATGTATGTTATCAATGAATGCTGTAATATCGTAGTTCTGGTGGGGTTGTAATGTATGGTATCAATGAATGCTGTAATATCGTAGTTATGGTGGGGTTGTAATGTTTGTTATCAATGAATGATGTAATATCGTAGTTCTGGTGGGGTTGTAATGTATGTTATCAATGAATGCTGTAATATCGTAGTTCTGGTGGGGTTGTAATGTTTGTTATCAATGAATGATGTAATATCGTAGTTCTGGTGGGGTTGTAATGTACGTTATCAATGAATGCTGTAATATCGTAGTTCTGGTGGGGTTGTAATGTTTGCTAACAAGGAATGCTGTAATATCGTTGTTCTTGTGGGGTTGTAATGTGTGTTATCAATGAATGCTGTAATATCGTAGTTATGGTGGGGTTGTAATGTTTGTTATCAATGAATGATGTAATATCGTAGTTCTGGTGGGGTTGTAATGTATGATATCAATGAATGCTGTAATATCGTAGTTCTGGTGGGGTTGTAATGTATGTTATCAATGAATGATGTAATATCGTAGTTCTGGTGGGGTTGTAATGTATGCTATCAATGAATGCTGTAATATCGTAGTTCTGGTGGGGTTGTAATGTATGTTATAAAGGAATGATGTAATATCGTAGTTCTGGTGGGGTTGTAATGTTTGTTATCAATGAATGATGTAATATCGTAGTTTTGGTGGGGTTGTAATGTATGTTATCAATGAATGATGTAATATCGTAGTTCTGGTGGGGTTGTAATGTTTGTTATCAATGAATGCTGTAATATCGTAGTTCTGGTGGGGTTGTAATGTTTGTTATCAATGAATGCTGTAATATCGTAGTTCTGGTGGGTTGTAATGTTTGTTATCAATGAATGCTGTAATATCGTAGTTCTGGTGGGGTTGTACTGTATGTTGTCAATGAATGCTGTAATGTCGTAGTTCTGGTGGGGTTGTAATGTATGGTATCAATGATTGATGTAATATCGTAGTTCTGGTGGGGTTGTAATGTTAACTATCAATGAATGCTGTAATATCGTAGTTCTGGTGGGGTTGTAATGTTTGTTATCAATGAATGATGTAATAGCGCAGTTCTGGTGGGGTTGTAATGTTTGTTATCAATGAATGTTGTAATATCGTAGTTCTGGTGGGGTTGTAATGTTTGTTATCAATGAATGCTGTAATATCGTAGTTCTGGTGAGGTTGTAATGTATGCTATCAATGAATGCTGTAATATCGTAGTTCTGGTGGGGTTGTAATGTATGTTATCAATGAATGATGTAATATCGTAGTTCTGGTGGGGTTGTAATGTATGGTATCAATGAATGATGTAATATCGTAGTTCTGGTCATGTTGTAATGTATGTTATCAATGAATGCTGTAATATCGTAGTTCTGGTTGGGTTGTAATGTTTGTTATTAATGAATGCTGTAATATCGTAGTTCTGGTGGGATTGTAATGTATGTTGTCAAGGACAGCTGTAATATCATATTTCTGGTGGGGTTGTAATGTATGTTGTCAATGAATGATGTAATATCGTAGTTCTGGTCAGGTTGTAATGTATGTTGTCAATGACTGCTGTAATATCGGAGTTCTGGTGGGGTTGTAATGTTTGTTGTCAATGAATGATGTAATATCGTAGTTCTTGTGGGGTTGTAATGTTTGTTGTCAATGAATGCTGTAATATCGTAGTTCTTGTGGGGTTGTAATGTTTGTTATCAATGAATGATGTAATATCGTAGTTCTGGTGAGGTTGTAATGTTTGTTATCAATGAATGATGTAATATCGTAGTTCTGGTGAATTTTAATGTTTGTTATCAATGAATGATGTAATATCGTAGTTCTGGTGGGGTTGTAATGTTTGTTATCAATGAATGATGTAATATCGTAGTTATGGTGGGGTTGTAATGTATGTTATCAATGAATGATGTAATATCGTAGTTATGGTGGGGTTGTAATGTTTGTTATCAATGACTGCTGTAAAATCGTAGTTATGGTGGGGTTGTAATGTTTGTTATCAATGAATAATGTAATACCGTAGTTCTGGTGGGGTTGTAATGTATGTTATCAATGAATGATGTAATATCGTAGTTCTGGTGGGGTTGTAATGTACGTTATCAATGAATGCTGTAATATCGTAGTTCTGGTGGGGTTGTAATGTTTGCTAACAAGGAATGCTGTACTATCGTTGTTCTTGTGGGGTTGTAATGTTTGTTGTCAAGGACAGCTGTAATATCGTAGTTCTGGTGGGGTTGTAATGTTTGTTATCAATGAATGCTGTAATGTCGTAGTTCTGGTGGGGTTGTACTGTTTGTTATCAATGAATGCTGAATACAGTACTTAAAACCGTCTTGTATGTTCCCCGGATTTCGGCGACTGTAATAATTTCTCTCAATGAATGTTGTAACGTGTTGCAACGCAGTTTATACATCTGTATTAACCCAGTCCTCCCCAAGTAACTGACATGGACTGGTCCATGATATATGTAGACCAATACATTAGTAAGAAAGTTACATTTGGATCAGTACATTTATCAAAATGGGTAATTCTTTTCTAAAAATAGTAGTAGTACTTGAAAAACGTGCAGATCCTGATGAGACAGCTCGTCACGAGCTGCCTCATCTGGATCTACACGTTTTTGTAAGCCTATTTAGAGGCATGTGATGTTGAAATGGTTAATGAACCCATATCTATTCTATTCATATTATATCTATTCTAATATGACCTAAGTATTCAACCTCCTGACGGGATCAGGCAAGGGAATCTAGACAGCAAAAGCCGGGGAATGTGATCTGGCCTCACCCCTGAATCTTACGTTAGTAACATATTGGCATGCTGTTAATTGATGATTCCGATAACAATTTGATCATGCATCTTTGTACGAGAAGCTTTGAATATTAACTGCATGCTTTTTACGTGTATGTATAGTCGCTACCGGTTGCCCATATGAGCGACGCCTCCTGAAGAGATTAGTCATTTTAGATTTTTGGACGGTAGTGCAATGATACAGACAGAGACCCATTCCAGAGTCTCCTCTGGTTCTTTTACGTGCACGGTGTACAGCACCGACACGAGACCTCGGTTTAATGTCCCATCTGAAAGACTGTTGATTTTATTAGGGTCAGACGGGGGATCGAACCTGCGATCCCTGGATTACCAGTCCAGCGTGTTACCACTGGACTACTGATCCGTCTCCTCTGGTTCTTTTACGTGCACGGTGTAAAGCACCGACACGAGACCTCGGTATAACGTCCCATCTGAAAGACTGTTAATTTTATTAGGGTCAGACGGGGGATCGAACCTGCGATCCCCTGATTACCAGTCCAGCGTGCTACCACTGGACTACTGATCCGTCTCCTCTGGTTCTTTTACGTGCACGGTGTAAAGCACCGACACGAGACCTCGGTTTAACGTCCCATCTGAAAGACTGTTAATTTTATTAGGGTCAGACGGGGATCGAACCTGCGATCCCATGGATTACCAGTCCAGCGTGTTACCACTGGACTACAGATCCGTCTGTTTTAACTGCATGAGTGTTGGCAATCAACGTGTATCCTAGAACAGTTTAATCTGATCAACATAAGTGGGAGTAAATGTAAATTCGTGATTGTATCGGAAAACTGAACTTGCTAATATTAATATTTACATGTAAACCACGCGGACGTATTGCCAAGATTTAGTAATTAATTGATAATGTAGAGAAGGAATTACCGATAAATTACGAATGGGATTACAGAACATCCGTGTAATGTAACATTATGTGTATCGAATTGACCGTGCAGTAAAAACAACTGTGTGAGGTTTTGAAAGATTTATTTGCATCCATTATCTATTCATGTTTATCTAATGTTTAAGCTACATGTTACAATATTGTACATGTATATTGAATGGTGTAATAGTAATAATAATAAAGTCTTTATTTAACGAAGAAACGTATTTGATAAGGTCAATCTTCCATAACGCCCTCAAAATTGAGGGCCCTAAAGAAGAATGAGGGGCCTAAGGAAGATTAGTTCACAACTAATTAGGTCACCCTCTATAAATAAAGAAATATATCGAACACAAAACAATCAAGGACATTGTTTTATATAAGCTAGTGTTAGCTTCCTACTTGATCCTTTGCATTATGTATGTCGTTGTATGTTATATGTGATGTATTATGTATGTCGTTGTATGGTATATGTGATGTATTATGTATGTCGTTGTATGTTATATGTGATGTATTATGTATGTCGTTGTATGTTATATGTGATGTATTATGTATGTCGTTGTATGTTATATGTGATGTATTATGTATGTCGTTGTATGTTATATGTGATGTATTATGTATGTCGTTGTATGTTATATGTGATGTATATCGTTGTATGTTATATGTGATGTATTATGTATGTCGTTGTATGTTATATGTGATGTATTATGTATGTCGTTGTATGTTATATGTGATGTATTATGTATGTCGTTGTATGTTATATGTGATGTATTATGTATGTCGTTGTATGTTATATGTGATGTATTATGTATGTCGTTGTATGTTATATGTGATGTATTATGTATGTCGTTGTATGTTATATGTGATGTATTATGTATATCGTTGTATGTTATATGTGATGTATTATGTATGTCGTTGTATGTTATATGTGATGTATTATGTATGTCGTTGTATGTTATATGTGATGTATGTCGTTGTATGTTATATGTGATGTATTATGTATGTCGTTGTATGTTATATGTGATGTATTATGTATGTCGTTGTATGTTATATGTGATGTATTATGTATGTCGTTGTATGTTATATGTGATGTATTATGTATGTCGTTGTATGTTATATATGATGTATTATGTATGTCGTTGTATGTTATATGTGATGTATTATGTATATCATTGTATGTTATATGTGATGTATTATGTATGTCGTTGTATGTTATATGTGATATATGTCTTGCAATAAATACTGTTTAACCCAACACAAAACATTTTATAGATCTACAACATAATGTATACAGACTGTCAGTCAAACCTGTGTCAGTGGTCACCTCCATTAAGCAGCCAACCTGTATTAAGCAGCCAGTTTCCAGATTCCAAATATGTTGTCTTACTATACATTTGACCTCTATTAAGCAGCCACCTGTGCTAAGCAGCCACGTTCTTTGACTCCCTTGGCTGGCTGCTTAAGAGAGGTTTGACTGTATACAATAAATTAAACGCACTACATTGTGTAGCTATCTACTTTGGTTATAATTATTGTATATGTACATTTATGTTATAATGTTATATGTTTAGAGGGTCATAAGGAAGAGTAGTTCAGAATTAGGTCACTGTTATAAATAAAGAAATAAATATATATATCTACCTAATGTGCATACGTATACACTTATGTTGTAATTGTGTCAGTCGGACTCTATAATTAGCTTACGCATAAGATTAAATGTAATACTCCAATATTAATAATAATAATGTGTGTGTGCGTGTGTTTTATGTTTATTTATCGCCGCTACCCTGTTGCCCATATGAGCGACGACTCCTGAGGAGATTAGTCATTTTAGAGGATAGTACAATGATACAGACAGAGACCCATTCCAGAGTCTCATCTGGTTCTTTTACGTGCACGGTGTACAGCACCGACACGAGACCTCGGTTTAACGTCCCATCTGAAAGACTGTTAATTTTAGAGTCAGAACGGGGGATCGAACCTGCGATCCCCTAATTACCAGTCCAGCGTGTTACCACTGGACTACTGATCCATCTGTAAATAAAATGGACATTATTATTTATATATATATATATATACATCAATGAAGATAATACCTAACTATGTGGTTGTATAGTTAAACACCTTCTCCGTATGACTATGTACACGTATAGTTTGGGCGTTGTACCAAGCTAGAAATGTACGCAAGATTCTTTAAATGATAATGAGTATCTATATAGCCATTACACACATTAATGACCGTGATTTATGATTGAATGTATATTGTTTTATTGTCTTTTTGTTGCATCATTGTATTATATCTATACATGTTATGTTTGTTGTATTTTCACATGGACCTCTGGCAACATGCGTTACTTGTATGTACCTTCATACACTGTACTAGTATACCATATTTGATCATGGGTCATTTTTGACCTACTTCATATGTTATAATGTTTGTTTGTATTTGATGAAATAAAAACTACTTCTACATGCCGACGGTATAAACATTTGATTCGATTTGTGTATAATGTACATAATTATATTAGTCCGCTATTAACCACAACTACAATAAAACTAGATCAATTTCAGATTGGACACAAGTGCTGATGTATTCAATAGTTCTCGTCCGTACTTTGCTGATATCCAATATTCATAAAGCTGGTGAGTTTATATCTCTTCTATCCTGGACCTCACTCACATTGGAGATTCCATTCTCTGTTGTTAGTTTTTTTTTCACAACGAAACAAGCGAACTCAGAGGGAGCAAGCATAAACCAATATTGGCAGAGATACGACTTGTGTATGATCGATGTCGGTAGATAATTACCGCAGTTACATTTTCTAACGGGGTGTGAAACAGAGTGTGTACCGAATATGTTTTAACTGGATAATTACATTAAGGTAAGACTATATAGAATATACGTAGTTAGCGAAATAGACTATTATATTATATATTAGTTTCAGATATATGTTCAGATGTAATATAATGTATATATCGGATCTGAAACTTTATTTCCTCGTCTGGGATATTCGCATACATACATATAGCACAACATGGTATGTTATTTACAACTGATATACAATCTCATGACAAATATAACTTGCAGGATGGCTTTCTAATTGTCGAAACTAATGTATTTTTACAAAAACAGTATCACATAGTGTAGCCGGTCCAGTAATTCGATCAAACTCATCTACCTTTGTTTGAACATAGTTTGGTGAAAACAAACGGGGGAATAATTGTTATATATGCGTTTAAAAAGTGTTCCGTGATGAATTGTTCGGTGCAAACAGTACGGCCATAGGTTAACACAGAAACTGGGTGGTAGGGGTTAAAACAAACTAACAATTCAATAATACCACTCAATAACGGGTACGATGGTCGCCAGATCGGACAGGTGGGTTTTCTCCGGGTACTCCGGTTTCCTCCCACATGAATGACCACATATACGCTTTCATCCGCGCCAACGAGAGTGATTAATATAAGTTGTTAAAACTTGCTTAGCAATCGTTGTAAAATAAATAAAGTATAACAAAAAAAACAACAAAAAAACGGGTATGATTAAAGTGTTGATTTCTGCCTATGGAATGTTGTTCCATTTCTGCCTATGGAATGTTGTTCCATTTCTGCCTATGGAATGTTGTTCCATTTCTGCCTATGGAATGTTGTTCCATTTCTGAATACGGTTATTGTGACGGCGATGTTGGTTTGCAGCAGTAACAGTGGCAGCTTGGAATCGATTGCGAAAATGTGTTTTCATAATATAGTCATAATAAACGATGTCGATGTCGATTGTGTCTTAATAAACGATTCTTCTTCATACTATAGCGATATTGGCCACGAGTTGTAACATGCGGTCGTCCACTATGTGGTAAGTTGTTGGTATGTAATATTGTTAGAAATATTTCGCGAATATGTCCTAACGCTAGACTGGAACTCCCAGCATGCGTTGCAACGTCTTCTGTCGACATATGAGCATCGAGCATGTCAATCGTCAGTTCGCGTACATTATTGGATATTAAAAGTGGCAGAGGGTTTGCTTCAGGTGTGAAAGGTCCGGGGTACGCGCCAAGCTGCAGCCGTTACGACTGTGCCCTTAGGCAAGACACTTAAAATTCCACAGTGACTCTTCTCTCTCACTCAAGGCGATGGGTTCCATCGGGAGTGAGGTATCGAGAGCGATTAATATTATGTTGTAAGAACTTGTTTCACAATCGAGCACAAGTAAATTTGTATAAACTATATGAATGCACCATAGTACACGAGTATGTAGATGAGTATAACGATTTAATAGCGAGAAACATTCTGCCTGAGTTCCGTCTTCGCGAAAATATATTTCTGTTTATAAAATCATACGCTTTACGAAAGTCTATAAAGACACATTAGGTGCATTTTTTCTTTTTTCTTAACGTTTTTACGAGTTTCAATAATACTAGGTAAGAGTCATACTGTAATATGTCGTGCTCTGTTTCTTCTTAAAACCATTCTGCTCATCTGCAATAATTCCATTCTCTTCTACCCAAGTATCCAGGCGAGTATTTGATATATAACAATACATCTTGTACATAGACGATGCTAAAGCAATACCGTATACATTCGTTATGTCAATGTCGGTTATGTCGAATTCTCCGATTATCTCGAAGTCGAATCAAAGTCTCGTTTCAGACACTATCGTTTTACATATAACTGGATATGTTTATATCGAATTTCGTTACGTCAAACTTCGGTTATGTCGAAGTATTTTGTTCGTCCGACGGAATTCGACATAACGGATGTAGACTGCACCTCTATATGATAGTGGAACTTGGTATTGGATTTCGAATGTGTAAAACTCCGATATTAATATTTAGTACTTCACTTGGTATGTATATTGTTATCTATCTACACCGATAGCCTCTCCACGTTTTGCATTATCCGCTGCCTTTTTAACTTCAAAATAGTATGGTTATCATTAAACGGCATTGCACTCAGCATCATCAAGTGTATTATAGATAGCAGGATTATACTATGTTTTGGTTATTAAGCAAACCATCTTCTACATATGATAACAACATTCTAAATACACATCTAGGTATGACCTGTTTCTGTAGTGATTTCCACCAATTCAGTGGATATCGTGATAGCGCAGTGGATTCGCGTTCGCTTCAGGTGCGAACAGTCCGGAGTTCGAGCCCAGCTGGAGCCGTTACGATTGTGCCCTTAGGAGGCATTTAAATTCCACGTTGCCTCTTCTCTCTCCCTCGTGGCGAAGGATTCCATCAGGAATAATTTTATTTATATATTTATTTATATTTCGGGTTTTACGCCTGCATCAGCACCATTTTGGGCTATATCGCCGGCGGGCAGTTTACCTAACAACGCCTTTCCTGGGCAGGCTCCAGCGGTTAACCAGTACTTGGGTGCACCAGCCTCCGTAAGAAACTGCCAACTTTTTCATATAAATGAGACACGGCCTGAGCGGGGCTCGAACCCGTGACCATCAGTGATGATAGGTTACAGTGGTATACAAGTCAGCGACCGTAACCACTCGACCACGAGAGTGATTAATATAAGTTGAAAGAACTTGTTTCGCAATCGAGACAAACTAAACTAGTATAAACCAATCCTACCAATTGACTTCCAAAACCTGATTGTCTTCTACTTTACACCTGTGCAATAACTATGTCTGTTCAGAACCGCTCTGTCAAAAGACGGATCTGTAGTCCAGTGGTAACCCACTGGACTGGTAATCCAGGAATCACAGGTTCGATCCCCCGTCTGACCCTAATAAAATTAACAGTCTTTCAGATGGGACTTTAAACCGAGGTCACCGTGCACGTAAAAGAACCAGAGGAGACTCTGGAATGGGTATATATCTGTATCATTGCACTATCCTCCATAAATATTAAATGACTAATCTATTCAGGAGGCGTCGCTCATATGGGCAACCGGTAGCGAAGATAAATAAACGTAAAACACACACTCGGTCAAACGCGTGCGTAGTTGGATATAAATAGATTTCAGACTCATTATTTTTATTTCTAGGTATACAATTTATCCAATATCTCTCAGTTATACAGACATTAATGGACCACATGTCATTACACCATGATTTACCAGTACTATGTTTCTAATTATTGCACCAGCGAGTTTTAATAGTTGTATATAGCAATGAGATATGGGCCTACATAACATTCTTAACAAGTGTGTTTAATTATTTTATGCGAGAAAGTTATCCAGCTGGCTTGCAGTAGGTTGGTGGTTATATGCCCAATGTAGATCATACCCCGATGGAAACTATTATGCCGCGATTCATTACTTATATTTGCATTAAGTGTTCTTTCCAATGACACAAATAAAAAAAATACAGCACACTTCGCATTTAAAATGGATTTGCGAATTACCGTGTGCCGGACCTGGTAAATAGATCATGTTTGGAACTGTGCCATCTGTAATATACGCCTTTACTTGCGAGAAACTCTGAAAACACTGCGAATGTGCATGCCCGTAGCTTCGAGTGCGCATGTCTGCTGCATATCATTAGTGAGGCAATTCATACGAATATGAATACAAACAGGGCATATAATGCAATTTAGCGATGTAAGCATCACATTCTGATTGGTCCTATTTCCACCATTCAGTCTGGCCTGGTTATTAGACAAACTATAAAGTTGATATCATGTATGCTGTTTCTTGGCTACAATTTCAAATTACTGATGTACAGGTCCATTTTGGACAGCTGTTTGATGTGGTTATGGAAATATGTTTGAGCAATATGGCACTATTCAATGTGGCATCCGTGGTCCTGTGGTACAGCGTCGGATCTGGAATCGATCGTCCTGGGTTCGATACTCCGTCAGGCCACGTATGTAGTGTCATTGAACAAGACACCTCAAACACATTGCTTAGTACTGGTTAACCACGTAGGTCGGCTAAGCCTGCCCAGGAACACATGGCTACGTCCCCGCAATGGGTTTGACATTAATGGAAGTAATCAATATTGTTAATATGTTTTGTCTATAATTTAAATTATCAACACTGCTGAGAAAACACCATTTCCATGACACAGTTGAAAACAACATAAAGTGTGAACATTTTGCATTGAAATTTAGTTTAGTTTTATACAAATTTATTTTAACTCGATTGCGAAACAAGTTCTTATAACTTATATTAATCACTCTCGAGACCTCATTCCTGATGGAATCCATCGCCACGAGGGAGAGAGAAGATGCAACGTGGAAATTAAATGCCTTACCTAAGGGCACACTCGTAACGGCTCCAGCGGGGCTCGAACGCCGGACATTCCGCTCCTGAAGCGAACGCGCATCCACTGCGCTATCGTTATATACTAGAGGACATAGAAAACACACACCTACGTTATATGATTATTATTACATGAAAACGAATTAGGAAGGATTCCATCAAAGATATATCACATCTTTATTAAAATACCAGTCACTTTGACCACCTGGATACTCTTAAGATATAGTATTGTCAGAATCAAAGCTGGAACTCCAACCCCGGAAATTCCAGAAACCGGCATTAAGTTTAGACATTATTTATTTTACAACGATTGCGAAACAAGTTTCAAAACCTTATATTAATCACTCTCCTTGGCGCTGATGAATGCGTAAATGTGGTCATTCGTGTGGGAGGAAAACCGGAGTACCCGGAGAAAACCTACATGTCCGATCTGGTTACCACCGTACCATCTCACAACCTTCACTGTCCGAGGATCGAACGCGGGTTACCTTGATGAGAAGTGAGCGCGCTAACCACTGCGCTAATCGGACAGAACCCGGCTTTTAATTATCTACTAGATTGTTGTGCATATCTGAAACAACCAGGATGTCCACGATACATCGTGTCGGGTCACAAGTTCTAGCAACATTGGCTGTCGGAATGATAACCGCTCCGTTTGTCTGAATAATCACCCTCCGTGTCTGACAGAGACAGTAGTTGTGGACTATGCACAAAGTGGACATTTTATTTTCAAACTCCAGTAGGTCAATATGTCCCATGAGGTACAACAATATACATACAAACTATTAACAAATAGTCAGGGCCGTCGCTGGAGCTATTTTTATGATACGCACGGCCAAATATGCTTGTTTGTCGAGTGATCATAGCGAGCGAGTACGCTAGGGGGGTCCGGGGGCATGCCCCTCCCCTGAAATTGTTTGAAATGAGGAAGCAATTTCCTGCATTTCAGAACATTTTGTAACGTACAGGACTAAAGTTCTTACGACAATCCGTATAAAGGTAAAAATTAAGGCTAGATGTATAATATACATGATCTATCGCCCTTATCAATTAAACAAGCACGTAAAATAGCACACACTAAATTTCGAGATGCACCATATTTGCAATGGGCTATATTATTCCACCATTCCACACATCACGGCGCCTATGTATCCCTACTACCCCCCTGGGGTTTTATTGCATTTTTGGATTTTTTCATTTTTTTCATTTTCTGAGACCAATGATACGCACGTGCGTACTTGCGTATGCCCAGCGACGGGCCTGATAGTGGTGACAATTATGTGGAGAAGGCAAAGTATGCAATACAGCATGATTATATAATGATCGTATTACAATATCCCTGTACATAAACTCACTCAATTTCTAATTATTTCATCAATGTAAGATAAATACAAAGTCTCATTACATATTAATTAATGTCCGTATTTAAATAAATACACTCAATTTTCTAATTATTTCATTATTACCACCAATAAATAGTTCTTTTAATTTATACATATTTGGTCTTTTCCAAAACTAGTTATTCATATATTTCATTCTTATGTCTTTATATATTGAACATTCTAGTAACACATGGTATTCATCTTCTAAAACATTACATACTGAGCATTTTCTATCATCAAATGGTGTACTTATTGGACATATATCACCCAAGAATATTGGAATAAATCCTTGAGTGTCCCTTCCCAATTAACAAAGTGAGTGAATTCTATAGATAATTACTAACAATACGACTGAAAATGACAAAACAAATAATGCTAACGTACCGTAGCCAGAGGCAAATTCCAACCGAGGCAATCTAGGGGGGGTCAACATGTCCCCCCTTACACTTGTTGGGGTATAGAACCGATTTCCTGCATTTTTCTGATTTAATGAGTTTAATTATGTACTGACCTTTCAGCTCTCTAGCAGTCAACATTTTATACAGCAACGGGATGTTTGTTTGTATTTGATTTATTTCGTTATATTTATTTTTGCTTTGGACATTTTAACCGAGGAAGCTGCCTCGGTGTGCCTCATTGTGGCTACGGGCCTGAACGGTAGAAGCAAACCTGATAATCAATCAAATCCAAGCAAATAAACACTTCTAATCATTATATGCCGCTAGTGTAGATTTAGAATTGTATTGATTTAGCTGGCTGATTTTCAACAAATAAAGCATACAGTCAAACCTGTCTTAAGCAGCCAATCAAGGGAGTCAGAGAAAGTGGCTGCTTAGCACAGGTGGCTGCTTAATAGAGGTCAAATATATAATAAAACAACCGAATGGGAATCTGGAAATTGGCTGCTTAATGCAGGTTGGCTGCTTAATGGAGGTGACCACTAACACAGGTTTGACTGTAGTTGCAAACTATATGTCGAATGTGTAAAGGAAGATGCCTGGCTGTATTAAACTGAATACACGTTAAGATATGTAATCAAAATGGATATTGCATGACCACGTGATGTGCTACGTGTATGTCACAATTATGGTGACTCTCCGACTATTCTTGGTGGATGAAGAATCCTGGTCCCCCCCCCCGAGCAGTATTGCATGCACTGACGGGCACCCTGGTATAACCACCGAGCTACCGCAAGCCAACTAGATGGATCGAACCTACAGCGGTCATTGGCAAGTGATTTCAACTGCGTGAGCTGCACAGTTATCATATACCTCTATGATTGACTTACATCTCGTCTGTACCAGATAATACAGTATATTGCTTTGCCTTAGCGTTTAATGAACCGAAAAACTTGTGAGCGAGTCCGCAAACTTAATTACTGGACAATCGCGAGATATAAAACTAATCAATAGACATAGTCTACATATGTACATTGAGTAGAACTGGCTAGCTAATCTGAGTGATGAAGCTATTACTCTCAATATCGTCTATCTATCACATAGTATGAGGGTGTTATACTGTTGTTTGCAGCTTAAATGTAGTACGTAATCTATGTTGACATCTCAAAATGGTACCTATAGTATTTACAATAGTTTAAACTTTATTTATTTTACAACGATTGCAAAGCAAGTTCTGACAACTTATGTTAATCTTATTTTGGAGTTTATTATATACTAATATTAAATTAATTAATTGGCGCGGGCGAAAGCGTAAGTGTTGTCATTCGTGTGGGAGGAAACCGGAGTACCCGGAGAAAACCCACAGGTCCGATCTGTCGAACACCGTGCCATCTCACATACTTCCCGGTCCGAGGATCGAACCCAGGTTGCATTGGTGAGAAGCGAGTATTTACAATAACATTACCTATGCATGGTTTACATCATAAAAGCACAGTGCCACTCCACGTGGAGTTGTAAGAGATGCATACAAATATATCACAACCATTTAGCACAATATCCTTGGGATAAAGCCGCAATATCTCTAACACAATGATGAAACACTGCATGCCAGACATTGGTACTACTGGTTGGGCATTAATTTTTTTTTTAAACATTATTTATTTTACGATTGCGACACAAGCTATAACAACTTATATTAATCACTCTCGCTGGCGCGGATGAAAGCACACATGTTCGATATGGCTACCATCGTACCATCTCACATACTTCGCACACGGTCCGAGGATCGAATCCGGGTTGCACTGATGAGAAGCGAGCGCGCTAACCAGACAGCCATTTGTATTTCTGTGATCTCTTGATGAGATACAATCCTATCTTATACTATTAAACACAAATCTTTATTTTCTTTGATGAGATACAATGATTTTGGCTAATATAATATTTGTTTTCAAATTTTATTCATTTTAAGTTCCCTGCGAGCCTCAGTCCACTACAATACACCTCTGCACAACCAATTTTGAGTCCCTAATAAGAAATAGTTCTGATACAATTTTAAAAGTTAGTTTCTGTTTGCTGTCAAAATTAAAAACTACATAACAAATTCATTAGAATACATTACTTCATAATCAGAAGCTTGAGATTCGAGTTTGAGGTCTGGGAAAAGATTCAACCAATGAGAAGCTTGAGATTCGAGTTTGAGGTCTGGGAAAAGATTCAACCAATGAGAAGCTTGAGATTCGAGTTTGAGGTCTGGGAAAAGATTCAACCAATGAGAAGCTTGAGGTTTGAGTTCTGAGAAAAGTGTTATAACCTCTGAGATTGGTGCTTGATATTGTTATAGGGTACTTTTTCAACTTTTTCACACAGAGACAGATGCAACTATTGCCACCATATCCAATGCCATTCACAATGTAGTAGGCAAACAAGCATTCATAATAAAACCCAGAATTTCAGTAATATCCATTGAGGTTGATATCATCTGGCGGAGTATTCCATTCCATAACTTTGTAGCAGATGGTAATTACTAACTCTTCCTACATTGCCTTGGAAATGATTGGACACCTGATATTATAACAATCCATTTCTTAGTGTAAATTTCTGCAGCTTTTTTTTTATGCTGCCCAATGAATAATTGCTCTAGTTACTCAGTGATTGAAAACTGTTTTGTAAAAAATGTAAGATGGCATTAATTTTTCTGTCACTGCTTGAGTTTCATATTCCTTCGCTGTTGGGTGTACTTTTGTACTTTAGCTATTTTCTGATAAATCATGGTTGGGCATTGGTGATGTGAAATCCACCTTCGCTTTGATCACAACGAATATGATTAGCAGACGATAGCAAACTCAATTCAGCAGTGTGGAAGTCGTGATAGCGCAGTGGTAGCGCGTTCGCTTCATGTGCGAAAGGTCTGGAGTTCCAGTCCCGCTGGAGCCGTTACGATTGTGCCTTTAGGCAAGGCATTTAAATTCCACGTTGCCTCTTCTCTCTCCCTCGTGGCGATGGATTCCGTCAGACATGAGGTCTCGAGAGTGATTAATATAAGTTGAAAGATCTTGTTTCGCAATCGAGCTAAACTAAATTTGTATAAACTTGAGCAGTTAGAAATATGTCTATGTGCGTGGGTTGATTTTTACTCTATGGTATTGGCTTTGTGTCTGTGTGTTTTATGTTTATTTATCATCGCTACCGGTTGCCCATATGAGCGACGCCTCCTGAAGAGATTAGTCATATCCCTCCCTGGTACATTTGTAATATAACAACAACAACAACAACAACAACAACGGCAATACATTTATTGCATAAAACACATAATATGATTATAGAAAAAATATATATACATATATAATATTATATATATACCATGCAACCGGAAGTCATTGCATTTGAAATATCACGTCATACAAACCAGCATTGGAAATACTAAATCACTTTATTATGTTACATGTTCACGCCTTGTAAAGTCTCACGGTTTGGCCGTGAGTCTCACGCTACATGCGCATACCTGCCAAGTATCACAGTTTGGCCGTGAGTCTCACGTTACATGTGCATACTTGCCAAGTCTCATGGTTTTGCCGTAAGTCTCACGTTACATGTGCATACTTGCCAAGTCTCACGGTTTGGCCGTGAATCTCACGTTACATGTACATACCTGCCAAGTCTCACGGTTTGGCCGTGAGTCTCACGTTACATGTGCATACCTGCCAAGTATCAAGGCTTGGCCGTAAGTCTCACGTTACATGTGCATACTTGCCAAATCTCACGGTTTGGCCGTGAGTATCACGTTACATGTGCATACCTGCCAAGTCTCACGGTTTGGCCGTAAGTCTCACGTTACATGTGCATACTTGCCAAGTCTCACGGTTTGGCCGTGAGTCTCACGTTACATGTGCATACTTGCCAAGTCTCACGGTTTGGCCGTGAGTCTCACGTTACATGTGCATACTTGCCAAGTCTCACGGTTTGGCCGTGAGTCTCACGCATGTTCCAATGAAATCACGGTTTCAGGACGATTTTCTAATTTCTCACACATTACAAAATAATAAACAATATTAAAATCATGTACATGTGAATACATATTTTCTTTAATCCTGGATCAACCAGTACTAATCAATATGGATACATCTTGCGCTGGGAAAACTCGACAGTCCTGAGTCCTGTCTGGGATCGAACTCAAGACCCCATTATCCTATGATAACTCTACGTCGTCCATATGCTTTGAGCAAGGACAACATTTTGATAAACTAGGACATTTAATTCATTAAAATGAAACAAACTAATGCATAATGAACGAAGATTCTTTATACAAATTTATTTTAGCTCGATTGCGAAACAAGTTATTTCAACTTATATAAATCAATCTCGAGACCTCATTCCTGATGGAATCCATCGCCACGAGGGAGAGAGAAGAGGCAACGTGGAATTTAAATGCCTTGCCTAAGGGCACACTCGTAACGGCTCCAGTGGGGCTCGAACTCCGGACCTTTCGCACCTGAAGCGAACACACATCCACTGCGCTATCACGACTTCCACCTGAATGAAGATTCTGGTATAATAATTGAATGCAACAGTTGTGAAAATCACCCCAGAATGCACCACATACGATCTAAGGAAAAGCACATGTCACTGGAAATTCACAAATAGAAATAACATTCACAACACAAGACAGTTGACGTGTACTTGATTTGTAAGCATGCTGTTTTCGGAATATGTCCAGGTTCATTTACGTGTTTCACCCTACTTAACGGAGGGCATGATTTGACAGATTATATACGAAGCTCCAGTAATTGAGAGCCACACAAGACATATTTCTCTGAAAAAGGTTCGGACAATTAGCATCAGGAAATGTGACTTAAAATGGCAATTATATTTGAGCACGGATGTGACTAGATACGGAAGGGCAAGAGAGCAGCTTGTCATTTACTAAAACAGATTGTTTAATCATATTGTATTGCAAATCAATAGTAAATATGTCATGCAGAAATAAATAAAAACATAGCATGCATTGCAGATGGTATGGGCCACACGTTTTAACAACATTAGACAACTGCCCTCGCATCAGACAATGGCGCGCACCAGCCCGCACCAGACAACTGCCCGCACCAGACAACGGCCCGCACCAGACAACTGCCCGCACAAGACAACGGCCCGCACCAGACAACTGCCCGCACCAGACAACGGCCCGCACCAGACAACGGCCCGTACCAGACAACGGCCCGTACCAGACAACTGCCCGCACTAGACAACGGCCCGCACCAGACAACGGCCCGCACCAGACAACTGCCCGCACCAGACAACGGCCCGCACCAGACAACTGCCCGCATCAGACAATGGCCCGTACCAGATAACGGCCCGTACTAGACAACTGCCCGCACCAGACAACGGCCCGCACCAGACAACTGCCCGCATCAGACAATGGCCCGTACCAGATAACGGCCCGTACTAGACAACTGCCCGCACCAGACAACGGCCCGCACCAGACAACTGCCCGCATCAGACAATGGCCCGTACCAGATAACGGCCCGTACTAGACAACTGCCCGCACCAGACAACTGCCCGCACCAGACAACTGCCCGCATCAGACAACTGCCCGCACCAGACAACTGCCCGCATCAGACAACTGCCCGCACTAGACAACGGCCCGCACCAGACAACGGCCCGCACCAGACAACTGCCCGCACCAGACAACGGCCCGCACCAGACAACGGCCCGCACCAGACAACGGCCCGCACAGACAACGGCCCGCACCAGACAACGGCCCGCACCAGACAACGGCCCGCACCAGACAACGGCCCGCACCAGACAACGGCCCGCACCAGACAACGGCCCGCACCAGACAACGGCCCGCACCAGACAACGGCCCGCACCAGACAACGGCCCGCACCAGACAACTGCCCGCATCAGACAATGGCCCGTACCAGATAACGGCCCGTACTAGACAACTGCCCGCACCAGACAACGGCCCGTACCAGATAACGGCCCGTACTAGACAACTGCCCGCACCAGACAATGGCCCGTACCAGATAACGGCCCGCACCAGACAACGGCCCGTACCAGATAACGGCCCGTACTAGACAACTGCCCGCACCAGACAATGGCCCGCACCAGACAACTGCCCGCACCAGACAACTGCCCGCACCAGACAACTGCCCGCACCAGACAACTGCCCGCACCAGACAACTGCCCGCACCAGACAACTGCCCGCACCAGACAACTGCCCGCACCAGACAACTGCCCGCACCAGACAACTGCCCGCACCAGACAACGGCCCGCACCAGACAACGGCCCGCACCAGACAACTGCCCGCACCAGACAACTGCCCTGCCAGAAAAGGTTTAGTTTAATCATATGTTATTGCATTAATTCTATATATACAATGTACAGAACAAACAAATAAACACACGCGTATAATTATGCATATTATATACGATGTATGTGATTGTTGAGCACAATAATTGTCAATAAATTAGTTACGGCCCTCCCCAAAATGGGCAACCGGTAGCGACGATAAATAAACGTAAAACAAAAATTATTATTGTAAATACTCGCTTCTCACCAATGCAACCTGGGTTCGATCTTCGGACCGGGAGGTATGTGAGATGGCACGGTGTTCGCCAGATCGGACAGGTGGGTTTTCTCCGGGTACTCCGGTTTCCTCCCACACGAATGACCACATAATTATACGCTTTCATCCGCGCCAACGAGAGTGATTAATATAAGTTGATAAAGCTTGTTATGCAATCGTTGTAAAATAAATAAAGTTTAAACTTTGTTTTAATGTATCATACCTACATAAGCAAATAATACAATCGAGCTCCTGTATAGACACGTTAGCCTGGGAACCGGCGTCGATATATGTTGCCTGGTCAGTCAAATCAATATAGTCTAACACCGATACTATTAATTGAGCCGTATTGAGTTTCTGATCATGTCATTTTGCCAGAAGTTACAAAGTGAACAATTGACTGACACCCAGGCTATATACATGTGGAAGTCGTGATAGCGCAGTGGATGCGCGTTCTCTTCAGGTGCGAAAGGTCCGGAGTTCGAGCCCCGTTGGATCCGGTACGATTGTTTCCTTAGGCAATGCATTTAAATTCCACGTTGCCTCTTCTCTCTCCCTCATGGGGATGGATTCCATCAGGATCGAGGTCTCGAGAGTGATTAATATAAGTTGAAAGAACTTGTTTTGCAATCCCGCTAAAATAAATTTGTATAAATTATATACATGTATGTAAAGCTATATGTTTTTTTCAAGTAATACCTTTATTGATGCTGTTATTATTTGTTTATTATTAATATTATGTATGAAATCCTTGAACAAATGTTGCAGTATGAAGTTTCAAAGAATTATATTCACATACTTATGTAAGTGTACACGTGATTGTCTTAGAACCAGAAAAACGATTACATATAATATATGTAATAGAAGGACGACTTAAAACTCACGCTGCATAATACACACTCGGATAGTGTATTGATTGAATGTATATAAATATGTAATAGATGGATGATTGAAAACTCACTCTGCATAATACACACTCGGATAGTTTTTATGTGAATGTATATAAATATGTAATAGATGATTGATTGAAAACTCACTCTGCATAATACACACTCGGATAGTGTATTGAGTGAATGTATATAAATATGTAATAGAAGGACGATTGAAAACTCACTCTGCATAATACACACTCGGATAGTGTATTGAGTGAAAGCATATATATTATAAAAGTGCATAATTGAGTAAATAAATATACAAACATGTTGACAATAACATGAAACCCTATCCAACATAATAGTATATACCACATCCCTACTGGAACATCCGGGAATCATATAGGAACCAACTATTGTTGCAGAATTCCAACTACGTAAATAGATTGAACCTGGCCATTTCTGGGTTCCAGCTCAAGTCTGTATTTCTATGTGCACACCAGTGAAAGCTTGGAACTAGTTTCCTGAAAACAATTGGACAATTGTAATACCTATAATACGAATACATAGCAGTAAATCTTATCACATAAATTCCCATTCGTCCAGAAAATTAGACTCAGAAAATATTCAAATAATGTTGTACAGAAATGCAGTTGCTATGGTGTTTGTGTAGAGAATGCAGCCAGTACAATCGAATACCGCTGGCATTCGTGCAGCTAATAGGCCACACTACATTTAACATTGTCTGCTCACTATCATCAGATCGCCTTACATAATTCCAGTTGACAAGCGAACAAAGGGTCACACACATTAATGAATTTCATCTGTCTGTGTACTTGATAAGTTCAAAACATAGTGTTAGCGGGTTTCTACCGTCTGCATAATTATATTGATTAACAGAATGGCAAACCATAAATTGCTTCCATTGTCTGCATGTATTGGTTAAGACAGTCGCACATTTTAAACTAGTTATGTCTTATGCATTTAAGAACATCGCGAGTTCTATGTATGCATTGAAGCCGTGATAGCTCAGTTGTTTCGCGTTCGCTTCAGTTGCGAAAGGCCCGCTGTTCGAGCCCCACTGGAGCTGTTACGAGTTACCCTTAGGCAAGGCTTTTAAATTCTACGTTGCTTCTTCTCTCTCCCTCGTGGCGATGGATTCCATCAGGAATGATGTATCGAGAGTTATTACTATAAGTTGTAAGAATTTGTTTCGCAATCGAGCTAATATAAATGTGTATAAACTAAGATATTCCATAAGTTGTGAGAACTTGTTTCCTCACATTTCAACAATGTCCATTGTAGTTCATAACCGTGATTTTCAGCGGTATATCAAAGGCCATTCTCAAATATATAAGAGATGTAGAAGCAACCAGATACGACACTATAAGCGGAGAACAGTGCTTAATAGAATAACTGTTTCTTTTCACGATGACATATGCAACACAAAACGCTAATTTGTCAAACTATAAGAATTATATATATCGCTTAATATTTATATATATTAAAGCGACACTACATCGGTGAAAACGCATATGTCTACAGAATGTAATTTCCTATTATAGGGTATAATTTATTTTCCAATATTTGCCTCAACATATAAACAAGCGTCGTATACGCGGTTTGTTGACATAACAAAATAATGCAAATAGGGTCGACATTCATGCGTAATACAACGCATGTATCCTGAATAACACGATGTATGGTACAGATTTACCGTTATATCTCACATGTGTGCCTTTCTTTGTAGACTAATCTTAGTTAAATTATCTCTAAACGAAGGTATCGCTCATTTAGTATTGACTCCAATGAGAAACAAATGTCATTTCAGGAGCATAGATGACAGTTATATGATATCCTACTTTCACTTGAAAGTGTATAGACAACAAAAAAACTTGTTTATTGATTCAATATTAGTGTTCGAATGTATTCAGAAGAATTTGTAGTAGCAATGCATTTATACACGAAAACATGCATTATATTTGCTTTTTGCAATGTAATGTCGCTTTAATATGTTTCTTCCGTGTAAATAACCTGATGACTCGTATGTGGTTAAGCAACGTGTGCATGCTGCTCAGTATTGCCGGGTGAATAAAGAATAGATTACGTTTAGCAATATTGATATAAAGTGTATCCTGTGGAGCAGTTAAAACGTTTTCCTTTGCACTGGCTTATTGCCGTCAGAACAACTAATCCCGCAATCTGTGCTACACGTAATGAACTTATAATTTATGTTAGCTTAAGTCTAACGTATAATAATAAACCCAACTTTATATTCAGACAGATATATATGACCTAAAACAACAGTTGATGTAGCTGACATCGAATCTCAAATTAATTCATTCAATATACGCCCATGTTATTCTATTGTAGTCATCTGAATGCTCCCGGCGTTTGCTGATAGTAGAATGTTATGAATAAAGTACACTTTGTTCATACTAGATACTGCAAATTCAATAGCTTAGAGTGTTAAGCAAATAGAATACACGGTCTCTCTCATGTATAGGTGTCCGGAAGTCGTGGTAGCGCGTTCGCTTCAGGTAGGAAATGCCCTAGTTCGTGCCCAGCTGAAGTCGTTGCGAGTATGCCATGATACAAGGCAATGTGGAATTTAAATGTCAGTGGTAGCGCGTTCGCTTCAGGTGTGAAAGGCCCGCAGTTCGAGCTCCGCTGGAGAAGTTACGAGTTGCCCTTAGGCAAGGCTTTTAAATTCCACATTGCTTCTTCGCTTTCCCTCGTGGCGATGGATTCCACCAGGAATGAGGTCTCGAGAGCGATTAACTTAAGTCGTTACGAGAATGCCACGATGCAAGCCATTTACATTCCACATGTCCTCTTCTCTCTCCCTCATTGCGATATATTCCACCAGGAATGAGGTCTCGAGAGCGATTAACTTAAGTCGTTACGAGAATCCCACGATGCAAGCCATTTACATTCCACATGTCCTCTTCTCTCTCCCTCATTGCGATATATTCCACCAGGAATGAGGTCTCGAGAGCGATTAACTTAAGTCGTTACGAGAATGCCACGATGCAAGCCATTTACATTCCACATGTCCTCTTCTCTCTCCCTCATTGCGATATATTCCACCAGGAATGAGGTCTCGAGAGCGATTAACTTAAGTCGTTACGAGAATGCCACGATGCAAGCCATTTACATTCCACATGTCCTCTTCTCTCTCCCTCATGGCGATATATTCCATCAGGAATGAGGTATCGAGAGCGATTAACTTAAGTCGTTACGAGAATGCCACGATGCAAGCCATTTACATTCCACATGTCCTCTTCTCTCTCCCTCATTGCGATATATTCCACCAGGAATGAGGTCTCGAGAGCGATTAACTTAAGTCGTTACGAGAATGCCACGATGCAAGCCATTTACATTCCACATGTCCTCTTCTCTCTCCCTCATTGCGATATATTCCACCAGGAATGAGGTCTCGAGAGCGATTAACTTAAGTCGTTACGAGAATGCCACGATGCAAGCCATTTACATTCCACATGTCCTCTTCTCTCTCCCTCATTGCGATATATTCCACCAGGAATGAGGTCTCGAGAGCGATTAACTTAAGTCGTTACGAGAATGCCACGATGCAAGCCATTTACATTCCACATGTCCTCTTCTCTCTCCCTCATGGCGATATATTCCATCAGGAATGAGGTATCGAGAGCGATTAACTTAAGTCGTTACGAGAATGCCACGATGCAAGCCATTTACATTCCACATGTCCTCTTCTCTCTCCCTCATTGCGATATATTCCACCAGGAATGAGGTCTCGAGAGCGATTAACTTAAGTCGTTACGAGAATGCCACGATGCAAGCCATTTACATTCCACATGTCCTCTTCTCTCTCCCTCATGGCGATATATTCCATCAGGAATGAGGTCTCGAGAGCGATTAACTTAAGTCGTTACGAGAATGCCACGATGCAAGCCATTTACATTCCACATGTCCTCTTCTCTCTCCCTCATGGCGATATATTCCATCAGGAATGAGGTATCGAGAGCGATTAACTTAAGTCGTTACGAGAATGCCACGATGCAAGCCATTTACATTCCACATGTCCTCTTCTCTCTCCCTCATTGCGATATATTCCACCAGGAATGAGGTCTCGAGAGCGATTAACTTAAGTCGTTACGAGAATGCCACGATGCAAGCCATTTACATTCCACATGTCCTCTTCTCTCTCCCTCATGGCGATATATTCCACCAGGAATGAGGTCTCGAGAGCGATTAACTTAAGTCGTTACGAGAATGCCACGATGCAAGCCATTTACATTCCACATGTCCTCTTCTCTCTCCCTCATTGCGATATATTCCACCAGGAATGAGTTCTCGAGAGCGATTAACTTAAGTCGTTACGAGAATGCCACGATGCAAGCCATTTACATTCCACATGTCCTCTTCTCTCTCCCTCATGGCGATATATTCCATCAGGAATGAGGTCTCGAGAGCGATTAACTTAAGTCGTTACGAGAATGCCACGATGCAAGCCATTTACATTCCACATGTCCTCTTCTCTCTCCCTCATGGCGATATATTCCATCAGGAATGAGGTATCGAGAGCGATTAACTTAAGTCGTTACGAGAATGCCACGATGCAAGCCATTTACATTCCACATGTCCTCTTCTCTCTCCCTCATGGCGATATATTCCATCAGGAATGAGGTCTCGAGAGCGATTAACTTAAGTCGTTACGAGAATGCCACGATGCAAGCCATTTACATTCCACATGTCCTCTTCTCTCTCCCTCATGGCGATATATTCCATCAGGAATGAGGTATCGAGAGCGATTAACTTAAGTCGTTACGAGAATGCCACGATGCAAGCCATTTACATTCCACATGTCCTCTTCTCTCTCCCTCATGGCGATATATTCCATCAGGAATGAGGTCTCGGGAGCGATTAACTTAAGTCGTTACGAGAATGCCACGATGCAAGCCATTTACATTCCACATGTCCTCTTCTCTCTCCCTCATTGCGATATATTCCACCAGGAATGAGGTCTCGAGAGCGATTAACTTAAGTCGTTACGAGAATGCCACGATGCAAGCCATTTACATTCCACATGTCCTCTTCTCTCTCCCTCATTGCGATATATTCCACCAGGAATGAGGTCTCGAGAGCGATTAACTTAAGTCGTTACGAGAATGCCACGATGCAAGCCATTTACATTCCACATGTCCTCTTCTCTCTCCCTCATGGCGATATATTCCATCAGGAATGAGGTCTCGAGAGCGATTAACTTAAGTCGTTACGAGAATGCCACAATGCAAGCCATTTACATTCAACATGTCCTCTTCTCTCTCCCTCATGGCGATATATTCCATCAGGAATGAGGTCTCGAGAGCGATTAACTTAAGTCGTTACGAGAATGCCACGATGCAAGCCATTTACATTCCACATGTCCTCTTCTCTCTCCCTCATGGCGATATATTCCATCAGGAATGAGGTATCGAGAGCGATTAACTTAAGTCGTTACGAGAATGCCACGATGCAAGCCATTTACATTCCACATGTCCTCTTCTCTCTCCCTCATTGCGATATATTCCACCAGGAATGAGGTCTCGAGAGCGATTAACTTAAGTCGTTACGAGAATGCCACGATGCAAGCCATTTACATTCCACATGTCCTCTTCTCTCTCCCTCATTGCGATATATTCCACCAGGAATGAGGTCTCGAGAGCGATTAACTTAAGTCGTTACGAGAATGCCACTATGCAAGCCATTTACATTCCACATGTCCTCTTCTCTCTCCCTCATTGCGATATATTCCACCAGGAATGAGGTCTCGAGAGCGATTAACTTAAGTCGTTACGAGAATGCCACGATGCAAGCCATTTACATTCCACATGTCCTCTTCTCTCTCCCTCATTGCGATATATTCCACCAGGAATGAGGTCTCGAGAGCGATTAACTTAAGTCGTTACGAGAATGCCACGATGCAAGCCATTTACATTCCACATGTCCTCTTCTCTCTCCCTCATGGCGATATATTCCATCAGGAATGAGGTCTCGAGAGAGATTAACTTAAGTCGTTACGAGAATGCCACGATGCAAGCCATTTACATTCCACATGTCCTCTTCTCTCTCCCTCATTGCGATATATTCCACCAGGAATGAGGTATGGAGAGCGATTAACTTAAGTCGTTACGAGAATGCCACGATGCAAGCCATTTACATTCCACATGTCCTCTTCTCTCTCCCTCATGGCGATATATTCCATCAGGAATGAGGTATCGAGAGCGATTAACTTAAGTCGTTACGAGAATGCCACGATGCAAGCCATTTACATTCCACATGTCCTCTTCTCTCTCCCTCATGGCGATATATTCCATCAGGAATGAGGTCTCGAGAGCGATTAACTTAACGCTGTAAAACATAGTGTTATATTTACTATATGTATTAATCTTCCTGTCATAATTATAGACACACATTTGGTGAAGATAAGCAGTCACAGACGGAACTGTAGTCCAGTGCCTAACACGCTGGACTAGTAATCCAGGGATCGCAGGTTCGATCCCCCGTCTGACTCTAATAAAATTAACAATCTTTCAGATGTGACTTTAAACCGAGGTCTCGTGTCAGTGCTTTACACCGTGCACGTACTACCCGGGAGGACTCTGGAACGGGTTTCTGTCTGTATCATTGCACTATCGTACACATCTCTAAAATGATTAATCTCTTCGGGAGGCGTCGCGCAATCGGTAGCGACGATAAATAAACGTAAAGCACACACAAGATAAGTAAGCAGTTGCTTCGAGATGCATTCCTGTTGACAATCATTGACGTTATCACAGTTAGCATGCATGTGTGATCATTATGCACCCATTCATCAGCCTCCGTCCGTCTTATGAGACGATGGATTGCGCTCTTGTTGAACATCTTCTGCGGTGACTGAGTAGGCCTATTCTTGAGTGGCAGTCTCTGTTGCAGTCATCGCAGGTGAAAATCGAGTCATCCAGTTTGGTTGATGCCTTTCGCTTCTGTCGTTTCTGCTCACGAAGCCGAGTTCGCTCAGCCTCGCCTCGTCTGACCCCAGCTTTCACAACGTGTCTCCATGATGACCGGTTTGATGCTGTGTCCTCCCAAGACTCTATGTTGATTTGCGCTGAACGCAGGTCCCTCTTACAAGCGTCCCTGTATCTTAGGTGGGGGCGACCAGTTGGACGTGATCCTTGTTCAAGTTGACCGTACAGTAGATCTTGCGCCCATTATTACTGAAGTATTTCAGAATAGGAATGAAATCAAAGGCATTTTAAATGTATTCGAAAATAATAAGCTCTATTGTTTCTAACCCAGTCATATTTAGAAAAATAGTATACCGAATTTGGACGAAAATCGTTGAGCCTTTTCCACAGCCACTCACATTCTAGTCTAGCCAGGGTTCCAGTATGTCGATTGTTCACCAATTTACTTCTGGGAAAATGACATTATCAGAAACTCAATACGGCCCAATTAATGATCTCTGTATTAAAATATATTTATATGATTGATCAGGTAAGATATATCGACGCCTGTTCCCAGGCTAATTCTAGTTACGTGATCGTAATTTAAGCAGTTGTTTTTACAAGTTTCTAAAACATTATTGTTTAAATCAATTCTTATTCGGATGTAGAGAGGACCACGTATATATGGATAGTACTGGTTCCCTGTTAGGAACAAACAACATATGATGCACCGCTTAATGCGTTGCGTTTATCTGTATGATTCATTGGAAAACACACCAGGAATATAGATATGCCTATGATTCGATTTAATGAGTACAATTATAGCTGATGAATGATAGAAAGATAAATATATGCATACTAAATTCCTCCTCCATACAACAGGGGAATTTCCCTGTTTAATTTGATGAATAATGGATGATATGTGATAGCATTTACGGAAGTGTAATGTATGGACGCCTATACTTCAAGGGATAGCATTTACGGACGTGTAATGTATGGACGTCTGACCAAAACAACAAAAACCCAACCAAAACAACAAAAACCCTACTTCAAGGGATAGCATTTACGGACGTGTAATGTATGGACGCCTATACTTCAAGGGATAGCATTTACGGACGTGTAATGTATGGACGCCTATACTTCAAGGGATAGCATTTACGGAAATGTAATGTATGGACTCCTGTACTTCAAGGGATAGCATTTACAGAAGTGTAATGTATGGAGGCCTATACTTCAAGGGATAGCATTTACGGAAGTGTACTGTATGGACGCCTATGCTTCAAAGTAGATGCTGTTACGATAGTGTATGTGTGTGTTTGACGTTTATTTATCGTCGCTACAGGTTGCCCATATGAGCGACGCCTCCTGAAGAGATTAGTCATTTTAAATGTTGGAGGATAGTGCAATGATACAGACAGATACCCATTCCAGAGTCTCCTCTGGTTCTTTTACGTGCACGGTGTAAAGCACCGACACGAGAACTCTGTTTAACTTCCTATCTGAACTATTGTTAATTTTATTATATATACTTTATTTATTTTACAATGATTGCGAAGCAAGTTTTAACAACTTATATTAATCACTCTCGTTGGCTCGGATGAAAGCGTATATGTGGTCATTCATGTGGGAGGAAACCGGAGTGCGAGCCCCGCTAGAGCCGGTACGATTGTGCCTGTAGGCAAGGCATTTAAATTTCGCGTTGACTCTTTTGTCTCCATCGTGGCGATGGATTCCATAAGGAATGAGGTATCAAGAGTGATTAATATAAGTTATAGAACTTGTTTCGCAATCGAGCTAAAATAAATGTGTACAAACTAAGAAATTCCAAATTCTATTTCAATAATGACTTGTAGGAAAATGGTAACCAAACAAGCAGCAGGTTGCTTTCTCCTCAATCCTACATACATGTACATGCTATTTATACTTGACTCTGTTTATTCAAAGAAATAAATATTGCTTAAACTAATGACTTGTGTTTCTGTAAACAGCTAACATAACAACAACAACAACAACAACAACAACAATAACAACACTAAGAAGAAGTCACATTACCGTCTCCGTGTCCTAGTGGTTAAGGCCTCCGTCTACGGATCGGGAGGTCGAAGGTTCGAATCTCGTCAGGGGTTCGTTCTGATACGGCCTGGTTGGTGAGCCGCCAGATAGTTAAATAATGGTTACCGAAGGCCTGGCGCCAGGTATGCACGCATAGGATTCGTGAAGTACTGATGTTCATATGTATATATACATGCATCAACAGTAACTATATACTCACATAGGATTCGTGAAGTACTGATGTTCATATGTATATATACACGCATCAACAGTAACTATATACTCACATAGGATTCGTGAAGTACTGATGATCATATGTATATATACAGGCATCAACAGTAACTATATACTCACATAGGATTCGTGAAGTACTGATGTTCATATGTATATATACAGGCATCAACAGTAACTATATACTCACATAGGATTCGTGATGTACTGATGTTCATATGTATATATACAGGCATCAACAGTAACTATATACTCACATAGGATTCATGAAGTACTGATGTTCATATGTATATATACAGGCATCAACAGTAACTATATACTCACATAGGATTCGTGAAGTACTGATGTTCATATGTATATATACAAGCATCAACAGTAACTATATACTCACATAGGATTCGTGAAGTACTGATGTTCATATGTATATATACAGGCATCAACAGTAACTATATACTCACATAGGATTCGTGAAGTACTGATGTTCATATGTATATATACACGCATCAACAGTAACTATATACTCACATAGAATAGTTATAGTTCTAATTTGACTATTTATTAACTTAATAGTTTATACAAATATATTTTAGCTCGATTGCGAAACAAGTTCTTACAACTTATATTAATCACTCTCGAGACCTCATTCCTGATGGAATCAATCGCCACGAGGGAGAGAGAAGAGGCAACGTGGAATTTAAATGCCTTGCCTAAGGGCACAATCGTAACGGCTCCAGTGGATTTCGAACTCCGGACCTTTCGCACCTGAAGCGAACACGCATCCACTGCGCTATCACGACTTCCACTAATATTATAATATAATGTTCTCTTAATAATACAGTACATACTGAACACATGTTTATCTACAATGCTTGTAATTATATGTTAACAATTGTATTCGTATAATTGCAATCAGTTTAACAAGAGTGTTTATATCAGTATTTACTAATATTCGACGTTTCATCGTATAGTCGAGTATTTTTGTCCAATTGATAACAAAACTTGTTATGTTATACTAGAATGATTCGAGAGTTATTGTTCGAGAGCTCCGTGCTTTGTAAACCAGTTTTAGCGACCGCTTCTCGTCGAGGGAACACACACCCAAACATTTCCAATTCAATTGATTATTGATGTACTTTGCATGTTATTGTTATTTAAATGTTTTACAAGGATGGGGACCCACATCTAGGTGGTAGTACTATGGGGACAGTACGCTCGCTTGCCGGTAACGGTGACAAAGGGTTACAAGGTTCCAGATTTTTTACTTTTTACTATCAAAATTGGCGTTTTCTCTCTGGTTTTACCTGGGCGATACGGCCACCGATTGCAGAACATGTAAATAAATTAGAATATCGCCTTTGTGTATATGTTTCCTAAAATAGAAGCGTCCCCTCGCAAACTGCAGACTGAGTTTGTTCTTTATTTGATACTATTAGTTTTGTATGGATGAGTAAGGACTATATGGCATGCACAGTTTTGTATAGATGAGTATGGACTATATGGCATGCACAGTTTTGTATAGATGAGTATGGACTATATGGCATGCACAGTTTTGCATAGATGAGTATGGACTATATGGCATGCACAGTTTTGTATAGATGAGTATGGACTATATGGCATGCACAGTTTTGTATAGATGAGTATGGACTATATGGCATGCACAGTTTTGTATAGATGAGTATGGACTATATGGCATGCACAGTTTTGTATAGATGAGTATGGACGTTACGGTATAAAGTGTTTGTTTATTATAGTGTCACCCCTATACAAAGGGCCAGTCATTTCTGACTTATGGGTCACCTCTTTTTATCAGCATAGGTACTTCCCGAATCCTATGCTTATATACCAGACGCCAGACTGGTAGGCACTAGGTAGCCAGTAGTTAACTAGCTGGCGGCTCAGTGGTAACTCTCATAACAGAGATTACTTTTAAACAACCTAAGCATATCAAGGAATGAACGCCTATCTAAATTCCCAAACCATTCCGGGGTAAACGTTAGCCTGGGTTCCACTATGTGGATTGTTAAACCTATTTGCTCGTGGAAATACGACAAAATTAATATAATAAATGTATTATCAGAAACTCAATACGGCTCAATTAAAGGTCGAGTGTTAAATATATACAGACAAGGCAAAGTCTATCAACGCCTGTTCCCAGGATATGTGGACGTATCAATAACTATATGTTTGAATATGTCACAAAGGGCATTCATATCAGTAGCGTTATTATTAGAAAACACATTGGGAAATCCATAGTTGTTCAGCAAAGATTGTACAGTGTATACCAAGGTTTTACAACCTTTGTTGCAATCCTTGCTGGTACACTATCCTTGCTGGTACAATATCCTTGCTGGTACAATATCCTTGCTGGTACAATATTCTTGCTGGTACAATATTCTTGCTGGTACAATATCCTTGCTGGTACAATATTCTTGCTGGTACAATATTCTTGCTGGTACAATATCCTTGCTGGTACAATATTCTTGCTGGTACAATATTCTTGCTGGTACAATATCCTTGCTGGTACAATATCCTTGCTGGTACAATATTCTTGCTGGTACAATATCCTTGCTGGTACAATATCTTTGCTGGTACAATATTCTTGCTGGTACAATATTCTTGCTGGCTGGTACAATATTCTTGCTGGTACAATATTCTTGCTGGTACAATATTCTTGCTGGTACAATATTCTTGCTGGTACACTATCCTTGCTGGTACACTATCCTTGCTGGTACAATATTCTTGCTGTTACAATATCCTTGCTGGTACAATATCCTTGCTGGTACAATATTCTTGCTTGTACAATATTCTTGCTGGTACAATATCCTTGCTGATACAATATTCTTGCTGGTACAATATCCTTGCTGGTACACTATTCTTGCTGGTACAATATCCTTGCTGGTACACTATTCTTGCTGGTACAATATTCTGATTAATAATATTATATTGTCTGAATCTTTAATTTTACACAAGTATTTTACTATGTTAATATATCGTGACATAATACATATATCTAGTTAATGTACAATCCGGGTACATATATATCTAGTTAATGTACAATCCGGGTACATATATATCTAGTTAATGTACAATCCGGGTACATATATATCTGGTTAATGTACAATCCGGGTACATATATATTTAGTTAATGTACAATGCGGGTACATATATATCTAGTTAATGTACAGTGCGGGTACATATATATCTGGTTAATGCACAGTGCGGATACATATATATCTAGTTAACGCACAATGCGGGTACATATATATCTAGTTAATGTACAATGCGGGTACATATATATCTAGTTAATGTACAATCCGGGTACATATATATTTAGTTAACGCACAATGCGGGTACATATATATATAGTTAATGTACAATGCGGGTACATATATATCTAGTTAATGTACAATCCGGGTACATATATATTTAGTTAATGTACAATCCGGGTACATATATATTTAGTTAATGTACAATGCGGGTACATATATATCTAGTTAATGTACAATTCGGGTACATATATATTTAGATAATGTACAATGCGGGTACATATATATCTAGTTAATGTACAGTGTGGGTACATATATATCTGGTTAATGCACAGTGCGGATACATATATATCTAGTTAACGCACAATGCGGGTACATATATATCTAGTTAATGTACAATGCGGGTACATATATATCTTGTTAATGTACAATCCGGGTACATATATATTTAGTTAATGTACAATGCGGGTACATATATATCTAGTTAATGTACAATGCGGGTACATATATATCTAGTTAATGTACAATCCGGGTACATATATATTTAGTTAATGCACAGTGCGGGTACATATATATCTAGTTAATGTACAATGCGGGTACGTATATATCTAGTTAATGTACAATCCGGGTACATATATATTTAGTTAATGTACAATGCGGGTATATATATATAGTTAATGCACAGTGCGGGTACATATATATATAGTTAATGCACAGTGCGGGTACATATATATATAGTTAATGCACAGTGCGGGTACATATATATCTAGTCAATGCACAGTGCGGGTACATATATATCTAGTCAATGCACAGTGCGGGTACATATATATCTAGTTAATGTACAGTGCGGGTACATATATATCTAGTTAATGCACAGTGTGGGTACATATATATCTAGTTAATGTACAATGCGGGTACATATATATCTAGTTAATGTACAATCCGGGTACATATATATTTATTTAATGTACAATGCGGGTACATATATATCTAGTTAATGTAAAATCCGGGTACATATATATTTAGTTAATGTACAATGCGGGTACATATATATATAGTTAATGCACAGTGTGGGTACATATATATATATAGTTAATGCACAGTGCGGGTACATATATATATAGTTAATGCACAGTGTGGGTACATATATATCTAGTCAATGCACAGTGCGGGTACATATATATCTAGTTAATGTACAGTGCGGGTACATATATATCTAGTAAATGCACAGTGCGGGTATATATATATCTAGTTAATGTACAATGCGAGTACATATATATCTAGTTAATGTACAGTGCGGGTACATATATATCTAGTTAATGCACAGTGCGGGTACATACATATATATCTAGTTAATGTACAATGCGGGTACATATATATCTAGTTAATGTACAGTGTGGGTACATATATATCTAGTTAATGCACAGTGCGGATACATATATATCTAGTTAACGCACAATGCGGGTACATATATATCTAGTTAATGTACAATGCGGGTACATATATATCTTGTTAATGTACAATCCGGGTACATATATATTTAGTTAATGTACAATGCGGGTACATATATATCTAGTTAATGTACAATGTGGGTACATATTTATCTAGTTAATGTACAATCCGGGTACATATATATTTAGTTAATGCACAGTGCGGGTACATATATATCTAGTTAATGTACAATGCGGGTACGTATATATCTAGTTAATGTACAATCCGGGTACATATATATTTAGTTAATGTACAATGCGGGTATATATATATAGTTAATGCACAGTGCGGGTACATATATATATAGTTAATGCACAGTGCGGGTACATATATATATAGTTAATGCACAGTGCGGGTACATATATATCTAGTTAATGCACAGTGCGGGTACATATATATCTAGTTAATGCACAGTGCGGGTACATATATATCTAGTTAATGTACAGTGCGGGTACATATATATCTAGTTAATGCACAGTGCGGGTACATATATATCTAGTTAATGTACAATGCGGGTACATATATATCTAGTTAATGTACAATCCGGGTACATATATATTTATTTAATGCACAGTGCGGGTACATATATATCTAGTTAATGTACAATGCGGGTACATATATATCTAGTTAATGTAAAATCCGGGTACATATATATTTAGTTAATGTACAATGCGGGTACATATATATCTAGTTAATGTACAGTGCGGGTACATATATATCTAGTTAATGCACAGTGCGGGTACATATATATCTAGTTAATGCACAATGCGGTACTATATTCTAGTTAATGCACAGTGCGGGTACATATATATCTAGTTAATGTACAATGCGGGTACATATATATCTAGTTAATGCACAGTGCGGGTACATATATATCTAGTTAATGTACAATGCGGGTACATATATATCTAGTTAATGCACAGTGCGGGTACATATATATCTAGTTAATGTACAGTGCGGTACATATATATCTAGTTAATGCACAGTGCGGGTACATATATATCTAGTTAATGCACAGTGCGGACATATATATCTGGTTAATGTACAGTGCGGATAAATATATATCTAGTTAATGTACAGTGCGGATACATATATACTAGTTAATGCACAGTGCGGATACATATATATCTAGTTAATGTACAGTGCGGGTACATATATATCTAGTTAATGTACAATGCGGGTACATATATATCTAGTTAATGCACAGTGCGGGTACATATATATCTAGTTAATGCACAGTGCGGATACATATATATCTGGTTAATGCACAGTGCGGATACATATATATCTAGTTAATGCACAGTGCGGGTACATATATATCTGGTTAATGCACAGTGCGGGTACATATATATCTAGTTATTGTACAGTGCGGGTACATATGTATCTAGTTAACGCACACTGCAGTACATATATATATAGTTAATGCACAGTGCGGGCACATATTATCTAGTTAACGCACACTGCAGTACATATATATCTAGTTAATGCACAGTGCGGTACATATATATCTGGTTAATGCACAGTGGGGTACATATATATCTAGTTAATGTACAGTGCGGGTACATATTATCTAGTTAACGCACACTGCGTACATATATATCTGGTTAATGCACAGTGCGGGTACATATATATCTGGTTAATGCACAGTGCGGGTACATATTATCTAGTTAACGCACACTGCAGTCATATATATCTGGTTAATGCACAGTGCGGGTACATATATATCTAGTTAATGACGTGCGGGTACATATTATCTAGTTAAGCACACTGCAGTACATATATATCTAGTTAACGCACACTGCAGTACATATATATCTGGTTAATGCACAGTGCGGGTACATATATATCTAGTTAATGTACAGTGCGGGTACATATATATCTAGTTAATGCACAGTGCGGGTACATATATATCTAGTTAATGTACAATGCGGGTACATATATATCTAGTTAATGCACAGTGCGGGTACATATATATATCTAGTTAATGCACAATGCGGATACATATATATCTAGTTAATGCACAATGTGGATACATATATATCTAGTTAATGTACAATGCGGGTACATACATATCTAGTTAATGCACAGTGCGGGCACATATATATCTAGTTAATGTACAATGCGGATACATATATATCTAGTTAATGCACAGTGCGGGTACATATATATATCTAGTTAATGCACAGTGCGGATACATATATAGCTAGTTAATGTACAGTGCGGATACATATATATCTAGTTAATGCACAGTGCGGATACATATATATCTAGTTAATGCACAGTGCGGATACATATATATCTGGTTAATGTACAGTGCGGATAAATATATATCTAGTTAATGTACAGTGCGGATACATATATAGCTAGTTAATGCACAGTGCGGATACATATATATCTGGTTAATGCACAGTGCGGATACATATATATCTGGTTAATGCACAGTGCGGGTACATATATATCTAGTTAATGTACAGTGCGGGTACATATATATCTAGTTAATGCACAGTGCGGGTACATATATATCTAGTTTATGTACAATGCGGGTACATATACATCTAGTTAATGCACAGTGCGGGTACATATATATATCTAGTTAATGCACAATGCGGATACATATATATCTAGTTAATGCACAATGTGGATACATATATATCTAGTTAATGTACAATGCGGGTACATATATATCTAGTTAATGCACAGTGCGGGTACATATATATCTAGTTAATGTACAATGCGGGTACATATATATCTAGTTAATGCACAGTGCGGGTACATATATATCTAGTTAATGTACAGTGCGGATACATATATATCTAGTTAATGCATAGTGCGGATAAATATATATCTAGTTAATGCACAGTGCGGATACATATATATCTGGTTAATGTACAGTGCGGATAAATATATATCTAGTTAATGTACAGTGCGGATACATATATAGCTAGTTAATGCACAGTGCGGATACATATATATCTGGTTAATGTACAGTGCGGATACATATATATCTAGTTAATGTACAGTGCGGATACATATATATCTAGATCATGCACAGTGCGGGTACATATATATATGGTTAATGCACAGTGTGGGTACATATATATCTGGTTAATGCACAGTGCGGATACATATATAACTGGTTAATGCACAGTGCGGATACATATATATCTGGTTAATGCACAGTGCGGATACATATATATCTGGTTAATGCACAGTGCGGGTACATATATATCTAGTTATTGTACAGTGCGGGTACATATGTATCTAGTTAACGCACACTGCAGTACATATATATCTAGTTAATGCACAGTGCGGGCACATATGTATCTAGTTAACGCACACTGCAGTACATATATATCTAGTTAACGCACACTGCAGTACATATATATCTGGTTAATGCACAGTGCGGGTACATATATATCTAGTTAATGTACAGTGCGGGTACATATGTATCTAGTTAACGCACACTGCAGTACATATATATCTGGTTAATGCACAGTGCGGGTACATATATATCTGGTTAATGCACAGTGCGGGTACATATGTATCTAGTTAACGCACACTGCAGTACATATATATCTGGTTAATGCACAGTGCGGGTACATATATATCTAGTTAATGTACAGTGCGGGTACATATGTATCTAGTTAACGCACACTGCAGTACATATATATCTAGTTAACGCACACTGCAGTACATATATATCTGGTTATTGCACAGTGCGGGTACATATATATCTAGTTAATGTACAGTGCGGGTACATATGTATCTAGTTAACGCACACTGCAGTACATATATATCTGGTTAATGCACAGTGCGGGTACATATATATCTGGTTAATGCACAATGTGGATACATATATATCTGGTTAATGCACAGTGCGGATACATATATATCTGGTTAATGTACAGTGCGGATACATATATATCTAGTTAATGTACAGTGCGGATACATATATATATAGTTAATGCACAGTGCGGGTACATATATATCTGGTTAATGCACAGTGCGGGTACATATATATATCTAGTTAATGCACAATGCGGATACATATATATCTAGTTAATGCACAATGTGGATACATATATATCTAGTTAATGTACAATGCGGGTACATATATATCTAGTTAATGCACAGTGCGGGTACATATATATCTAGTTAATGTACAATGCGGGTACATATATATCTAGTTAATGCACAGTGCGGGTACATATATATATCTAGTTAATGCACAGTGCGGATACATATATATCTAGTTAATGTACAGTGCGGATACATATATATCTAGTTAATGCACAGTGCGGATACATATATATCTAGTTAATGCACAGTGCGGATACATATATATCTGGTTAATGTACAGTGCGGATAAATATATATCTAGTTAATGTACAGTGCGGATACATATATAGCTAGTTAATGCACAGTGCGGATACATATATATCTGGTTAATGTACAGTGCGGATACATATATATCTAGTTAATGTACAGTGCGGATACATATATATCTAGTTAATGCACAGTGCGGGTACATATATATCTGGTTAATGCACAGTGCGGATACATATATATCTGGTTAATGCACAGTGCGGATACATATATATCTGGTTAATGCACAGTGCGGGTACATATATATCTAGTTATTGTACAGTGCGGGTACATATGTATCTAGTTAACGCACACTGCAGTACATATATATCTAGTTAATGCACAGTGCGGGCACATATGTATCTAGTTAACGCACACTGCAGTACATATATATCTAGTTAACGCACACTGCAGTACATATATATCTGGTTAATGCACAGTGCGGGTACATATATATCTAGTTAATGTACAGTGCGGGTACATATGTATCTAGTTAACGCACACTGCAGTACATATATATCTGGTTAATGTACAGTGCGGGTACATATATATCTGGTTAATGCACAGTGCGGGTACATATGTATCTAGTTAACGCACACTGCAGTACATATGTATCTAGTTAACGCACACTGCAGTACATATATATCTGGTTAATGCACAGTGCGGGTACATATATATCTGGTTAATGCACAATGTGGATACATATATATCTGGTTAATGCACAGTGCGGATACATATATATCTGGTTAATGTACAGTGCGGATACATATATATCTAGTTAATGTACAGTGCGGATACATATATATCTAGTTAATGCACAGTGCGGGTACATATATATCTGGTTAATGCACAATGCGGGTACATATATATCTAGTTAATGCACAATGCGGATACATATATATCTAGTTAATGCACAATGCGGATACATATATATCTGGTTAATGCACAGTGCGGATACATATATATCTAGTTAATGCACAGTGCGGGTACATATATATCTAGTTAATGTACAGTGCGGATACATATATATCTGGTTAATGCACAGTGCGGGTACATATATATCTGGTTAATGCACAGTGCGGATACATATGTATTTATAGCTAATACATAGGTTCACTCACGCCCATGTGCATTCACTATTAGGTAATAGACGAGAGAAAAAAGTGTCCATAGTATGCAAATTCAGCCAGGTACTAAATGACATAGAAAATGCACACTTCGGATAAATGTGTTTTTACTTGAAAAACAATAACTATTTTTGGAATATTTTTAGTTGTTCTGTTTGTGTTTTGTAATACAGATGTGATATATCTTTGATGGAATTGATGTAATAATATTCATATAACGTACGTGTGCGTTTTCTATGTCCTCTAGTATACTTCATGTCAATCAAGTGTGTTGATTAATTGTCTTTGATGCAAGCTATATATTGCATTTAATTATTCGGATTCAAATTCACAACGCCTATGCAACGTCATCAGTACAATGCACAATGAAAGAGCAGCTAAATATAGTTGTTTCTTGTTATGATGATATCACTTTAAAGCGACACTATATCGCAAAAAGCAAATAAAATGCATGTTTTCACGTATAAATGTATTGCTACTACAAATGCTTCCGAATACATTCGAACACTAACATTGAATCAATACACAGTGCTTTTGTGGATTGAAAGTATGATTTCATATAACGGTCATCCATGCTCCTGAATTGACTTTTGTTTGTCATCGGAGTCAATACTAAGCACGAGATAATGTCGTTTAGAGATAATTTAACTAAGACTAGTCTTCAAATAAATAGGCCCACATGTGAGATATAACGGTAAATCTGTACCATAAATCATGTTATTCAGGATACACTAGTTGTATTACACATGGATGTTTACATTATTTTGCTATGTCAACAAACCGCGTATACGACGTTTGTTTATTAGTTGAAATACTCAGTATTTGAGGCAAATATTTGGGGTAATAATTATACCATATAATAAGAAAATACATTCTGTAGAAATGTGTATTTTCACTGATGTAGTGTCGCTTTAAAGAGATTGACGTATATATATATTGACTTCATGAATGATGTTTCTAGGGTAGATTGGAGAGTCTTTGTTTGGACTTTGGATTTAACACCAGCGGCTTATTTCATGTGGCGAATCTCCAGGTATTATTTGTGGAGGAAGAAACAGTGTGTCCCTACGAGTAGTAATTCGGCCACGGACAGGCACCCGGGTTGAACCACCGACCGTCTGCAAACAAGCTGGATAGCTTCCTGACATGAAATAATTATATATACTCAGTGGGATTCGAACCTAAATCGGTAATGGGCAAGTGATTTGAGGTCAGCGACCGTAACCACGAGACGTTTGTGATGAAGATATTATATTTGTTTTCCTATGAAGTTGTTCTGGACCAGTACAGGCAATGCTATACGATATTAACCGAAATATACACTATCACTCAATGACATTATATGGTTTCAGTTGATGGCGTAGTAATGTTTGCAGGAACTCTTATTGGTAGTTAATAGAAACTATGTATTGACCTGACCTGACCCACTTACCGCATTTCTAAAACCATCACCGACAGATATAGTACGATTTTGAAAACGAATGCATTCACCATCCAGCCACGACATTTGATTTACATCCGAAATTATTTACATATTTAAAGTACTGTTTAACCCATTCAACCCCAAGTAACTGACATGGACTGGTGCGTGATATTTCCAGACCAATAGATTAATAAGAAAATTACCTTTGGACCAGTTCATTTATCAAAATGGGTAATTTTATCTAAAAATAGTAATAATTATTACTGGTAAAAAAGTGCAGATCCTGATGAGACGGCTCGTCACGAGCCGGCTCATCTGGATCTACACTTTTCATAAGCCTATTTAGAGGCATGTGGGGTTGAAAGGGTTAAACACACTTTTCCATTACGCTTTCCAGTTTCTGGCCCATACGTTACACACCGTTAGGCGTCCGTGAAACCCCATTTCATAATGGACGGATTTATGTCGCATACCATGATCTTCACTCAGTGTTTATAGTTAGTTTATATTAAGGGACATATGTATGCATAGCTAATTGGATACCAATCGGTTGGGAGGCAAATGTCATCACACATATACGAACAATTCTAGAGAGTCAAGACAAGTCTGGCCATAGTTACTGATTAAATGTAGTTGCGTGAAGTGTGTCTTGAAACAGTGCCGTGTTCATTTAGGGTTGTGAAGTCTATACCGTGCTTCTTTAACAGGGGCGTGATCATTTAGGGTTGTGAAATATATAACGTGCTTCTTCAAAAAGGGCGTGCTCAATTAGCGTTGTGAAATATATAACGTGCTTCTTCAACAGGGGCGTAATCATTTAGGGTTGTGAAATATATAACGTGCTTCTTCAACAGGGGCGTGATCATTTAGGGTTGTGAAATATATAACGTGCTTCTTCAAAAAGGGCGTGCTCATTTAGGGTTGTGAAATATATAGCGTGCTTCTTCAACAGGGGCGTGATCATTTAGGGTTGTGAAATATATAACATGCTTCTTCAACAGGGGCGTGCTCATTTAGGGTTGTGAAATAGATAAGGTGCTTCTTCAACAGGGGCGTGATCATTTAGGGTTGTGAAATATATAACGTGCTTCTTCAACAGGGGCGTGCTCATTTAGGGTTGTGAAATATATAACGTGCTTCTTCAACAGGGGCGTGCTCATTTAGGGTTGTGAAGTCTATGACGTGATTCTTCAACAGATGTGTGCTCATTTAGGGTTGTGAAGTAAATAGCGTGTACATTTCTGTCAGCACTTTGCTAAGTTAAAACGTGTCTTCCATGAAACGTTAAACCATGTTCATCTTTTCCAATCTTGAGGTAACACTTTTAGCCAATATCACGCGTGAACAAGCACTTCCTATTATACATGTATACATTATGTTCAACAACAGTGGGACTTTCGTGTCTTGCTATAATTATGTGCATACTTATTCTTAGTTTATACAAATTTATTTTAGCTCGATTGCGAAACAAGTTCTTTCAACTTATATCAATCACTCTCGAGACCTCATTCCTGCTGGAATCCATCGCCATGAAGGAAAGAGAAGAGGCAATGTGGAATTTAAATGCCTTGCCTAAGAGGACAATCGTAACGGCTCCAGCGGGGCTCGAACTCCGGACCTTTCGCACCTGAAGCGAACGCGCATCCACTGCGCTATCACGACTTCATACTTATTCTTGGCTGGAGGTGTGTGTCCATTTGTCTGATTCTCAATCGTAAATTAATTTGTGTTTTTATAACAAACCTACATATTCATCGATAACATATCTAGACAGACAACAGTGGGAAACAGTGTTTGCCTGTCTGAAATCAGCATGTTAAACACATTCATCAATACGGTTACTTTATTTTAGAGGTGCATTAATAGTCAGCTCATAACTTGACCGTATAGCTTTCGGTGATAGAAGAAGAACCAGTATTTGCCTTCGAACATTGTTTCTCACACGGCCATACAACAAGCTAGAACCACATGGTTTCCCTTTGGTATCAATTATGAATATGGCTCTTGGTCAAATGATATCGACACTAAATAGCGCACGTCCATGCAAATCCATAGATCTGGTTATATTCAAGCAATTTATTTCTTTACTAGAAATCGATGGGACCTTCGCTATTAACTAGACACGCTATGGTTTTTTATCAGAATAATAAAAAGAAAGTCAAACAAGTGGTGAAATAATCACATCGGACAATTTATTCATGAAGGTTATTGGTTAATCTCTGTGGGTAATGCTCTAGCGGAAGACATAACGGACATCAAACATAATCAAGCGACCATTTATCATTTTGAACTGGACAAAGCTAATGATTCGCCAACACATTTAATGAATTTAGAGATGTCTTGACCTTTTATGAACCGAATTAATGCTCTTTTTATTTAATTTTATTCAACGTCGATACCGGTTACCCATCTGAGCGACGGGATGTTTACCTACATCACATTTCTTGGGAGGCTCCAGCTGTTAACCAGTACTTGGTGCACCAACCTCCGTAAGAAACTGCCTACTTGTTCATATAAATGAAACACCTTATGATTGGGTCGAGAACACGTGACTATCAGTTTAGTTTCATTGTGAGGCCCCTAGCGGGTAACCCCATTTATTTCCTGTTATAGACATATAATGTACAACATACATATAAGTAATATGGCTATATATATATCTATACATACGTGACCATCAGTTATGATAGGTTACAGTCGTATACAAGTCAGTGATCTGAAATTGTGATTCATTTTGCGTTTATGCTTAGTACCGTGGTTTATTAGAATGCGCCGTGCGGCCCAGTACTTCCGGCTTCAGCATTCGAGGTTTCTGTTTTGGTTACCTCACCCTTAGGCTAGGACTTTTAAGGCGGCCCATACATTCGCCTGATGCACCCGTTGTAGGACACGTGGAGTATTTAATAGGAGTAGCTTTGCCATGTGCTATCCTGCCCCGTCCTGGTAGGTACACCGCCATATGGTCCGGGACTGCTTATTTAATTCACAGTAAACCCCCATATCTGAGGGCCGTTCCCCTATCCGCCACCTGAGGACCCGCTGGGTAGGGGATAATGGTCGCCCTACTACTGAATTGGGAGCAGCATGATCCCAGGTCAGTGATCTTAATCACAGAATTACTGCAACGTGCAATTGCAGTATATATGACAGTTTGTTCTCGCGGATACTATGTGCGGCTAACGTTGAGTATAGTAAGATGATTATATGACAAACTATTACTTTAACATTTTAACAGTAAATGTGTGTAGTTACGTTCATGAATCGTCGCTACCGGTTGTCAATACGAGCTACGCCTCTGTATATGCATTGTTCAAATATACACGTAGTGTTTGTCGCTAACTTGTATCTATATTGGTGAACTATCAATATGTTCACTGTCCGTATATACACGCAGTGTTTGTCGCTAACTGGTATCTATATTGGTGAACTATCAATATATTCATTGTCCTTATATACACGCAGTGTTTGTCACTAACTGGTATCTATATTGGTGAACTATCAATATATTCATTGTCCTTATATACACGTAGTGTTTGTCGCTAACTGGTATCTATATTGGTGAACTATCTATATATTCATTGTCCTTATATACACGCATTGTTTGTCGTTAACTGGTATCTATATTGGTGAACTATCTATATATTCATTGTCCTTATATACACGTAGTGTTTGTCGCGTACTGGTATCTATATTGGTGAACTATCTATATATTCATTGTCCTTATATACACGCAGTGTTTGTCGCTAACTTGTATCTATATTGGTGAACTATCTATATATTCAGTGTCCTTATATACACGCAATACTGGTATATGTGTGTGTTTGACGTTTTAATTCTTCGCTACGGGTTTCCACTATGAGCGACGCCCCATGAAGAGACAACTCATTTTACATTGTTGGAGGATAGTGTAATGATACAGACAGAGGCCCATTACAGGGTCTCCTCTGAATCGTTAACAAGCACGATGTAAAGCACCGGCATGCGACCTCGGTTTAAAGTATCATCCGACAGACTATGACATGAATTCCATTGTATGGCATAGCGGGGATCGAACCTGTGTCACATGTTAGCCACTATACAACTGCTACTATCTAAATTAATGTTTCTAAACCTAATAAAATTAACAGTCTTTCAGGTGGGACTTTAAACCGATGTCTCGTATGTATGTATGTTCCATTAATGTCAAACCCCTTACGGGGACGTAGACATGTTTTCCTGGGCAAGCTTAGCCGACCTAAGTAGTTAACCAGTGCTAAGCAATGTGTGTGAGGTGCCTTGCTCAATGACACTACATACGTGTCCTGACCGAGTATCGAACCCGGAATGATCGATTCCAAATCCGACGCTCTACCACTGGACCACGGATGCCATGTCGGTGCTTTATACCGTGTACATCTCTGTCTAAAATGACTAATCTCTTCAGGAGGCGTCGCTCATATGGGCAACCGGTAGCGACGATACATAAACGTAAAACACACACAGTTTACACGCATTGCAAACCATAGCAATCTAGACATAATCATGAATAGTTTTTATTAGCAGTTTCAACTAGGCGTACCGGTATTCGGCCACTTCAGATTTGACTGTGAATACTGACAGATTAGTACATTTATGCATAAATGCATTTGGGCGACTGAGTTTTCTAAGAAGATTAAAATACCCATCATCTAAAAGTGATGGTGTTGCCTATCGTAATTATTATAACTAGGTATTTAGTGGGCTATGAGGGCTGCTGTAATCTCAGTGTGTGTTCGGTTTTCATATCTCCGACTGTCGCTCACACAATAATTTGTGCCAGCGACAGTCGGGGGTAGACCGGGTAAATACAATACCCGGTACATATATACATTCTAAGCTGTCTAAGACTGCATATACATAAATATATGTTTACCATTTCTAATACGGTTATATGACGAGAATACCATGTTACCTTGTAATGCCATGCATTAGACGACTTCTCGCGTTACAAACATAAACAACTATGTGGTTGCATATATCTCTGTGTGTAAGGGAGATTTAGGGTAAACCCGCATGAGCCATTTACATATATTTGACATACAAGATGAATATTGATATATTTTTGCTCAGATTTGAGTTTGAAGTTTTATGGTCTACCATATAATCCAAGTACCTGCTACTGGCAACGATGGCGTCATTTGGAAAGAAATTCGAAAACAGGTTGTGTCCGGAAATAGGGCGGTTGACGTTACTATGGATAGATATATATATAGATAGATAGATAGATAGACAGATAGTAGATAGGATAGATAGATAGATAGATAGATAGATAGATAGATAGATAGATAGATAGATAGAGAGATAGATAGATAGATAGATAGATAGATAGATAGATAGATAGATAGATAGATAGATAGATAGATAGATAGATAGATAGATAGATAGATAGATAGATAGATAGATAGATAGATAGATAGATAGATAGATAGATAGATAGATAGATAGATAGATAGATAGATAGATAGATAGATAGATAGATAGATAGATAGATAGATAGATAGATAGAGAGATAGATAGATAGATAGATAGATAGATAGATAGATAGATAGATAGATAGATAGATAGATAGATAGATAGATAGATAGATAGATAGATAGATAGATAGATAGATAGATAGATAGATAGATAGATAGATAGATAGATAGATAGATAGATAGATAGATAGATAGATAGATAGATAGATAGATAGATAGATAGATAGATAGATAGATAGATAGATAGATAGATAGATAGATAGATAGATAGATAGATAGATAGATAGATAGATAGATAGATAGATAGATAATAGATAGAATAGATAGAAGATAGATAGATAGATACATAGATAGATAGATAGATATATAGATAGATAGATAGATAGATAGATAGACAGACAGACAGACTACTGGATATTTGGTTGACGTTACTATGGAGCATTGAGTACATACTGCTCTGTATATCGTATGATTGATCACCGAGTTGGACACTCTGTAACAGTCTTATATTGGATAATAGCATACCATTAGTCTACGTCTTACTTGCTATTCGTGAAGCGTGCTAGTCTTGAAAAACAAATATTATTTTAAGGGACCTCTGTGGCTAAGTATTCTAAAAAACAAATCATGTTTTGATAATATTATATGGGTACTGTAATTTCTTGGTTTTTATATTTCATATTATTTTAAGGGACCTCTGTGGCTGAGTAGTCTTAAAACAAATCATGTTTTGATATATGGGTACTGTAATTACTTGGTTACCTTATTTAGTTGCGCATCACACACCTCCACCCACATTACACTTCATTGTCGCTTCTCACCAATGTAACCAGGGTTCGATCCTCGGACTGGGAAGTATGTGAGATGGTTCGATGGTCGCCAGATCGGACAGGTTGGTTTTCTCCTGGTACTCCGGTTTCCTCTCACACGAGTGACCACATATACGCTTTCATCCGCACCAACGAGAGTGATTAATATAAGTTGTTAGAACTTGCTTCACAATCGTTGTAAAATAAATAAAGTTTAAACTTTTTTTATATTGAATTTTTCGTATTTTTGTATTTTCACTTTTTGGTGTGGGTATGCATTACTGAGAATGTTAGGGGTGCATTATTTTAAATAATGAATAGTAGTTTCTTTTATTCCTCCACAATTATAGCATAACAACAAATACTCTACATTACTTTACGATACCAACTTACTCTACTCAAACAATGAATTGAACATATACTAGATGACATAGAAAACGCACACTTCGGATATATAAGTGTGTGTTTACATGAACAACAATAACTATATAAATACATAGTGCACTGACACTTATACAATTAATAGTATTTCAGATGGGACGTTAAACTGAGGTCTTGTGTCGGTGATGTACACTGGGCACGTAAAATAACCAGAGGATACTCTGGAATGGGTCTCTCTCTGTATCATTGCACTATCCTCCAACAATCTAAAATAACTAATCTATTCAGGAGGTGTCGCTCATATGGGCAACCGGTAGCGACGATAAATAAACGTAAAACACACACAAACACATTTTATACACGTGTTCGGACCAGATTGACTTATACGCGTGTCCTGATTAGATTAATTGATGCATGTGTCCTGATTAGATTAAGCGACGATAAATAAGCGTAAAGCACACACACAGTGTACAGTTTCTTTTTGTTGTCAGTATAATTTGTTTCATTACTGATATTGTAATTGATCTTTATATTTATCTTCAGGTTAAATGGCGTCTTCACATATATCTGCAGATGAGAAATCGGACTCTAGTACCATCACACGTGACAAACTGTTCATCAATCCCAATCACCTAGAAGCTCGGTATCCAGGCACGCCACGTGTTAGCCTCACGTGCTACACGGGTTCACCTCGAGTAAGCTCGAGCTATCATGGCAATCATTCATCTATTCCAAGTTTAGATGCGCTAAGTCTGAATAAAAACCGGCGTCGGAGTACAATACACTCATACAATTTGGTGAATTACTACGCTCTACCTCAAGATGTGTCCACAAACACAAGCATTCGACAAATGACCGAACGGAAGGCTTTGAAGAATGTAGTTGTTCTTGGGTTATCATTTATGTTTGTTCATACGGCGTTTGTTTCAATACTCGGCTTGCAAAGTATTATGAACCCGGAAGGTGGAGTAGGCGTGGTTTCTATCAGCTGCATATACGCCACAACAGTCGTATCGTGTCTCCTTGCACCCTTAATTATCAACACTATTTCACCCAAGTGGACTATGATTGTAGCATTTGTGTTATTTACTGGCTACTTTGCTGGGAATTTTTATCCAAAAGAGTTCATGCTTATTCCGCTCGGGTTAATTTTGGGTTTACTTGGAGGCCCGCTGATGGCGGCTCAAATGACGTATGTGACCACAGTAGCGCTTACATATGCCAATCATGCTCTGATATTGGACCAGGAGAGTGTTGTGAATAAATATATGGGCATATTTTGTGCGTTCTACAGAAGTAGCTACATCTGGGGAAACCTTATAACTACATTGCTATTATCCAACAATCAAACACTGCGGGTGGATGACCGTAATAAATATATCCCGTCAGAAAATATGACAATACCAGTTTCTGTTCCGGAAAACGTGACAATGTTCCGAACATGTGGAGCATCTTCCTGTCAAGTAAATTCCATGTCGAGACCTGTAGAAAAGTATGACATTACGAACAATCCGTACGCATATGATATGGAGATACCACCTGGCACGAAATACATGTTGCTTAGTATATACCTCGGCTGTGGTGTCATGGCTGCCGTCATACTTATGGCCCTGCTAGACAAGAATGTTGGATCGAAGAGAATAAACGCCGATCTTAAAATCACCACCAAAGAGCTGTTCTTCTCAACTATTAACATGCTTAAGGACACCCGATGTCAGCTGTTAATACCGCTTGTTCTGTTCGTCGGTCTGGAGCAAGGCTTCATCTTTGGAGATTTTACCAAGGTAGGTAGAACTGATTAGCTGCTATTTTCGAACTTCTTGGAAAACAGCACTACATTTATTATATATCTCGGCGTGAAGAATTTTCGCCCAGAACAGGTTTTCGCCTAACTGTGGGAATAGCAAGTCGCGAGAGATCACGCGATATTTCATGCTCCAGTTACTGGAAATATAAATAAACATACATTGTGCACTTCCAACCTATTTCTAACGGATCATAGAGATCAGACAGGTAAATAAGCGGTGACAACTTTAAACCTACCCCAGTTTTCACTAATTTCACTATATCCGTTTTATGTCGCCATATAAATATCATTTTTTAAAGAAATTAGCAATATTTTCTCCAAATTGACATACATCGTCTGCCACTCCAATATATTTACGAATAAAAATGTCATTATAGTCTCACTGCTCCGTGTTTATGAGTTTCGACCGTTATTACACACGTGTATTAATCTATATTATCCGGAAACGTGTATTAATCCATATTATCCGGAAACGTGAATTAATCCATATTATCCGGAAACGTGTATTAATCCATATTATCCGGAAACGTGTATTAATCCATATTATCCGGAAACGTGTATTAATCCATATTATCCGGAAACGTGTATTAATCCATATTATCCGGAGACGTGTATTAATCCATATTATCCGGAGACGTGTATTAATCCATATTATCCGGAAACGTGTATTAATCCATATTATCCGGAGACGTGTATTAATCCATATTATCCGGAAACGTGTATTAATCCATATTATCCGGAGACGTGTATTAATCCATATTATCCGGAAACGTGTATTAATCCATATTATCCGGAAACGTGTATTAATCCATATTATCCGGAAACGTGTATTAATCCATATTATCCGGAAACGTGTATTAATCCATATTATCCGGAAACGTGTTAATATTATCCGGAAACGTGTATTAATCCATATTATCCGGAAACGTGTTAATATTATCCGGAAACGTGTATTAATATATATTATCCGGAAACGTGTATTAATCTATATTATCCGCAAACGTGTATTAATCCATATTATCCGGAAATGTGTATTAATCTATATTATCCGGAAACGTGTATTAATCCATATTATCCGGAAACGTGTATTAATCCATATTATCCGGAAACGTGAATTAATCCATATTATCCGGAAACGTGTATTAATCTATATTATCCGGAAACGTGTATTAATCCATATTATCCGGAAACGTGTATTAATCCATATTATCCGGAAACGTGTATTAATCCATATTATCCGGAAACGTGTATTAATCCATATTATCCGGAAACGTGTATTAATCCATATTATCCGGAAACGTGTATTAATCCATATTATCCGGAAACGTGTATTAATCCATATTATCCGGAAACGTGAATTAATCCATATTATCCGGAAACGTGTATTAATCCATATTATCCGGAAACGTGTATTAATCCATATTATCCGGAAACGTGTATTAATCCATATTATCCGGAAACGTGTATTAATCCATATTATCCGGAAACGTGTATTAATCCATATTATCCGGAAACGTGTATTAATCCATATTATCCGGAAACGTGTATTAATCCATATTATCCGGAAACGTGTATTAATCCATATTATCCGGAAACGTGTATTAATCCATATTATCCGGAAACGTGTATTAATCCATATTATCCGGAAACGTGTATTAATCCATATTATCCGGAAACGTGTATTAATCCATATTATCCGGAAACGTGTATTAATCCATATTATCCGGAAACGTGTATTAATCCATATTATCCGGAAACGTGTATTAATCCATATTATCCGGAAACGTGTATTAATCCATATTATCCGGAAACGTGAATTAATCCATATTATCCGGAAACGTGTATTAATCCATATTATCCGGAAACGTGAATTAATCAATATTATCCGGAAACGTGTATTAATCCATATTATCCGGAACGTGTATTAATCCATATTATCCGGAAACGTGTATTAATCCATATTATCCGGAAACGTGTTAATATTATCCGGAAACGTGTTAATATTATCCGGAAACGTGTATTAATATATTTATCCGGAAACGTGTATTAATCTATATTATCCGCAAACGTGTATTAATCCATATTATCCGGAAATGTGTATTAATCTATATTATCCGGAAACGTGTATTAATCATATTATCCGGAAACGTGTATTAATCCATATTATCCGGAAACGTGTAAATCCAATTATCGGAAACGTTATAATCCATATTATCCGGAAACGTGTATTAATCCATATTATCCGGAAACGTGTATTAATCCATATTATCCGGAAACGTGTATTAATCCATATTATCCGGAAACGTGTATTAATCCATATTATCCGGAAACGTGTATTAATCTATATTATCCGGAAACGTGTATTAATCCATATTATCCGGAAACGTGTATTAATCTAAATTAGCCGGAAACGTGAATTAATCCATATAATCCGGAAATGTGTATACATTTATCTTATCCGGAAACGTGTATACATGTATCTCATCCGGAAATGTGTATACATTTATCTAATCCGGAAATGTGTATACATGTATCTTATCCGGAAACGTGTATACATTTATCTTATCCGGAAACGTGTATACATTTATCTTATCCGGAAACGTGTATACCTTTATCTTATCCGGAAACGTGTATACCTTTATCTTATCCGGAAACGTGTATAGATTTATCTTATCCGGAAACGTGTAACAATTAATCTAATCAGGACACGTGTATAAGTCAATCTGGTCAGTAGACGTGTATAAAATGTGTGTATGTGTGTTTTACGCTTATTTATCGTCGCTACCGGTTGCCCATATGAGCGACACCTCCTGACGAGATTAGTAATTTTAGATTTTTGGAGGATAGTGCAATGATACAGACAGAGACCCATTCTAGAGTCTCCTCTGGTTCTTTTACGTGCACGGTGTACATCACCGACACGAGACCTCGGTTTAAAGGCCCATCTGAAAGACTGTTTATTGTATGAGGATCAGACGGAGGATCGAACCTGCTATCCCAATCCAGCGTGTTACCACTGGACTACAGAACCGTCTGTCGTGTATCAATCCGCTGTTAGTACCCATTGATAACCAGGCTATTTCTGTAAATCACTATCCACTCTCGCGATATTTTATGTTCACGATAATTCTAGAACGAAAACCTCGCGATTTCACGGTTTCACTAAATGATAATTTACTTACCTTCGTCTATCTCTTAGGACGGTATCATATGTGTTGATAGTGGGGTAAAACCTTGTATTTACATACAGTAGTGTCTGAGAGACATGAATAATCATAGAAGGTATAGTGTGGCATAGAGTAGCGGAGTATGTAAGGACAGTTTATGAGAAAGCGTTTCAAAGCCCACACTTCCACCCGCTGTCCCAGCCCACTACGACATGACCCGAACCCAAGACCCAGTGGATATCGTGATAGCGCAGTGGATACGCGTTCGCTTCAGGTGCGAAAGGTCCGGAATTCGAGCCCCACTGGAGCCGTTACGATTGTGTCGTTAGGCAAGACATTTAAATTCCACGTTGCCTCTTCTCTCTCCTTCATGGCGATGGATACCATCAGGAATGTGGTCTCGAGAGTGATTAATATAAGTTATAAGAACTTGTTTCGCAATCGTGCTAAACTAAATTTGTATAAACTATAAGACCCAGATATCACCAACAAAGTGATACACTATTAATATAGGATGGCAATGGTACATTCGAACTCTTTACGTTTATTTATTATCATGGAATTAGCTCATTTGCGAAGCAAGTTTCTACAGCATTATATTATCATGGAATAAGTTCATTTGCGAAACATGTGTCTACAGCATTTTATTATCATGGAATTAGTTCATTTGCGAAACATGTTTCTATAACATTATATTATCATGGAATTAGCTCATTTGCGAAACATGTTTTTATAACATTATATTATCATGGAATAAGTTCATTTGCGAAACATGTTTCTATAACATTATATTATCATGGAATCCACCGCAATGAGTGACGACAGAAGAGGCAATATGGAATGCAAGTACCTTGTTTGTAAAGGCTCTATATCAATGACCCCAGCAGCTGGTCGATACCACAATACGAGAATAACCGTGCTTAAATCCAGTAAAATGCAAATACCGCCTTAAAGATGAAGATAATGGTGTACATTTGCATAGCTTTGTCTATTGATGGATCACTAGTTTGCGACAATGGTTCTTGAAACGACAGTCTCATCAAATAGCTAAAAAGAACGGGCAATATGGACGGCATTTGCGACAGTTTAAAACTAATTACATCCATTTACAACTGGACGATGATGTTATAATCATCATCGTTCTTCAGATTATGTCCGATTAGCGCAGTGGTTAGCGGGCCCACTAATGCAACCCGGGTTCGATCCTCGGACCGAGAAGTATGTGAGATGTACGGTGGTCGCCAGATCGGACAGGTGGGTTTTCTCCGGATATTCCGGTTTCCTCCCAAACGAATGACCACATATACACTTTCATCCGCGCCAACGATAGTGATTAATATGAGTTGTTAAAACTTGCTTCGCAATCATTGTAAAATAAATAAAGTTTATACTTTTAATGAGGGACCTCACTGGCGTTTCTATTACCTCCCGTGGCAGATCATCGTCCAATTTATCACTAACTATATAGCGGTCTTTTCAGTTGGAATCCTTTGTTTTTGCAGTTGTTCCCTAACCATATGTTGCGTTATGATAACTGTGATTTTATCCAAATCATGTTCGTTAATTGATAAAAAAAGGTTTACAGATTTTTACCCATTGGAAATACTGTAGGATATCTGTCGTGATATAGTAACATACTATTTATAATATGAGAAAGTGGAAGAAAATTAATAGCATGTTGTGCAAAGGAAACAACGATAAGCACAGAGGAAACAACTTAAGAGGACCTACATACTTGTTTGTAAGTAACTGACCTATGTCTTTCATTAATATTTACTAGAGGAAATAAACACACCAAGAACAAGAAAAGCTATTACATATAAATATGTAATAGAAGGACGATTGAAAACCCACTCTGCATAATACACACTCGGATAGTGTATTGAGTGAATGTATATACATATGTAATAGAAGGACGATTGAAAAACTCACTCTGCATAATACACACTCGGATAGTGTATTGAGTGAATGTATATAAATATGTAATAGAAGGACGATTGAAAACTCACTCTGCATAATACACACTCGGATAGTGTATTGAGTGAATGTATATAAATATGTAATAGAAGGACGATTGAAAACTCACTCTGCATAATACACACTCGGATAGTGTATTGAGTGAATGTATATAAATATGTAATAGAAGGACGATTGAAAACCCACTCTGCATAATACAAACTCGGATAGTGTAGCCTATATAAATTAAAAAGTGAATAATTTAGTAATTAAATGCAAACATGTTGACAATAACATGAAACCCTGCCCAACATAATATTATATACCACATCCCTGCTGGAATATCCTCGAATCATATGAGAACAAAATATTATTGCAGAATTTCAACTGCGTAAATAGGCTGACATGGCCATTTCTGGATTCCAGCTCAAGTCTGTATTTCTGTACGCACATCAGAGAAAGAATGTAACTAGTACCCTGAAAACAATTGACAATTTTAATACCTATAATACGAATACATAGCAGTAATTCTTATCACATGAATTCCCATTCGTCCAGAAAATGGGACAATTACGCTGCCGTTGTCGCCTCCCCATCCAGTGACCTATAGACATGTATGCAGTAACAGTGATATTTCCAGTATGTGTGTGTTTTACGTTTATTTATCGTCGCTACCGGTTGCCAATATGAGCGACGCCTCCTGAAGAGATTAGTTATGTTAGATTTTGGAGGATAGTGCATGATACAGACAGAGACCAATTCCAGAATATCCTCTGGTTCTTTTACGTGCACGGTGTAAAGCACCGACACGAGACCTCGGTTTAACGTCCCATCTGAAAGACTGTTAATTTTATTAGGGTCAGACGGGGAATCGAACCTGCGATCCCTGGATTACCAGTCCAGCGTGTTACCACTGGACTACAAATCCGTCATATGATATTACCAGTATTGCCTAATGCTGCCTTTTATATGAACACATACTATCAAACACAAGCGTGTCTCTAGGGAAAATGTACACATTCCATAATATACACGATGGTACGTTATATAAAAGAACACAACCCACACAATCTACTTTGCTTAGATTCAATGGTTTCAGCTGCGCATTACATCTGATTCTTGACAACGAATATACTTTGTATGACTTCTTAATTCTGTTAACGTGTGCGGGTAAGACGACACTGTCCGTTAACCTACTCGGCTTATGGTATATGTGTTATAATTTCGGGAAATATTCCATTCGTACTATGTTCACAGGAAACAACTACACGTATGTACAATGATATATTTGCATCTTGTTGGATGGTTAAATATTGACAGATAAGATAACTAATGATACTCGTGGCTGTCCGATTAGCGCAGTGGTTAGCGCGCTCACTTCTCACCAATGCAACCCGGGTTCGATCCTCGGACCGGGAAGTATGTGAGATGGTATGGTAGTCGCCAGATCGGACAGGTGAGTTTTCTCTGGGTACTCCGGTTTCCTCCCACATGAATGACCACATTTACGCTTAGTTAATGTCGTTATCTTCACAACACAGTTATAATCCTACTGGTGGTGCTATTTTATGAAGTTACCCAGCATACATGTGTAATGTCGGCGATTCTCTTGGGTTACCCGTCCATGCCTGCAATGCCTGCACTACTGCGTTGGTGATCACCTGACAGTTTCCTCCATAAAAACCCCAGCTGGATAGTCGACAAATGAACTAAGCCGTCGATGTAGCTTAGACACCCAAAACAATCAAATACATATATAATTCAGATTAGAATACTTGTCATGATTATTGAATAGTGATCACGAGATCGAACGTATATGAGGTAGATGCACACAAAGCTTAAGCCAAACCATACACATTACACGTACCGGTAAAGTACATTCTATCCTACTTGGTCCAAGTAGTAAGAAGCTAGTGTAAATTGTAAAGAGTCTTACACCAACAAGGGAATACACAATTCCACTTTAATGGAGTTTCAGGAATACTAATTGGTCAGTTTCACATAATCAGTTGATCCGCATTTCCTAACCAGGTCATAGTTAATAGGTCAGTGGTGTGAGGCTAAAGTCCATCCAGACCAATGTTAATGTTGTCAATGAACCGAGAACTAATCAAAGTTAATGGTATCTACACTATTGAAGTCAGGTTTATGGCCAGACTAAAGAATACAATACTATCTTCGTAATTTGAAAGGACATTTTCCCTTTTATGTCCAATTTTGTGAAGGTAGTGTCTGAGGTTTATTGCTCTTGGGACATGTCTGTTTAATCACGGCGATGTCATTTAGAGTATGTTGGTGTTATACTAGCTGTGATATATGCTTCATGCGCATTTCTGTTTAATCACGGCGATGTCATTTAGTGTATGTCGTGTTATACTAGCTGTGATATATGCTTCATGCGCATTTCTGTTTAATCACGGTGATGTCATTTAGTGTATGTCGTGTTATACTAGCTGTGATATATGCTTCATGCGCATTGTCTATATATTGAGTATACATATATCGAGGTAGTTGGCAGTAAATAATTAACAATGGTTTAACCCTTAAAATGCGAACTAATTTGGATGGATCAGCCAGTCAGATCAGGATCTATTTTGTTTGCTATTCAGCCCATTGTTTTAGCTTCAGCATCCTAACAGCGTAGGGCTTAATTATACAGCAGGTTCTGTGCACATGCTGTGCCGTCTGATTTAGCTCTAAACTGTTTTTAAAAAAAAAACTTTGGTTGTTATTAGCATTTTTAAGGGTTAATAACCAACTACGCCAAGTACAATGTCATAGCATATCCTTGGTCCTTAGATGGTAGATTATAATAAATGGTACACTATAATAAATGGTACATTATAATAAATGGTACATTATCATAAATGTATTGTTATTTCGAAAATGATAAATATAATCGCGGTGGTACTGTTCTTGGACAAGCCACATGAATCCAAATTGCCTCTTCTCTCTACCTCATGGCGATGGATTCCATCAAGAATTAGGTCTTGAATTAGATTAAGCTATAAATGATGTTAGAATTTATTTCCCAATGTTTTCAAACAGTGACAGATGGCACTGCTTGCGTTTCGTTCGTATTGCGCCGCGGTTAGATGTACATCATGGACATTTAATTATAAGTTACTGTAATAAGTAACATATTTTAATGAATTTGTTTGGTCTGTAGTTTTTAATTTTGACAGCAAACAGAAACTAAATTGAAAATGATACCGCAACTATTTCTTATTACGGACGTTCGCGCTAACATAAGTGTTTGTGCGGTTGTGTATTGTAGTTAAATGATTATACTAGCCACACTCATTAGCAACCAAAATGGAAATAAAGAGTTGTGTTTATTAGTGTAAGATAGGATTTTATTTCATTTCGTGATCACTGAATTATGAATGCAGTCTTATAATTATCTGCACATAAGGGGCCAGTAGTCCAGTGGTTAATATGTTGGACTGCGAATCCAGCGCATGTTCGATCTCCCGCCTGATCCTAATACTAGTAACAGTCTTTCAAATGGTACTTTAAACCGAGGTCTCGTGTCGGTGTTTACACCGTGCCCGTAAAGGAACCAGAGGAGATTGTCTGTATCATTGCACTATCCTGTAAAATCTAAAATGACTAATCTCCTCAGGAAGCGTCGCTCATATGGGCAACCGGTAGCGACGATAAATAAACGGAAAACGCATTACTTGCAGCAATCTGAGTTGTCTGCCTCATAGCATCATTCCACAATGAACCGGAAGAAGCTACAAGTAAAAGGTAGTAAGATTAGCTACCGGTATTTGGTATAGGTTATAAATAAATTGCCCTATTATATACATAGTAAAAAGTAAAAACATACAGTCTGTTCATTTATATTTCCAATCTTTCATTTCTTCTGATACCAGAGGTATTCAAATCAAACTGAAAAACAGCAAACATCTCACAAAAGTAATGATTTGCATAGCCAGCACTGGCACCTGTGAATAACATCACTGTGTTTACACACTGTATTCCTACGCCAAATAATTCAGTATATAAACCTTCAGTTTCCAATGACCTGAATTATTATACTACATCTTTTCTACACATCAACTAATCTGAGGTCTTCTCAGATCACATAATACCTAAACAAAAACACAAAAACTATACACTGCCTGTCATGAAAATGCACTTTACCGAAAAGAAAAATGAACTATATTTTAATTTAGTTATTGGGACTACATTGGACCGCGGATGCGCTTCTGCCTATTTACATATATGCATCCTATACTTTGAGCATTGTTGTGCAGAAAAGTTCATCGGTAATAAAGAATGCAACCAATTGTCTATATAGCATCTAAGAACTAGTCCACTGACTGGATCATTGATTATTCGCAGTGCACTGAATAATGTGCCTGCAGCATGAACGCCATAATCTCAAGCTTAATGTATCCGAGTGGAATGATAGGTGTCTCTTTGAGAAATAAATGTGCGCGGCTCAACGTTCATTATTTAGAGTGCTTCGTAGACTAATATATTACATATTGTATATTATACAGTTGTAATTCCAAGAAAAGCTTGTTTCTTTGTATCTGGGGTTAAGGTCGGGCAATCAGCTTCGGTTGCTAGTATATGGCGTCTCTCCAGCTATACTAGGCGGAGGCTGGATGACCCCGGGTGCCCATCTGAGAAGCTGTGCTGACACGAATGGCACAAAAGGAACGGTTATGCTGCAGTATGCCATTTGCATAGTATAATCTTTCCTACCATCGTATACTAATATATTACATAGTGTATATTATACAGTTGTAATTCCAAGAAACGCTTGTTTCTTTATATCCGGGGTTAAGGTCGGGCTATCGGCTTCGGTTTCTAGTATATTAGGTCTCTCAAGTTATACTAGGCGGATGATGGATGACCCGGATGCCCATCTGAGCAGATGTGCTGACACGAATGTCATAAAAGGAACTGTTATGCTGTAGTATGTCATTTGCATAGTATACAATTTCCTACAATGGATATACGAGCTGGGTACACTCCTGTCTGCATGGATATACGAGCTCCGTACACTCCTGTCTGCATGGATATACGAGCTCCGTACACTCCTGTCTGCATGGATATACGAGCTCCGTACACTCCTGTCTGCATGGATATACGAGCTCCGTACACTCCTGTCTGCATGGATTACGAGCTCCGTACACTCCTGTCTGCATGGATACACGAGCTCCGTACACTCCTGTCTGCATGGATACACGAGCTCCGTACACGCCTGTCTGCATGGATATACGAGCTCCGTACACTCCTGTCTGCATGGATATACGAGCTCCGTACACCACTCCTGTCTGCCATGGATATACGAGCTCCGTACACTCCTGTCTGCATGGATTACGAGCTCCATACACTCCTGTCTGCATGGATATACGAGCTCCGTCACTCCTGTCTGCATGGATATACGAGCTCCGTACACTCCTCCTGCATGGATTACGAGCTCCATACACCACTCCTGTCTGCATGGATATACGAGCTCCGTACACTCCTGTCTGCATGGATATACGAGCTCCGTACACTCCTGTCTGCATGGATATACGAGCTCCGTACACTCCTGTCTGCATGGATATACGAGCTCCGTACACTCCTGTCTGCATGGATATACGAGCTCCGTACACTCCTGTCTGCATGGATATACGAGCTCCATACACCACTCCTGTCTGCATGGATATACGAGCTCCATACACTCCTGTCTGCATGGATATACGATGACTAACATGACATTATATACTATCATGTGGCATTAAATGTACGGTAATAGATATTCACAGAAGTGTCATTGACTATTTTAGTAGAATGTAGCATTACACACTATAATCTATAGTATTGCACCTTCCACTAAATCATAGCCTTCCATTGATCAACGTAGTCACGTGGTGCCCCTACATGGGAGAGTGGAGGGTCAGTAAATATATCATGTAGGGTCAGTAAATATCTCATGTACGGTCAGTAAATATCTCATGTAGGGTCAGTAAATATCTCATGTAGGGTCAGTAAATATCTCATGTACGGTCAGTAAATATCTCATGTAGGGTCAGTAAATATCTCATGTAGGATCAGTAAATATCTCATGTAGAGTTAGTAGAAAACATGGCCGCTTTCTAACACTCTAGATTCAGAATTATAAAACTTTCTAATTGATTACTATAATCACTTTAAATTAGTCAAATAAATCTACGTCAAATATAACTTTAAAACGAACTGATAGCCTCATACCTTCTTGTTCCCCTTCGGTACTGGAACCAAATTTGTTTGACGCATCCATTGTTTACACTGTTAGCACTATCCTAAATACCATGGTCGCCGACATGGGTGCAAAGTACGTTCAATAGTCATACTCTAACATGTTGCCTCCGATTTAAAATAGGTTCAGAAATTAATCAAATACTTTTAACATTCTGAATCAATGCAATAATTCCAATATGTTTAAATGCAAGGTGGTTCAATGCAATAACTTAATTATTGTGTTTGCTAATTATCTCAACGGAGGTATGTGGGGTTATTAACGGAGGTATGTGGGGTCACCAACGGAGGTATGTGGGGTTATTAACGGAGGTATGTGTGGTCACCAACGGAGGTGTGTGGGGTCACCAACGGAGGTATGTGGTGTTATTAACGGAGGTATGTGGGGTCACCAACGGAGGTA
>CM026403.1:1393046-1503791 GCA_014843695.1 Archivesica marissinica
TACACTCCTGTCTGCATGGATATACGAGCTCCGTACACTCCTGTCTGCATGGATATACGAGCTCCGTACACTCCTGTCTGCATGGATATACGAGCTCCGTACACTCCTGTCTGCATGGATATACGAGCTCCGTACACCCCCAAAACACCCAACACCACTCCTGTCTGCATGGATATACGAGCTCCGTACACTCCTGTCTGCATGGATATACGAGCTCCGTACACTCCTGTCTGCATGGATATACGAGCTCCGTACACTCCTGTCTGCATGGATATACGAGCTCCGTACACTCCTGTCTGCATGGATATACGAGCTCCATACACCACTCCTGTCTGCATGGATATACGAGCTCCATACACTCCTGTCTGCATGGATATATGATGACTAACATGACATTATATACTATCATGTGGCATTAAATGTACGGTAATAGATATTCACAGAAGTGTCATTGACTATTTTAGTAGAATTAAAAATGTAGCATTACACACTATAATCTATAGTATTGCACCTTCCACTAAATCATAGCCTTCCATTGATCAACGTAGTCACGTGGTGCCCCTACATGGGAGAGTGGAGGGTCAGTAAATATCTCATGTAGGGTCAGTACATATCTCATGTAGGGTCAGTAAATATCTCATGTAGGGTCAGTAAATATCTCATGTAGGGTCAGTAAATATCTCATGTACGGTCAGTAAATATCTCATGTAGGGTCAGTAAATATCTCATGTAGGATCAGTAAATATCTCATGTAGAGTTAGTAGAAAACATGGCCGCTTTCTAACACTCTAGATTCAGAATTATAAAACTTTCTAATTGATTACTATAATCACTTTAAATTAGTCAAATAAATCTACGTCAAATATAACTTTAAAACGAACTGATAGCCTCATACCTTCTTGTTCCCCTTCGGTACTGGAACCAAATTTGTTTGACGCATCCATTGTTTACACTGTTAGCACTATCCTAAATACCATGGTCGCCGACATGGGTGCAAAGTACGTTCAATAGTCATACTCTAACATGTTGCCTCCGATTTAAAATAGGTTCAGAAATTAATCAAATACTTTTAACATTCTGAATCAATGCAATAATTCCAATATGTTTAAATGCAAGGTGGTTCAATGCAATAACTTAATTATTGTGTTTGCTAATTATCTCAACGGAGGTATGTGGGGTTATTAACGGAGGTATGTGGGGTCACCAACGGAGGTATGTGGGGTTATTAACGGAGGTATGTGTGGTCACCAACGGAGGTGTGTGGGGTCACCAACGGAGGTATGTGGTGTTATTAACGGAGGTATGTGGGGTCACCAACGGAGGTATGTGGGGTCACCAACGGAGGTATGGGGGTTATTAACGGAGGTATGTGGGGTCACCAACGGAGGTATGTGGGGTCATTAACGGAGGTATGTGGGGTCACCAACGGAGGTATGTGGGGTCACCAACGGAGGTATGTGGGGTTATTAACGGAGGTAGGTGGGGTCACCAACGGAGGTATGTGGGGTTATTAACGGAGGTATGTGTGGTCACCAACGGAGGTATGTGGGGTCACCAACGGAGGTATGTGGTGTTATTAACGGAGGTATGTGGGGTTATTAACGGAGGTATGTGGGGTCACCAACGGAGGTATGTGGGGTTATTAACGGAGGTATGTGTGGTCACCAACGGAGGTATGTGGGGTCACCAACGGAGGTATGTGGTGTTATTAACGGAGGTATGTGGGGTCACCAACGGAGGTATGTGGGGTCACCAACGGAGGTATGTGGGGTTATTAACGGAGGTATGTGGGGTCACCAACGGAGGTATGTGGGGTCATTAACGGAGGTATGTGGGGTCACCAACGGAGGTATGTGGGGTCACCAACGGAGGTATGTGGGTTATTAACGGAGGTAGGTGGGGTCACCAACGGAGGTATGTGGGGTTATTAACGGAGGTATGTGTGGTCACCAACGGAGGTATGTGGGGTCACCAACGGAGTATGGTGTTATTAACGGAGGTATGTGGGGTCACCAACGGAGGTATGGGGGTCACCAACGGAGGTATGTGGGGTTATTAACGGAGGTATGTGGGGTCACCAACGGAGGTATGTGGGGTTATTAACGGAGGTATGTGGGGTCACCAACGGAGGTATGTGGGGTCACCAACGGAGGTATGTGGGGTTATTAACGGAGGTATGTGGGGTCACCAACGGAGGTATGTGGGGTCACCAACGGAGGTATGTGGGATCACCAACGGAGGTGTGTGGGGTCACCAACGGAGGTGTGTGGGGTTAGTCAACTATATAGGGGATTCGGCTTTACTAAGCCCCACATAACTCCGTGGATGGTCAGTAGCAAACCAAATAACACCTCACCCCCATATATATTACTGACCCCTACATAACTCCGTGGATGGTCAGTAGCAAACCAAATAACCCATCACCCCCAGTAGCCACAATAACTAATAATGATACCGGTTTCACAATTCCAATGTATATGTATATTGGTTTAAGCATATGTATTCATTCATAATGTACAGTACATATATATTGTATACAGAATGAAAATGGATTTAATCGAAATCGTAAAGCTTATTGAGAGTATCTCCATATACAGTCAAACCTGTGTTAATAGTCACCTCCAATAAGCAGCCAACCTGTACTAAGCAGCCAGTTTCCAGATTCCCATTCGTTGTTTTATTATACATTTGACCTCTATTAAACAGCCACCTGTGCTAAACAGCCACTTTCTCTGACTCCCTTGACTGGCTGCTTATGACAGGTTTGACTGTATGTATGTTTAAACAGTTACGTATGACATCATATAACCACGTGATAATTACTATGTTGCAGTGCGCATTATACACAGAGCAACGCAATACTCCCGTGGGTATCCGACACTGACACCAGTTGTATTGGTTCTTCTGTCTCCTACGATTTCACCCAGCACTTCTACTGATTTAATACATTGTCACGTCTGTTATAAATTCCAGGAAACCTCTAGCTGTAGAATATGTTATATAAGCAAGTAAGGCTATTATAGAACATTACATAATCAACTACAATACATTAGGAATAGAGACATTTCTCGGAAATAGTTGTTACAGACCATTATCCAAGTACTTAACAGTTGGATTTCAAAACGTACACCATTGACTGACTTAGGAAAGAGGGTCAGCTTGCATGTTCTTCTATTTCCTCCCTGTAATGCCACTTAAAACCGATATCTCATTCAAATGGTAGACACTGTCTATGGAATGATTCAATAGTTTCGACTGAATATGATCACGTCTAGGAGAATAGAAACATGGCCATTATATGAGTCATGTAATTGGGTTTATAGCAGAGGAAACGTCCATTTAACTACATATATTATGAACAGTAAAATAAATTAACGAAAACCTCGACCTAAGCCGAATGTTGTCTTTGGAATGTTTAAGCTCCTACCAATGGCTTTTAAACTTTATTTTAGTTTTAACAAGTTTTAACAATTTATATTAATCACTCTCGTTGGCGTGGATGAAAGCATATATGTTGTCATTCGTGTTGGAGAAAACCGGAATACCCGGAGTAAACCAATCTGTCCGATCTGGCGACCGCCGCATTATCTCACATACTTCCTTGTCCGAGGTTCGAACCCGGGTTGCATTGGTCTGAAGCGAGCCCGCTAACCACTGCGCTAATCGGACAGCCTAAATCAACGGCTTAGGTCATATGGCTGCTTTCCAGCTATTGATAGTAGAGACATACCTCAAGACTGCTGCCACTTAGGTCAGTATTGCGGGCACGGACGGACAACCGTGTACGATCAGCAACCTTCCGCAAGCCAGCTGCATGGCTTCCTCACTGGGGTGAGATTCTAACCCACAATGATGAGTGGCAGGTGAATTAAAGTCAACGACCTTATCCGCTCGGGCATGGAGGCCGATCCGATACCAAATGAGGTGGCATAACAATGAAATGAATAGTCTCTTTTTGCATGCAAATTGTATTAGCAGAGAAAGGTTAGATCTTTTCCAGTCAGATTGCGTTAGATTAATATCTCGTTATGCTAGTAGCAGTAATTTAAACGTATGCAATACTCGTCAGATACCGCATGATCAGATCTAGTTAATGCATATTGTTACACGAATACAGGAATAGTCTTTATCGACATGCAACGTGTCTTTGCAGTGAAAGGTTAGATATTCCTAACAGTATAGATATGTCCTATCAAGAGTTTTCCTCTGTTTTTATCGTTGTTTCCATTGCACAACATGCTAGCGATTTTATTCAACTTTCACTATTATCAGTTTATTAACATGATTTTGATAAAGTCACATTTATCATACCGCAACATCTGGCTAGGGAACAACAGTACAAACAAAGGACCTATATATAAGACTTTATCTGCCAAGGGAGGTAATAGAAAATTAGTTTATACAAATTGATTTTAGCTCGATTGCGAACCAAGTTCTTTCAACTTATATTAATCACTCTCGAGACCTCATTCCTGATGGAATCCATCGCCATGAAGGAGAGAGAAGAGGCAATGTGGAATTTAAATGCCTTGCCTAAGGGCACAGTCGTAACGGCTCCAGTGGGGCTCGAACTCCGGATCTTTCGCACCTGAAGCGAACGCGTATCCACTGCGCTATCACGACTTCCACAAAATTAAAGAAAATTAGAGATGTCTCTCATTGAAAATGGGCTACTTTAGTATCTCGTGTTGCTATATTTCCGCTATATTAATTGTGCTTGCTAATGCAACGAGAACACACACAGAATTACAAGGTAATCATGGAGAGATAGTGTACCAGCTAAAACCCCTCTCAGTATTAAATTTGAAGGGTTTTTTCTGTAGAGATCGTTCAATTTGCCCGAGCCATAAGAGGAATGGCAAGGCTTTAATTAAAGGAAACTGATTAATTGACTTTGTGTTACTACACAAATAATAGGTTGCACTTTGAATAATTAAGAAATAATAAGTATCAACCGTGGTATATCGCATAAGAACGACACACGATGGTTATTCTGCGATATACCACGGTTGATACTTATTATTTCGATTCTAACACGACTTACTTCTAATAATTTTAGACGAGAATCAAAGGAGTATTTTCTTCAAACGCCGTGCTACTCCGCTGCATTTGACTTTCGAAATGTCTCCCGCGTAAGGGGTGATGACGTTATTTGTTATGGAAAATATCAATCTAGTGCATAAATGAACAAAAGTTGTAACTGATCAATAATTTTATTTATTTTGTCAAATAAAACTGTACATAATAGTAACTGAAACGTTACTTAACAGAAAAACAAGACGGACAAGAGATTATCCGATTCTAAAAATAGCTCACTTCCGCGAATTCCCACGGTAGTCTTTACAAACATCACGTGACTTTCATTCATAAAACGTTACACGCATTGTATTAATGGAATAGCCAAAACACGGTGCGCGCGCAGCATAGTTCAAGGTAGGTATATCGCAGAATAACCCGAGGTAGATTTTACTCTACAAGTATGTATGTTATTAGCTGAGGGGTTGTGTTAGAATGCAGAATAATATACTGCAGTTATATACACATCCTCGAGTATTGCAGGTTGTTCAGTTACACAACATGTATAGCTAGACCTGACCGCTGCATGTTTAATTTAAGAAATAATATTTGTCTTTCAATTATTTATTGGCGGAGAAAACATTGTTTGGAGTTCTGACGCGTAGGAATTAAGCACGCAGGCCGTATGACTAAGTGGTTAATTACGGAGCTCAAAACGACAATAAATAACGCAAATACAAAAATTAGTTCTTAAATTAAACATGCAATGGTCAGGTCTAGCTCTACATCAGTTTCCTTTAATTAAAGTATTGATATTCCTCAAGTATTAGTGACCGAAATATCTAAGAAGCTCAAACATAGATTGGTGTTATTTATTAGAATGCGTAAATGACGTCACAAAACTAAAAACTAAAAAAAATGCTAGTAAAATGACGTCACGTTTTGACATCAATGATTTATTGCAAAATTAGACACGGTTACATACAGTCTAACTGCCTAGTCATGGTAGAAATATACTTTGATTAATAACTGACTAAAAGTCTGTCAATTATATATGATGTTGTGTATTGAATGTGGTTACGTAATCAGAAAGATTGCACCAATTCTACGACAGTATAATAGTGTGTTAAAAAGTATATCTATTCATGCCTGTAATATTATACCTACCCTTGTGGAATTAATAGACATACGGTGGGTGATATTGTCAGACTATGCTCGATTGAATATGACAGATACTCAATGGTAAATCTCTGGACGAATGAAATGTCGTTATTATTCCAATTACATAACGTGACTAAATTTGGGTATCCATGCAAGTATACTAGAGGACATAGAAAACGCACACTTCGGATACTATACTAGAGGACATAGAAAACGCACACTTCGGATACTATACTAGAGGACATAGAAAACGCACACATCGGATACTATACTAGAGGACATAGAAAACGCACACTTCGGATACTATACTAGAGGACATAGAAAACGCACACTTCGGATACTATACTAGAGGACATAGAAAACGCACACTTCGGATACTGTACTAGAGGACATAGAAAACGTACACTTCGGATACTATACTAGAGGACATATAGAAAACGCACACTTCGGATAAGTGTGTGTTTTATATGAAAAGCAATAACTATATAAATACATAGTTTTAAACATTTTGGAATATGTTTAGCTGTTCAGTTCGTGTTTTGTAATACGGATGTGATATATATATATCTTTGATGGAATCCTTCATATGTCGGTTTCATGTAATAGTAATCATATAATGTAGGTGTTTTCTATGTCCTCTAGCATATTAATCTTTAATAGGAATTGATATATAATTGTTTTCAGCTTTGATATACTCCCACTCGTGTGGCGTCCGTGGTCCAATGGTAGAGCATCGGATTGGGAATCGAACGGTCCCGGGTTCGATACTCGGTCAGGCCACGTATGTAGTGTCATTGAGCAAGGCACCTTACACACATTGCTTAGTACTGGTTAATCGATTAGGTCGGCTGAGCCTGCCCAGGAAAACATGTCTAAGTCCCCGCAAGGGGTTTGACATTAAAAGGAACATACATACATACATACATACATACATACACACATACACACATACACGCACGCACGCACGCACGCACGCACGCACGCACGCACGCACGCACGCACGCACGCACGCACGCACGCACGCACGCACGCACGCACGCACGCACGCACGCACGCACGCACGCACGCACGCACGCACGCACGCACGCACGCACGCACGCACGCACGCACGCACGCACGCACGCACGCACGCACGCACGCACGCACGCACGCACGCACGCACGCACGCACGCACGCACGCACGCACGCACGCACGCACGCACGCACGCACGCACGCACGCACGCACGCACGCACGCACACACACACACACACACACACACACACACCGCTCTCCCACTATCTCACTCCAATCATTCTCACTTCCATACATACATTCGTATGGACAGATACGTATCAACAGATAGGGTCGTTCCGGGTAACTACCGACAACCGAAAAACTACGTTCAAACCCTTACAGAAGCATATTTAATATTCTATGAGTTACTGCTATCGTATTCCACATATCTCTCTCTATATATATATGTTGACATAAGAATATAATTAAGACACAAACCATACAAGGTATTCGATTGTATGCTCTTCAAGTTTTCCATGCATCCATGTGATAATATGTTCGAGTTCCAATGAACCTTTTAGGTATTTGATAAATATAGGTTTGGTTTAAACATATTTTATTTATCAAGATAAACATGACATATAACATCTGTACATATAACATCCATACAATACAACTATCAAGACAAGTGGATTGAATTGAAAGCTACAGGAGCTTATGGTAATTCTCTCCACTTATATATCTCCACAAATATAGGTTTGTACGTGGACTAGATTTCTTTTTATTGTACTTGAGTATAATTATAACATGTCTATTTTCCGGCATGTCTACATTGTTAATACACAGTTGAAATAGTGTTGACATTGTCCCCCAACACGTCATCTGTCTCTTGAACGAGTTCACTGTCATGTCTGACAATCAGTACCCATCCCGTTTCCTCAAAGCCAAATAAATAGGCTTCCTTAGAGTTGTCTCCACGCCAAGATGATTGAATCCATTATTCAAAGATATTTGTCTATTCAGATTCCACAAAGACGTTAGAATATTTGTAACTAATTACTAGTACAGTGTAAGTGTCTTTTCTTACGTTTTTATTTGTATTACATCCCTTTCTCCAATTCATCAACGCTTTGTAACTAATGATGTTCTAAAAGTAACAATATAATACATGCATATTATATATATATATTTCATCTCCGTGAGTGTGACAGTGGATATTGTTAACCAGAGGAACAATAATTTCGACCGAGGCTAAGGCGAATGTATTTATGTCTTCAATGGCTTTATGTTGATTGGCATACTATGTTTCAACAAAACATTCTTGGAGATTGCATGAAAACAAGATGGCGACATAAACAACTAAAATCACATTGAAATTAAGCGGTAACGTCCGAGTAGTGTGGTTTTGTTAGGCTATTCGGAGATGAGACATTGCAATGAGACATTGAAAAATGTCGCCCGCTCGGGTATAACACACTGTATATGGGGCAATCATGTGAGACATGACAATAAAAAATTTCGCCCGCTCGGGGATTGAAGTTGCACGGGGTCACCACGTGAGGTATAGCAACTAGAGGCTGTTAGTTTGCTGTCTTATAAATGTTATGGACAACAATAATAAGCATACATTGCTCTGTAGAGCAGAACTGAACATGTTTTCGGATACGAGCCTACTGAATAAATGAAAACAGTAACAGTAACCTAATATTCTATGTATCCTACTATTGTGATAAAAAAGAAGTTTTAGAGAGAAAGATGACCTAACATTAATCATATCATCTGTGAACGTATGACGTCACGGCGTTATGTCGTCAAAAAGGATGATTATACGTGTTATGACCATTATTAGGCATGAAGATATAACAAATATGAATCATAATTCGAGTTGTTCATTTTGAAGAAACATGTCTATATATGAAGAGGTAAACAACATTTCCTAGCAGAGGGATCTGTAGTCCAGTCGTAACACATTGGACTGGTAATCCAGGGGTCGCAGGTGCAATCCCCCGTCTGACCCTAATAAAATTAACAGTCTTTCAGATGGACTTTAAACCGAGGTCTCGTGTCGTTCTGTACACTGTGCACGTATAAGAACCTGAGGAGACTCTGGTATGGGTATCTGTCTGTATTATTGCACTATCATCCAACACTCTAAAATGACCAATCTCTTCGCTCATATGGGCAACCGGTAGCGACGATAAATAAACGTAAAACATACAATTCCTAACAGAAATAAAATAGTGAAAAGAATTCTAAGCTGGACGAATTGAAAGTCAATATCATATAATGAAGCTTTAGTATGTCTGTTTTATGTCACAAGGAAATGCTTTTTCACTCAGACACAGCCACTATCACCAGTCATCACTCACTATCATTATGTATTAACTACTTAGCTGGCTTCAGTTAATGGTGAATAATGACATGTATATCTCCGGAGAGAATAAAAGTAGAAACTGCACGGCGGATCAACTTAGATACACATTCTAGTGTCAGTTTAATTGAATTCCATCTTGAGTCGGATTCTAAGATGCTAAGGCACATTTTCTTGTATTGGAATTCGCGGCACGACCTCTTGAAATGTCTCTTGGACAAGCAGTGAATAATAACTATACTGACTTGTATTAAATAAATGATGTTAATTTTACCCTGTAGATACTAAAAGTACATCAGTTAGTCTTAAACATACTGTTTTATATTCTTAGTCAGGAATGTAATATTTTAATATATATTATTATACCTAGTTTTATATTGGGTTTAGGATATTGTATTTCATTCTAATTATCTCCGAGTTTAATTAATAACTGTTAAGTAGTATGATGTATATGTCCTTTATTAATTCGCTTTGATATTTATTTTATTTATTTGTACAACGCCATTGAATATGTTTTTATGTAAAAATAGGCGTTTTATCAAATTAAAAAGATTCAAATTTCTTGTAGTTTAAATTACGACAACTACTTCTAGTAAACAGGGTTGGCGTAAACATGATTTATTGCAAAACATAAATCACATATAACATACAACGACATTTATAATAGATAACGCAAAGGAACAAGTAGCTAAACCTAGCTTTTATAGAAACGATTTCCTAGTAAACAGGGTTAATTCGAAACATAAATGGGTAAGTGGTCAAGTGGTTCACACGTTGTACTGCGAACCCAGGGCTCGCATGTCCGATCCCCCGTAACCCTAATACCATTAACAGTCTTTCAGTTGGGACTATAAACCGAGTTCTCGTGTCGGTGTTTACACCGTGCACGTAAAAGAACCAGAGGAGACTCTGGAATGGGTCTCTGTCTGTATCATTGCACTATCCTCCAACAAATTAATCTAAACTGACTAATCTCTTCAGGAGGCGTCGCTCATATGAGCAACCGGTAGCGACGATAAATAAACATGTATCTGTGTTATACATCGGATAAGTAAAGTAAATTAAAGGATGCTCTGGAATATGAGTGTTTTCTATATATTTCTCTATCCACCAACACAAAACGATAATGGAAATAGTGATGCAAATGTTAATACGTGACAATAATCTAAAATCAACTCTCATAATGATTTTCACTTGATTTTTATAATTTAATTATCTTTCATATACATCTAATAGACCACTTTGATTGTTAATTAAATACAGTCTATATCTGTTATGTCAAAGGCGGTTATGTCGAATTATCTCGAAGTCGGATCAAAGTCCTGTTTCAGACACTATCATTTTACATATAACTGGATATGTTTATAACTTCGGTTATGTCGAAGTATTTTGTTCGGTCCGACGGAATTCGACAAAAATAATGTAGACTGTATATATTATTGATGGTTTGAGAAACTAATTTCTATAAGACCAGACGGTGACATAAGATGCAAATATGGTGTGGTTTCAAATCCTGCTGCAAAGTTAATATACTCAACTCGTGTTGCTTAGTGGGGTATAAGTCCAGTGGTAACACGCTGGGCTGGTAATCCAGGGATCGCAGGTTCGATCCCACGTCTAACCATAATACAAATTAACAGTCTTTCAGATAGGACTTTAAACCGAGGTCTCGTGTCGGTGCTTTACACTGTGCACGTAAAAGAACCAGAGGAGATTCTGGAATGGGTCTCTGTCTGTATCATTGCACTATCCTCCAAAATCTAAAATGACTAATCTCTTCAGGAGGCGTCGCTCATATGGGCAACCGGTAGCGACGATAAATAAACGTAAAACACACACGTATTGGGGTATACATCATGTGTGCTGTTTCAAGTATATAGAGGGCAAATATTTACAATGGATTTTCTGAACATTTAAAGACTGTATATGACCATAAATAGTATGACAATTGTATTGAACCTGTACAATTTACGTCGATTCGTTTTAACTCTTTCAGCGCCGAATAAATTCAGAGCATGTGCAAACAACATAGTAACGCCGCGTCTGATCAGGATCTATGTTGTTTGCTATTCAGACAGGTGCTTCAGCTCCACTGTCTGAAAAGCAATCAGCATATAGCCTGATCAGACGGCATGTTCTGTTCTGTCCGATCGGGTTCTCTTTATGAGACGTTGGCAGTGAAAGAGTTAATTAAAGGAACAGCGATGTTACTGATGTACCGGTATTATTAACAACAACGGTATAGAAACACTAGCGAAGTTTGACGTCATACAACAACTTTAGCCAACCAGCAACGTCTCGTGGAATGTAAACGCAGTCGACAGTTGGAACGTGCTCAACATGGCGTGCGAACGCTTGCTATTAATTCCAACATGAATCTGTTATATAGGATATGCGTGACCACTATTGTAAATATAGAGATATTTCTCGGAAATAGTTGTAAGCTATAATAAAGTTCAAGAAAACACAAATCCTCTTGAGATGCACTCACTGACACTCGGACTTGGATATTCTAGACAAATAATTTCAGTATATTAATCAAATAAAGCATAATTGTATGTCATATGAGGTTGTCTTAATAGTATTAATTTGATTGTCCAAAACTGAATTCATTCTTTGATTTACTGTCTGTGGTATAGAGAAATCATTGTTGTCAGTAATAAATTCATCAGTGGAATTGCTTTGACTACTTTAGGCTATTCACCAAGCACATTACGATGACTGGACAATCCATGTTTCCAAACATACTTTCACCAGACGTCCAATACGACCAAATCTAATAATATACAGTTGTATTTTTCTATGATGCATACAGTTGGTCTGTTTCTAATAAGCAGGACATGTTGGATTTTGTTCGTCAGCAAGAGGTCCAATGTAGAACACACATCAGTTACTAAGAAACTTGAAAGTCGTGATAACGCCGTGGTAGCGCGTTCGCTTCATGTACGAAAGGTCTGGAGTTCAAGCCCCGCTGGGGCCGTTACGATTGTGCCCTTAGCCAAGGCATTTAAATTCCACATTGCCTCTTCTCTCTCCTTCGTGGCGATATATTTCATCAGGAATGAGATATCGAGAGTGATTAATATAAGTTGTAAGAATTTGTTTCGCAATCGAGCTAAATTAAATTTGTATAAACTAAGAAACTGTTACGTCCATTCTTAAATCAGTGTCATATGCTTTAGTGTGTTTCATAAGGCTTACATGAATTCAAAGGTTTTCAATTACAACTAATGCATGCAGCAACAAACCAACTAATAGCACTAGAAAGTGGAAGTCGTGATAGCGCCGTGGAAGCGCGTTCGCTTCATGTGCGAAAGGCCCGGAGTTCGAGCCCCGCTGGAGCCGTTACGATTATGCCCTTAGGCAAGGCATTGCCTCTTCTCTCTCCTTCATGGCCATGGATTCCATCAGGAATCATGTCTCGAGAGTGATTAATATAAGTTGAAAGAACTCGCTATCGAGCTGAAATAAATGTGTATAAACTAATAATACAAATTATTCGCTATAAAATAATTGCTTTGAAATCATTGCTCTCGTCCTGATATGATTATATAATGTATATAGAATGGTTTCAGGACAAACCCATGGGGGCTTGTACTGCTTTATATGGTGGAATTGTAATTCCCATACCGAATGTAAGAACTGTGGTCATGCCTCCTCTGTCTTTGCAATGTGTATATAGTATCCACGATACTCCTCTATAAACATGCAACTCGTACGGTGCAATTAATATCAGAATTGCACACCCAAGAGTAATTGTGTGTAACAAATGCAATTCCCAATAGACAAACTCACAAACATTCAGTGAAAGTAAGCTTGACATCGCAGTATACCCTTATCGATTCAGTAATTGCAATTATTCATTCAATAACGTAATACTTTGATACATCAAGAGCCATCGTCTAGCCAGAGGCAACGACTGATTGGTGATTCAGTCAGGTTTACATGTGCATATGAGTATATTTATACACATATTCTAATTAATATGCAAATATTACATTTTCTCATAGTCTTGGTTGCGAAATGTATAATATTAGTATATATGTGTGGGGGGCTGTTAGTTTAGGGTTTGTATGAATATTCATGAATATTCATAATGCAGAACGCATGAGTACAATTGGTGCGGTCTCTGTCATACATTAGGTGCTTATAATAATATATAGTGATGTTATTGCTATGAGTATTATATAGAAAGGGACACAAGTCAAATTGCACCCAAATCAAAGTGAAATAAATGTCCACATCCACAACAGTTACCTGTATTCAAAATTATGCTAATTCATGTAATATTCGTGCACCTAAAAGAGACATGTTGTGGCTTTATGAAATTGAAAACAAGCAATGTGATGTGATACATACATTTGTAGTTTAATTTAATTAACAACTTGATACGGTACAATATGCGACATTACACATTTCAAGCTCATGTGATTGTGTTTTCTTCATTTAATCATCGTATGTGCAACTTTGCTTGGAATCTTGTACCATTTCAAGCATAGTTTATACAAATTTATTTTAACTCGATTGCGAAACAATTTCTTTCAACCTATATAAATTACTCTCGAGACCTCATTCCTGATGGAATATATCGCCACGAGGGATAGAGAAGAGGCAACGTGGAATTTAAATGCCTTGCCTAAGGGCACAATCGTAACAGCTCCAGTGGGGCTCGAACTCCGGACCTTTCGCACATGAAGCGAACGCGCATCCACTGTGCTATCACGACTTCAAGCATAGACGGACAAACAGCAATTCAAGCACAACTTGTAAATCCATTAAGAATGCTATGTTAAATTTGCAATCCCCTACATTGGTATATCTTATATTTAAGATCGATAGTGTCAACATGTTAATTCATTGTTATATATGTTGATATGTCCAATGTACAATGAAATAAGATTAAATATGTTACTCTTATGAAAAGTAAGAATAGTAAAATATTAATCAATACTGCTAAATATATTAAGAATGCCTTTAAACTAAGAACAAATCATATGAAAACATTACGTGACTAACATTAATGAATGTATATGTATGCTATCATATTAATATGTATTATCACAAAAAGACAAATTGGTTTCGCTATTTGCCAATATAGCTTCTTAGCTGGTTTATCGTTGCTTTAAGTAACACGATGTCAACCTATTATTAATGTAATTTGTGTATATTACATTTTGTTTCTCACGCCATGTATACTATTATGTATGTATATTGTATTGCCAATATGCAAGGTTATTGCCGATTGTGCAATAAAACATATTGTTATAACTGATTAATCGAGTTTAGATGAACATAAGAGTTGACAAGAATCACTGTACCCATAGTTATGCAGTTAGTTGGCACGCCAATGTTTAAATTAAAGTCCTCAATCAGCATGTGTCAACTGCAGTTTACATTGCAAGCGGTTCTTCTAGTCCTATCTCAGTGCAGCCCAAAGGAGTTGATATTCTGATACCGATCATACATATTGCGAAATGACAAACTACAATGGCTGCACATTTTCAACTAACATTATTCCGTGACAGAATCATTCAATGTTTGCCTAAATATAGATACCCATCCCATATGTTGCATAATTGTATAAACTGACATTCCTCTGGATAATTGATACATAAAGAGATATGTCGGACAGCAATCTTCATTTATCTCAGAGAATAGTTCACATTTGCATCCTTCTAATTGAATAAATGCAGGTTGATTATTTATAAAATATTTCCTTTACATTCTGATCGTCCGATTAAAGACGCCGCTCAAGGGGCAAGCTCGTGCGATCTGATCGTTTGATTCAGATAGCTGTGCTATGTTCAACCAATAGGAATGTTTGAAAACCACTTTATAACTTCCTCTCTTGCAAAGCGTCTGTGTGATATCAAGTCTGTATGGTATCATAGTGAAGTGGGTATAATTTTGTTTAAATCTGTTGTTTTATACAATATGAAACGTCTTCATCAAGCTATTTACAACTCATAAAGAGTATGTTTAGATCAACCCTTATACATTACTTAATGTCTATGCCCAGTAGTATACATTATACATATAGAGATGATACCAGAAACAGAAATACATTTTATCTAGTTAAATGATCTCAACTGAAACAACGCTATATGTGAAATATGTATATAAACAGAAAACCAATAAAATAAACACGATATAGGTGATCCAGGTACTGGTCCAACGCGATATGTGAAATATGTATATAAACAGAAAACCAATAACATAAACACGATATAGGTGATCCAGGTACTGGTCCAAAGCGATATGTGAAATATGTATATACACAGAAAACCAATAAAATAAACACGATATAGGTGATCCAGGTACTGGTCCAACGCGATATGTGAACTATGTATATAAACAGAAAACTAATAAAATAAACATGATATAGGTGATCCAGGTACTTCACGTGATATGTGAAATATGTATATAAACAGAAAACTAATAAAATAAACACGATATAGGTGATCCAGGTAGTTGGTATCGACCAGGTATAATGAGATACAATCACTTAGTCAAAATAAAAGCGTGTTTCACTATATCTTAGTCTAATGGTATCGGCCTTAATATCGCGTTGCGTTTATACCCCTGGTACAAGCAGTCAATATTGCCCTGTAAACGTTCTACCAGGGCCACAAACAGTTAGTTTTGCATCCATGAAAGAACGGTTTGATAAGTACGCCTAGCTGTAAACTGGCACTATTTGCATGCGTTTTCGGTTACATAATTTGCTTACAAAAGTAGATCTTGTGTTGTCTTTAAACTTATTGTTTAACCAATCATCGACTAGTACGATCCGGTCCACTAGCATATCCATTCTCTATAAGATATCGAATTAGCTCTATTCATGAACAGACATACGGATCTGAAGTCCAGTTGTATCACGCTGGACTGGTAATCCAGGAATCGCAGGTTCGATCCCCCGTCTGACCCTAATAAAATGAACAGTCTTTCAGATGGTACGTTAACCCGAGGTATCGTGTCGGTGCTTTACACCGTGCACGTAAAAGAACCAGAGGATACTCTTGAATGGATCTGTCTGTATCATTATCCTCCAAAATCTAAAATGACTAATCTCTTCAGGAGGCGTCGCTCATACTGGCAACCGGTAGCGACGATAAATAAACGTAAAACACACATTCTTGAACATAGCTCTAATCTAGCCACAACCGTGCATCATCATCTAGTAAACATCTGTAATGTGAGTATATTGTGCAGTAGTGCAACACGTGATAACAGTCTTCATTCAGTGGAGCATAATTCGAGCATTCACTGAAACAAACAACATATCCTATATCAATATTCATTGAGCAGAATCCCCGAAAGCCATATTGTCAATGTTATTCCTGATATATATGATATATACATATATCGTCTAGTAAATACAAGACTGTGTTTGACAAGTAACTTGATAGGTTTCCTCAGAGATATGTTCTCAAATTATAACAATCCTGACCATCCTCGACTATGCAAACTATCAACAACAATAAAGGGGTTGTGATTGACGTATTAATCATAGTGTTGGTAGTTCTGTTCGTATTCTCGGCAACACTTGTACGAACGAGCAATACTGTTCCTCACAGACAACTTTAATGTAGTTATATATTTATTTCTGCCGGAGATATTCTGAGCAAGTCTATTGAAATCAGCACTATATTTGAGCGTCTCGTTTTGATACTTGCAATGTGAATAACACATGCTAAAATATATTTACGCGCATTCAGTTCTACGCAGATGTGATTTACTATTAAGCCGATGGAACTGAACAAAACAAATGTGCATTTTTTAATTCCCCACCATTGACAAGCCACTCGGAATCGATCGGTTATATTAATTTGCATACGGTGCACTATTTTTAGAACTTATTTGAATTACGATTACGTGACTAGAATGCGAAAGATCATCGGCCAAATTCCGGATAATTTGTTATCTAAAACAAGTAGGTTAGTCAAAAACGATTTTATTATTTTCGAATACATTTAAAATAATTTTGATTTCATTTGAGTTCTGAGATACTTGGGGAATAATGGTTTTGTTATATGAGTACAGTTTTAACAGGAGTGCATCTTTAGCATGCATTTAAGGGTCTTCCGTGGCAGAGTGGCCAATGCTGTATTCAAAGTCGCTATGGGTTCGAATCCCACTAGGCTGTCGAATTCATTCACACGATGAAGTTATCCAGCTGTATCGTGGAATGTCCGTGGTTCTACCAGTACGTCCGTTCGTGTCTGACATATCTGACGCACAGGCACAAGACACACATCTGTAACATTGCATTTCCTGCTATTCACGATGAAACAATGTGCTATTCTGGTGTTAATTGACCGATCTCCATCAAATAAAAAGTATTTGTTGATAGAATAAAGTCTTCCGATCGGGACCACAAGGATATATCAGTGATCTGATCGATTTTACCAGTTTCTCGTGTATGTTTTATTTCCGTCGCTTGCCTTCAGTAAACATTATTTACTATATGACCATATTTGTGTCTTGTGCCTGTTGTCCGGAGGGACACATGGAATCTTCCTCCACCAATACTAGCTGGACAGCCGTCATATCACCAAAACCGTCGGTGCGACTTAAATACTGATTATTTTATCGAAAACATGATTGTGTGTTCAACATTTAGTTTCTTAATTTAAAATTTATTTATTGCGAAACAAGTTTTAACAAATTATGTAGATGCGGTCACGTGTGGGAGGAAACCGTCCGATCTGGCGACCACCGTACCAACTCACATACTTCCCGGTCATAGGACCGAACCAGGGTTGCATTGGTGAGAAGCGAGCGCGCTAACGACTACATGCGGTAATCGGACAGCCGTTTAGTTGGTTAGGTAATCCAAATGTTTTGTATGAACATATAATACAATACTTCTCCGTGTCAACATGTTTGTGCAACTGAATCATGCCCCTATTCCACTGCCTTCAATCCAAGTTTGTACAATTGATTGAATGGATCCATGATTCCAGTGATATGCACAAACTTGCTTTGAAACCCATTTCTCCTCAGAATTGTGTCATTTCTAGCTTTTACAGAGCTTCGCGCTGTGCACATATTAGTCACAGTAAAGTGAAACTGTAGATACTTTATTAAGAATGTCACATCGAATGTGTTGCATTTCTTTTCCTTTCATCAATAGTAGTAATGCACTATGTCATAGTTGTATGTAGCCTGGGTGCCGGTTTGTCGATATTTCACTTTTTAACTTCTGGCAACATAACAGTTGATATGATCAGAAACTCAATACGGCCCAATTAATAGCATCGGTGTTAAAATATATTTATTTGACTGACCAGGTAAAATATGTTGACGCCTGTCCCCAGGCTAAGTCGTATGCTGCAGATAATGATGGAGGATTGGACTTTGATTGGGCTATCTCATTCACCAAAGATTACATTTCCAAGTATATTGATAATAATTGTGTCTTTATTAGTTTTTAAAGTAATGCTTGCAGATATCCTTCCAGTACATTGTTTTAGACAAAATCTATTATTTTCCATGTGACAAACCTCGGAAGGCAGCCATCTTTGTTTGCGTTATTTATCTGAGGTTGCCTGATTGTTGAGGTATCACTAGGAGGCCCCGTATTTCTGTAAGTGAACATACATTCAGCTTCAACCATGCAACAAGATCAATGAGACTATTCATATTAGGCAGCACTAAAACATTTAATAATTTATTTCATTTGACATAGAAAATACGTTTCAATGGTTGCTATAGACCATCGAACCACTTCTTGAACCTCAGTAGTATTGAATACGACGTAGTCATCAGCCGGTATCAACACATTGGGTGTGTTTGATTATTTAAAGTGACACTACATCAGTGAACTCGCAAATTTCTACAGAATGTATTTTCCTATTATATGGTATTATTTTTTTTCTAAATATTTTCGTCAAAAACTGAGTATTGTAACTAATAAACAAACGTCGTACACGCGATTTGTTGACTCGACATCCATGCGTAATGTAACTTGTGTATCCTGAATAACACGATTAATGGAACACATTTACCGTTATATCTCACATGTGTGCGTATGTATATTTATTTGTAGACTAATCTTAGTGAACTTATCTCTAAACGACATTACCTCGCGTAGTATTATTAAACAATCGGGATAATTTTATTTTAACAGTACCTGGTAATATCCAAATACAGGTAAAGCAGGACTATTATCCGATAATTGTCGTTAATTTGTATATTTTCGTATTCTTAAATTTAAATGAATTGACTTATATTGTATTGTGTTTGTGTGTTTTACGTTTATTTATCGTCGCTACCTGTTGCCCATATGAGCGACGCCTCCTGAAGATATTAGTCATTTTAGATGTTGGAGGATAGTGCAATGATACAGAGAGAGACCCATTCCAGAGTCTCCTCTGGTTCTTTTACGTGCACGGTGTAAAGCACCGACACGAGACCTCGGTTTAAAGTCCCCTCTGAAAGACTGTTAATTTTATTAAGGTCAGACGGGGGATCGAACCTGCGATCCCTGGATTACCATTCCAGCGTGTTACCACTGGACTACAGATCCGTCTGTGTTATTTTGTAACCGATTCGTTGTCTAGTGGTTATTTGACCAGTCTTGCAATCGTATTATTTTGTGTTGTGTAGGTTCCAACCATACTTTTCAAATAACTTTTTTGTTTGTTTTTGTTTTATTTAGATATATTTCTTTTTTTTCTTTTTATTTATGTGTACATGTTATGACATATATACAAATGTTCATCAAAATGCACTGTCAGTGTCTGAGTAGTCATCCTGCTCACTTGTGGTGTCTGTTCCCTCCTCATCACTGACCTCAATAATGAACCGCTCACAAGCTTGTTCCACTGCAATATCGGTCTTACGAAATCGCCCCTCTGCCTCTCGTATATGCCTGCAGCAGTTCTCCAATTCAGACGATGTAACGTTGTTAATTGCCTCTTGAGACAATGCCATGGTGTCCTTCATCTTGAATGTCAGATTCACAGATGCTACACGTCTCTTCACAATTGCCCAGTTCAATTCAATTGCGTTCAATTCCGCATGTCTTCCAGGTAAATCCCAAATCTTTAAAGTGCACGCATATACGTTAAACCTCCATGGAAGTGAAAGCACCCTCGTAGCTCCTTCTTGGTGGAGTTGGCAGTTGGAACACTGTTTTCCTTCGACAGCATGTCATGGACTGTTCTTCTAACCAAGTCTCTATCGAAACTATCCATTGTGTATCTATCTCGCCTTGACTCTCTCGTCTTTGCAACTGAAGTTGAAATCTTACTATGGTTCTTGCACGTGCTAACATACAAGCCAGTATAGTTAGAAGCTCTCTTGGTGACCTGGTCAAAAATAAAAAATGGCGCATCGTCAACGATTCGATCCAGGACCGCAATATTACAACGTACATGTTTTATCCACTAGACCACGTAACTACTTGCTTCAGATTTGCGATATTAGATAGAAGTCGTATACACTGACCATCCCAATTCCCCATTACATTGTTATGGGTTAATCCAGTATTGCCACAGTTATCGCGTTTTATTAATACCTCCGATGACAATCAAACGTCATTCCGGAGCATGAATGTCCATTATATGAATTCCTACTTTTACTTTTGGAAGTGTGTAGACCATAAAAACACTGTTTATTGATTCAATGTTAGTGTTCGAATGTATTCGGAAGAATTTGTAGTAGCAATGGATTTATAAGTGAAAACATGCATTTTATTTGCTTTTTGCGATGTAATATCGCTTTATGTTCACTGTCAATTATATATATATATATGATTTTTTAATGTGATGCTAGTTTCTCAATTAGTAATTTTATCCTTTCAGCATCGATTATTTACCAACTTGTCCGGTGTTTTACTATAGCGTTTACGGTCGAGTAACCATTTGATGACGTACAGACAAGTGTACGGTGTCCAAATAGCATTTCACCTCGAGAATATGGACCTATCGAGAACACGAGAAGTCAGTATACTTTGGACCAATGCTAACTACTATTTTATTAATAATACATTCGCATACAATTATTATAAAATTAATACCAACGATTATTCGAATATTCCTTCTGACATCCGAATATCCGAGTATTATTTCAGTATTTGAAAACAAACAACAATGGTATTTATTTCCGAGTAATGGTAAATATGGAATGAACGATCCTACAGCCAGATGTTTCGTTATTGTATTCATCTGAGATTCAATATACATCTGACAGAACACATAATTCACCATGTGAGGGTTTTTTAAAGCTCCACTGAGGAACCGTGTGATGGTCCGTTTATCCACGATAATAGACACTGTACATCGATATTTAGTTGAAATGTCAAAACAAGTTATTATTTCGTGAATATTTTAGCTTTATGTATTACATCGATATTACATATTCTCTTGTCAAATGGTCGATATATTGAATATTGTAATTCCTTCTCTATAAATTCCTTCAATTATCAGAATAGTATGTTACATCACCTATCTATAGGCACAGTCCTGCTACAATTCAAAAATAATTTAATTGTATTTATTTTACAACGATTGTGAAACACGCTCTAACAACTGATATTAATCACTCTCGTTGGCACGGATGAAAGCCGGAGAAAACCAACCTGTCTGATCTGACGACCACTGTACATCTCACATACTTCCCTGTCAGAGGATCGAACACGGGTTGCATTGGTGAGAAGCGAGCATGCTAACCACTGCGACTAATCGGGCAGCCGATTGCTACAATTTAACGTTCATGTTTACTAAATGTACTGTAATTATATATATTGCACAATAGCATTCCTTTGACAATACCATTATGCTGATCAAATTGGATTCGGTGTCCGTTTCGCAAGGCGATTACGTGTATATAACTAGCTAGATTGTATAGATTTTATTCTTTATTTACGTCTCATCAATGTACAACAAACAACATTCAATATAATAAAAACATATCGATGTACATTGCCACTCAATAATGAATTATAAGAGACAGTAACAGTAACAATTCACAATAGAACACGATTCAACATATAAGTTTCTTAAAACTAGAGTTTATATAGGTTGATCCAGACCGATACTCTCACAAACTGAAGACAATCGTCAAAATGGTGACGGGCACATTGCCACCATTACACCACAGCCGCAAAACGTCACCATGGGTAACCGCTATCAGTGAGATTCTCGGTCCAAAACAAGACCTACTCTTAGATATAAATGTGTTAAATCTAAATTGCCTACGCTAATCTTATCTAAGAAGTGCTTAAAATATTTATTAAAACACTGATATTGAAAAAGAGCACTAACGCGCTTATTAATTAAAAAATGGTATAAAAAAACAATTATCACCTCTGATCAGATCAGTGATGAACTGATTAGCATAGACTATTTAGTTGGCAATAAAAAAGTATTCATAGTATTAAGAAACAATTGAGATACATTATTTACATGCTAAATATATATATATTACAATCTATGAACTGCATAACATACTGATTTTATTTACACGTCAAAAACCGTCGTTTTTGAAGAATTTCAAAACAGGTTTTGGCACATAATCTTATCAGTTCCTTGCTGGAGAAAATAAAAACAAACTTTTCTGAATCAGAAAGATTAATAAAATTACCATAAATACCCATTGTTTTTCTAATAAGCGGTAACCTAATATCTGCATACGTACAACATTGCAAAATAACATGTAGTTCATTTTCAACGGAGTCACAGAATGGACATTTCCTTTGATCTACACTCAGATTCTCGTACCTGCCCGTCTCTATTCTTATTGGTGCAACACCACAACGAAATTTACTCAAAGCAGCTCTATGACTAAGAGGTAAAAACATCATACAGTAGTCTTCTACTTTGAATTCTGTTTTAAATAGCTTATACAACCGTAATTTATTTCTACCTCGACCCGATATACCAACATCTCTATTAATAGATGTAAACCAGTTTAATTTGAACCTAGCCATTAGTTTACTTTCCATTGAGAATACTAATGATGATGGCTTAGGCTCGGTAATATTTGCAAACATACTTAAATTATTTTCATTAAATACTTTTACAATTAAATAATACCAATTTTTACATGAAACATTTGCCTTAGAAGCCACCCAAAGTGCTATGCGTTTGTTCATACGATGTGTATCCATTGACGATATTTTGGACCAGAATAAACATATGCTTTTCCACTGCCATACAACAGTCGGCTTCCAACCCATTTCTCCTGCAATGGCAGTATTTGGAGTGTATTTGCCTACACCCAAAAAGAACCTCATTGCTCTGTTATGAACTGAATCTATACATGAAAATGTTTTGAAGCCCCATATTGGTGCACTGTAATTTATAACAGGCAGCACTGTAGACTCATAAAGTTTGGTATATACAACATATGGGACACCCCCTAGAACTTTACATTTGGCAATTAAGAGACCAAGGGCACGGCTAGCACTTTGAGCTACTGCTTTAGTCATTATGTTATAATCCACATGTTCACTTAACAACACACCAAGATACATATACTTATCAACAACTTGTATTAATTTAATACCACATATAAAGTTGACGGTTGTTCTCTGTACCGATTTAGGACGAAAATGTACAATATTACTCTTTGAGGCATTGACATTCATTTTATTAGCTATGTACTTTACAATGTAATTGGTTGTATGTCCTGGTATCAGGTAATTGCTGGAAAGGTTGACTGACATCTTTAATAAGACTAAAGCACGTAATATAAAGTATCCGTGTTTCAACAATTTCCTGGAATATCTACTAACTCCAGCCGACCTAGCATTACGGTCAGAAGTAATTTCTTTTAGGAAATTATTTTGCGTTATTGCACGAAATTAAGATACACATTCATTACGCCGTAATACTCCTATATTGCCGTTTTATACTTCAGTACCAGGATATATTGCGTTTCATTCAGGAAGTTGGTGTTTGCTAATGGCCTCTCATTTAGTTCATTTCTACTGGAACAACTATAATGTCTGAGAAGAGTCGTCGGTTTATTCACATTACATTTCCGCGAGTATTGCTAATTGGCACATTCAAATTATTCATAGCATTTTAAATTGATAATTTCCAATTAATAGACATGTGTAGCTGTCATTTATTTCATTACCTACATATTTAATTCCTATATATAAAATAGCATTCTATATTGTAAGGCAGACAACACTATTATACCATCAGAGAGGACGTTATATCCATGAATTCAGTACTCCGTTTATAGTAGCGCGTTCGCTTCATGTGCGAAAGGCCCGGATTTCGATCCCGACTGGAGCCTGTACGAGTGTACCCTTAGGGAAGGCATTTATATTCCACATGCCTATTCTCTCTTCCTCTTGGCGATGGATTCCATCAGTAATGAGGTATCCAGGGTGATATATGTTGTAAGAACTTGTTTCGCAATCAATACACTACAAACTGCATTGGAACGTAGTGAACGCTTATAGTTTGATCTAACTTAAATACGCCAGTCCAGAGTCAGTAGTAATTGCTAACCTATTTCCATATTATGCTATGTGGTATCATAGTGACCGTACTATTTATGAATATAGATGTATGAGATAGTTTGGCTAGCATTGCTAATTTCGTAGTGTATCGAATAAAACACATAGCGGCCGATTGATATAAATAATTGAGTTATGGGCGCACGTCATTTTTATTTATTTGATGGTAAATTCTGATGGACGCTAATCTATCCATTTGTGTTTATCCGATCGTCTGTTGGTGGGATCCATCATACATATTGACCAAATAAATATTCCAAAACCAGATGCAACCATCTTTTCCTAAATAATTATATAATAATAGTGATGAATATCCTCATTACTTTCATCTAAACTGGGCTACACATGATGTAAACTTAGATTGAGCAAATTACTTTAGCTCGATTGCGAAACAAGCTCTTATAACATTAGATTAATCGCTCTCGAGATCTCATTCCTGATTGAATACATCGATATGAGGGAGAGAGAAGACTTGATGTGGAATTTTAGTACCTTGCCTAAGGTCATACTCGTAACGGCTATAGCTGGGCCCGAGTTCTGAACCTCTCAGACTGCACTACCACGACTTCCACATGGACGCGCTACTACTACGACTGCTAATGCAAGCGACCACATTCCGATACTAGGGACTAACATAACTTCATTTCTTCCGTGCATTTTTCAATATAAACGTTTAGCATTAATTCACAGTTTGTTCGTATTGACACGCGATGCAGTTGGACAACGGATTCTATATTTTGAAGTGATAGTATGTAGCATAAGTGAAGAGAATAGGACAGATGATGATAGACAGTGTGATGAACAGGATAAAAAAGGGTAATGAACGTATAAGGTATATGACAACATTACTGATGACGAACTAGATACCGAAGAGAATGATAGTGGTAATGCTAAACTCCAATTTAGTAATGGTGTAGATAATGGTGAATTAGATATTAAAGATAATGATGTAGGTGATGACCAGACATATGACATAGTGCATAATGACAACAATTCTGATTACGATAAAGAGAATGCTGCTGAAAAATATGTCAAAGAGGACAAATATTATTAAACGCATGAAAAAGCGAATAACTACCATGATGAAGAACTTGATGCTGAATTAGTTTATGCAGCAGTTGTTAGTAACCGAACCTTTAAGATGAAGGAAACGCTGATGATGTTCGCATCATGGTGGTAAAGTGAATTATGAATATTGTGAATACTGTAACACAGAGCATGCCAACACGGATGACGAAGAGGTTACTGTGGTAGGAGTATGCAGCTGCTGTAGAAAATGATGAGGAAGAGGTTACTGTGGCAATAGTATGCAGCTGCTGTAGAAACGGATGACGAAGAGGTTACTGTGGTAGGAGTATGCAGTTGCTGTAGAAAAGGATGACGAAGAGGTTACTGTGGCAGGAGTATGCAGCTGCTGTAGAAAAGGATGACGAAGAGGTTACTGTGGCAGGAGTATGCAGCTGCTGTAGAATATGATGACGAAGAGGTTACTGTTGCAGGAGTATGCAGCTGCTGTAGAAAAGGATGACGAAGAGGTTACTGTGGTAGGAGTATGCAGCTGCTGTAGAATAGGATGACGAAGAGGTTACTGTGGCAGGAGTATGCAGCTGCTGTAGAAAAGGATGACGAAGAGGTTACTGTGGCAGAAGTATGCAGCTGCTGTAGAATAGGATGACGAAGAGGTTACTGTGGCAGAAGTATGCAGCTGCTGTAGAATAGGATGACGAAGAGGTTACTGTGGCAAGAGTATGTAGCTGCTGTAGAAACGGACTGTGGTGAGTACCTATGACGAAGATGCGGGCATGCTGCTTGGAGTGGGTGAGAATAATGGTTTAACGGCGCATCAGCCAAGTTCGATCTATAAATCGCGCCAGGATAGTTACAATTGTCAGCTAAACGTGTAACAATTTAAGCCAAAATTATTAGTCGCTAACAGTGGTACAATTTATAAAGCAGTAATATGTAATGGCAATATGATAATAGGGAAACAGCAAGGAAATGCAATTATATATTTTGTGATACATGTTCCAACAGTAAACTATTTTGTTGACGATTAGTTTGCCATGTATATGCTGTCAATCAATATATTCTACAATATGTCCACACTTATATAGGGTTGCTATGTCATACACCATGGAAGAATCTCCCTTTATAACAAAATATATGAGTGAAACGGGTAACTGTCTCAGTCATTACAATAATGCTTTTCCTCTATGAGTTGAGTGATAAACAGGTTTGGACTAACCAATAATTGGTTTCATTAATTGCAGTGTGTTCAATTGTAGATTATTCCAAGTAGTTTTCCATTTTGCTGTAATATAAGCACGAACCAGTAGTCTAGCATAAGTATATTGTATCTAAGAAGTTGTACATTATATATATTATAGTTTACACTATGAACATCCAGTTTATTGTCACTAATACCAATACGACATGATAGTCAGCAGCATATAACATGCTTAGCTATGTAATAGATGTATGTTTAAGATAGTACTGTGATATCCAGATCGGACAGTTGGGTTTTCTCCGGGTACTCCGGTTTCCTCCCACACGAATTACCTACCACATATACGCTTTCATCCGCGCCAATGAAAATGATTAATATAAGTTGTTAGAACTTGTTTCGCAATCGTTGTAAAATAAATAAAGTTTAAGCTTTAAATTAAATGCGTACGTTATGAATAAGATAATAATACCAAACAAGGCATCTAGCTTCGGAAGAATATGGTGGACTTTTACTATGTAAGGCATGACACCCTATATTTTGCATACACCAACAATCGCCTTTGTATGAATATATTCCTTTATTTGACATTTTTCTTATAAAAGAACCATACCATTATGAGCCTCGGGCTTACTGGGCATACTCGACGGCAAACGGGCGTACAGCCTGTTCTCGGAAGGTGTACCCCATCTGGTACATAGTCGTGGCAATCGCATCACATGCAAATGCCGTGCAATGGATGATGAACACGATTATGAAAAGAAGATGGTTTCGGCATCGCAGATATTGCAACTCTTACACAAACTAGTTGATGAAGATGTATTTCATTTGTAACTAAGTACTCGCATGTTGAACCGAAGCCAATACATAGTGTTCCTATTATCACATGCGTTCCAATATCCTATTCTGAGAGTGATCGTACCATATTAATAACGAGTTAATTACGAGCTAATCCTAGCAATAAATAACAGAATCCTGGCGTATTGTCTCTGCATAAGTCAGACAAGGGACACTAGCTAAATTAGGTATAGCAACTATATCGCTGCATGCCTTTGGTGTAGCACGATATATGGTTATGTAATAAACCTGTCGCCGAAATCAAGATTGTTCATACATTTCATCACTGTTAGCTTGTATATGGGATTCTGTTATCAAATAATGTGTGCATCAAACATCTGCTGCCATCGTTCTATAACATAAGGTTTAGTCGTACTGTTATCAACATCATAAACCGTCATCTGCGACATTCCACCGTAACCTACCATCGGTGATCGCCATTAATGTAATCCACAAGGCGTTGGTATAGTCAGGGATATTTAAAGACTAACCATTGTTCTTATAGACAGACAAACAGACAAATATACGCACAGGGCAGGCAGGCAGAGGGGCAAGGTTGGCTGGCTGACTGACAATCTACATCACAGACACGCACGCACGCACACACACAGCTAAGCGAAGCTAAGCTAAGCTAAGCACAGCTAAGCACAATACAACACAACCCAACACACACACACACACAGCACAGCAACAGCACAGCACATTACAGCACAACACAACACAACATACGCACAACACAACACACACACATACAACACAACACAACACAACACAACACACAACACAACACACACAACACAACACAACATACGCACACAACACAACACAACATACGCACAACACAACACACACACACGACACAACACACACACACAACACAACACAACACAACACACACAACACAACACAACATACGCACACAACACAACACAGCATACGCACAACACAACACAACATACACAACACAACATACACAACACAACCCAACATACGCACACAACACAACACAACATACGCACAACACAACATACGAACACAACACAACACAACACACAACACAACACACGCACAACACAACACACAACACAACACAAACATACGCAAACACAACACAACCACAACACAACATAACACAACATACGCACAAACACAACACACAACACACACACAAACACAACACCAACACAACACAACATACCACAACACACAACACATCACACACACAACACAACACGCACAACACACACACACACACACAACACACACAACATACGCACACACAAACACACACAACATAACCACAACAACCACACACAACACAACATACGCACAACAACACAACACAACACACAACAAACCACACACAACACAACACAACATACGCACAACACAACACCACACACAACATAAACAACACAAAACAACATACGCACACACAACACACAACACAACACAACACACGCACAACACACAACACAACACACAACCACGCACAACACAAACACACACACAACACAACATAATACAAACAACGCACAAAACACAACACCACAACAAACACAACAACATACGCACAACACAACACAACACAAACACAACACAACACCACACACAACACAAACACAACACAACACAAACACAACACAACACAAACACAACACACAAAACACAACACAACACACAACACAACAACAACACAACCAAACACACAACACAAACACACACAAACACAACACAAACACAACACAACACAAAACACACAACACACACACACACACAACAACACACAACACAACACAACACAAACACAACACAACAACACAAACACACATACACCACACACACAACACAAACACAGCACACACACAACACACACACACAACACAAACACAACACAAACACAACACAAACACAACATAACACAAACACACCACACACACAACACAACACAAACACAACACAAACACAACACAAACACAACACAAACACAACACAAACACAGCACAAACACACACACACACAACACAAACAACACAACACAAACACAAACACAACACAACACAAACACAACACACACAACACACACAAAACACAACACAAAACACACACAACACAAACACACACACCACACAACACACACACAACACACAACACAACACAAACACAACACACCACAACACAACACAAAACACAACACACACACAACACACACCACACACAACACAACACAAAACACAAACACAAACACAACACAAACAACAACACAACACAACACAACACAAACACACACACAACACAACACAAACACAAACACAACACAAACACACCACACACAACAACAAAACACAACACACACAACACAAACCAACAAACACAAACACAACACACACAACACACACACAACACAACACACAACACAACACAAACACAGCACAAACACAACACACACACAACACACACAACACAACACAAACACAACACAACACAAACACACACAAACACAACGCACCACAACACACACAACACAACACAAACACAACACAAACACACACAACACAAACACAGCACAACACAACGCACACACAACACACCAACACAACACAAACACAACACAAACACAACACAACACAAACACAATACACCACAAACACAACACAAACACCGCACAAACACAACACACACACAACACAAACACAACACAACACAACACAAACACAACACAAACACAACACAAACACAACACAACACAAACACACCACAAACACAACACAACACAAACACAACACAAACACACCACAAACACAACAGAACACAACACAAACACAACACAAACACAACACAACACATTACTACATTATTACACAATTTAGTGAAACAGTATTTTCAATGTGGCTTCAAAATTTCAGACACCCGGGTAGAACCGTCGACCTTCGCACAGTGGAAGCGCGTTCGCTTCAGATGCGAAAGGTCCGGAGTTCGAGCCCAGCTGGAGCCGTTACGACTGTGCCCTAAGGCAAGGCATTTAACTTCCACGTTGCCTCTTCTCTCTCCCTAGTGGCGATGGATTCCATCAGGAATGGGGTATCAAGAGTGATTAATATAAATTATAAGAACTTGTTTCGTAATCGAGCTAAAATTAAATTGTATAAACTAATGTAAGTTGCATGAATGAGAATTATTGAAATGTTGAATCCAGGTAATTCAATTAAATGTATATTTTTATCGTCAAAGAGGACATTACGAATCAAGTTATTGTGTTACAAGTGTAATATGTAGCGCTCTATGGTTAATTAGGTGCATTGAATTCAAAGAGGATAATAGTAGTTTTCATCTTTATTCCAGTCTCATCTTTGAACATGTACATTGATGCAGAGACAAATTTAAATAATCATATTAGATGTACATATCCATTCGGAGTAGAAATGAAACAGACATATTGCAACAAAACATATAACTTTTATAAAAATCCCATGTTACAACTGGTTAATTGTAGCCATTTATTTACATTGTAAAGCCAAGAACCAGTTGCTATTTTCAATTTAAATACTAAAAAAAATTGGAAAAACCACTGAATTGAAAACAAGCACTAATGCGCTTTTAAAAAATATCTTACAAAATCTGCTTTCACCATGGATCAGATCGCGAATGACCTAATTGACAGCTGATTCTTGTAGTGTGTAAAAGCATAGACAAAAAGGACAGTATTTACAAAGCTAAAAGTATCGACGCTGTAGTATATTAAAACAGGTTTTGGCACAAAGTCTACTAAAGAGAAACATAAATTGATCACGTTTTGTCATATTACAGAAATGGTTAAACAATATTTCCTGCATGAGACAAGTTATTGCTCTACAGCTGTAATATATAGAGTGGTATTGTTAATTAGGTTTATGGAATTGACGGGGGGGGGGATGATAGAGTATGTTCTCCTGAAATGGGCAATTAGTTGACGAGAGAATAATGCTGATTGCTTAAGGACTTTTACAATAGTTTGCATCGGATAATGATTTGCATCTTTTAGTAATGGGTGTTTAGTAGTAATTGAGAAGATGTTATTTCAAGAAATGCAGAACATAATAGAACATACGTTTATTCATGACGTATACATAAGTACATAGTACATAATATATACATACGAGTATATATAAATACACAAGTGATCGATAAAGCTGTCGTATTGCTACTGTGTTCTAATTAACTATGTAAGGGATGCACATTCCAGTTGGTGTTTTTATATAATTAAGAAGATAAAGCATGCTGTATGGAGAAACTATGGTTAAAAAGATTCTTAAGAAACGAGTCAAGTTGATAAAACTTGTTTCGCAATCGTTGTAAAATAAATAAAGTTTTAAGCTTAAAACGAGTCAAGTCTAAAGACACCTTTCTATTATCACTGTTCATTAAACTACAAATTGTATACATGTTTGGTATCATGTAATGGTATTTATTATTGAGTTCTGTCATCAATGCTGAGTAACACGGACACATTAAAACAAAATGATACTCATCTTCAATGTCTCAAAAAACACTAACATTGCATCATTGACAATAAAGCCCATTTCTCTATGCTCTATTATTAGCGAATCTACCTGTATGGATTCTAAGAGAATAGGCAGAAGTCCTCATATGAGTTAGAAATAGTCTCAAGTTAGACGGCAATATATCCAAGTATGCTTCATATCTATCGAGAGCGATTAATATAAGTTGTAAGAACTTGTTTCGCAATCGAGGTAAATATATTTGTGTCAACTAAGCGTTAAGCTGATTTCCTTGCTTATTTTCAAGATACCCCTATAAGGGTCAGACGGTGTTATTGATATGGTGGTCTGGGATTGGTTGAAAAAGTGTAGGGAATCCCTTAAGAGTTATTGATACATGAACTGATTGGCTGAGTAGGTATTGTCACAAATATTGAAAATGACTTCTAAATATCAAAATACAATATATGAGCTGCATTTTGGAATATTTAAAAATATTTGCAGACTATTTGGTGACAAATAAACAGCATATTATAAATGCAGGTGTCAGTGCAACATTCACCACAAATTACCTTCAGAGTAGGGGGTGGGTGCCTTTAGTGGGAAATATAAAAAACGCAATCGGTCAACCCCATTGAAATTTGACATTTTCCTGTGGCTCAAAGGCCATTCTGTTGAAAACTACTCTCTTGTGTGCCAAACTATTTTTGGGGGAAATCTAATGACACTGTGTGTTATAATGGTGGCCTATGGACATTGCAATAGCGGTGTCTGACCTAAAGGACAATGTAAAGAATGATGTTATTTGAAAAGTACTACACACCAAAATGCTGCCTGTGAGAGGCTTATTTTCAATGTATAGCTTGATTAACTGCCCGGCAATATGATATGAATGTGTGAGTGCTGGAAACAATAGGTAGCTATGCAATATGAGCCCAGACAGGGTGTTACATAACATAGTTCTGAGGTGTGTATGTATTGTTTACAATGAAGATTAGTCCTTATGCTCTGTGATACAAAGACTGTGCTGAGATATTAGCAACATCTGAATCACATATACTAGTTTATCAAGTTGGGAATTACTTCTTGGTGTACATTAAGAACCATTTTAAGCTTAAATAATAATTCAAAGGGGTTCCTAATACATACAACAGTAGGGTCTGGAGAAATGCAGTTTTTCACATAACGCGAGTCAATAAATGGCTTCAGCGACATATGTCGCAAATTCTGCCACCTAGGTTCCATGTGCGCTTCTTAAAATGTGTCGGTTTCCTTCGCAGTACTTATGGTGGTGCAATTTTCCAGGGAGCTTTCATTCTAATTACTGTTGATAAGAATTACTATGGTGGTTCAGACCTACAACATTGGATTTGATTTATTGAAACTTCACTAAAGATGCCTATTATGGCACAATAAGCCCAATGTGAATGCAGTTAAACAATGAAAGTGGTCATTTTACATTGCCTGGTATAAAATGAACCCAAAAAATGATAAATAGTTCATTGTACTGAGTAAATAATGGCATATAGGAACCTATAAGCAGGCTGTTATGTTCAAATTACCTCCCTTTATTAGTGTTACTACTTTATAATTGATATCTCTGTCCTTCAGTGTGAGTATGTTATGGTTAAAATTGATTTTTTCATTAGGAAATAGTGTTGTTTAATTGAAACAAACTTGCAATTGGTTCCAGTAGATATCAAGGGCCTCACAAAAAGAATTTCAGTAAAATATATGGCACAAATATGCATATTCATTGCTTTTGAGTGGTTATATTTCAGTAATTTATTAATATTTGCAACAAACTTCACCTCCCTAAGATGAAATGTCATATTTCAAGAGGCAATGCACAGTTGTAGTCCTCTCACAGTGCTTGTTCAAGACACACTAGCTGAATGCATATTGTAGTTACTTTTCTGCCATTTCTTACTGTCATGTGACCTACAGCTGCCTGACCCACTCAGCATTTGTAATGACCATCATTTGCCATGTTTGTTGTCTTCCTTTTTGCCTGTGTGACATTTTTTGTGCTCCATGCAAATAAGTATTTCCTTTCAGTAGCTTCCTGGTGCAAGATTGTGTTCCATTCTTCAAAAAACCTTTGTTTTGCAGGGGGTGGGGTAAAATAATTGTCTCTAATCACCACAATGTCTTATCTAATACTATAAATGTGGTATGTCTGTCTCATGCAGACATTATTTCATATATTCATGAGAAATATTACACTGTTAGTGTAAAGATTAATATGTGACGACATTATAAATGTCTTATTTAGAGTTCTATTGCAAAAATGGCCAACAGTCTATGTTAAGCACACTGCATAGTGTCCCATTTGAAGGCATGTGCTGTGCAATGGTGATGTGGAAGACATAAGAAAGTCATATTTATGTGCAGAAATGTTCATTGTAATGGTATATATCTTTTATATTAAATGAAATGCCAAAAATAATTGTCTTTAGGTCAGACGTTGTTATTGATATGGTGGTCTGGGATTGGTTGAAAACGTGTAGGGAAGCCCTTAAGAGTTATTGATACATGAACTGATTGGCTGAGTAGGTATTGTCACAAATATTGAAAATGACTTCTAAATATTAAAATACAATATATGAGCTGCATTTTGGAATATTTAAAAATATTTGCAGACTATTTGGTGACAAATAAACAGCATATTATAAATGCAGGTGTCAGTGCAACATTCACCACCAAATTACCTTCAGAGTAGGGGTTGGGTGCCTTTAGTGGGAAATATAAAAAAACGCAATCGGTCAACCCCATTGAAATTTGACATTTTCCTGTGGCTCAAAGGCCATTCTGTTGAAAACTACTCTCTTTTGTGCCAAACTATTTTTGGGGGAAATCTATGACACTGTGTGTTATAATGGTGGCCTATGGAAATTGCAATAGCGGTGTCTGACCTATAAGTAATATCTGTACATTTATTGTCATTAATAGACTTTCCCCTTGTCTACTCTACTAGCCACCAATTCCATATATCATCATATTCCATTACATACTATTATATGGTTTCTCTACATTTCAGCTTTAACATTACTATATAATTCTAATGTGCATTTTTCACTTATAGTCCTATGTGTTGATTGCAGTTGATTTGTATATATATTGAGGGCCTCGTGGCACATTAACTTTTGCTAACTGAGTGTTCCCGTATAATAAAGTATTTATTATAATTATTAGTTTAATGCTAGCAACTCTGGATTCAGTTTCTCTTCGTTGTTAACAATACTCAACTGATTGCTATTGCATGTTTGGAGGCACTGATAAATGACACGTTGTATACGTTTATGTGGGGTCTACGTTGCCGAGCGGGTAAGGTCGTTGACTTCAAATAATTCGTAAATTCATATACATCATCTCAGCTGTACATTCGAATCCCACTAATATGTCCAATCATTCGCGAGGAAGCTATCCAGCTAGCGTGAATTGAAATGCTCGAGCAAATAAGCATATGCATTATGAACGGCACATGAGACAGTGCGTGTACGTCTTGTTTCGTCATGGGAAATTCAGTAGACTTGATAGGCACTTCGCCAACAGGATTGTCGGTATCAACACTGCATCAATGACAGATATGTGTGTATTCATTATAACAACTCATTTGGCTATGTCATGGGTGATAGAAATATGACTACATACAGCTTCTATGAAAACATTTTAAAGAACTGACTGAAACTCATTGGATTCCAGACAAGATAGAATTATTCAAACAAGAAAATAGCACCATAATGCATATGGGAATAAAATCGTTTATCAATTATGAAAATCGTCTATTTCCCAGTCAAAGAATCCGATTCACAAGAGTACATTTCTGTACAATGAGAATGTGTAGCAACAATCTGCCCAAGTATATAAGATGGCGTCCGTGGGCCAGTGGCAGAGCTTCGGATTTGGAATCGAACGTTCCCGGGTTCGATACTCGGTCAGGTCACGTATGTAGTGTCATTGAGCAAGGCACCACACATACATTGCTTAGTACTGGTCAACCACTTAGGTCGGCTAAGCCTGTCCAGTAAAACATGTCTAGGTAACCGCAAGGGGTTTGATATTAATGGAACATACATACAAGATACATACTGATGAGCTGCCTAGATTGTGTTTATTTGTTTTATGGGATTAAAAATCGCACCAATAGCTTAGGTTACCTCTGTATGTCTAGTGGTATCGAATTATTTCATGAAACGAAGATTTCCAGCTGGATTGCGGACGGTCGGTGGTTCTACTCTGGTCCGTGCATGAACTAATGCTCGGGGAGGGACGTTAGGCGACTTCCTCCACTAATGATAGCTGGGCAGTCGAAATATGACATAAGCTGTTGGCTCGACCAAACCTTAAAAAGAAACACATGTGCATGTGTGGGTTGTTCGATCCCCCGTCTGATCCTAATACAATTAACAGTATTTCAGATGGGACTTTAAACCGAGGTCACGTGTCGGTGCTTTACACCGTGCACGTAAAAGAACCAGAGGAGACTCTGGAATGGGTCTCTGTCTGTATCATTGCACTATCCTCTAAAGGTAAACTGTCAACATAGTTGGCACAGTCTACAATCGATTAAGCACGTTTATATATTTTCAGAAATGTTTTCATTATAATATTAAGCCTAAAACAGTATCGTGTTTGCTAGTAAATGAGACGACCGTGACATATAAGATGAACAGCACTGTATGTTCTTCTTCTTCGTGCTATGGTAAATCGATGAACTGTCACAGTCAAATTCTCAGCTCCAAACAAGAATCCACTTATAACGCATGCAGTTCTGTAGACTTTGGTGTTTCTGATTGATGTTAGACGACAGTAAATCATGGCATCAGGATTACCCAGTGTAAACAAACACCGGTTCACAATGCAGTATGACGTCATATGGGGAGATACAGAAGGAATCTATTCTGCGATTTTTCTAGCTGTGCAAATTGCCTAATTTTGCCCAGAATGGACTACATTATAAGTTGTTAGTCTAAACTTTATTTATTTTACAACGATTGCGAAGCAAGTTCTAACAACTTATATTAATCGGATGAAAGCGTAAATGTGGTCATTCGTGTGGGAATAAACCGGAGTACCCGGAGAAATCACACCTGTCCGATCTGGCGACCACCGTACCATCTCGCATACTTCCATATAAGTTGTTAAACGAGTTATTTGACAGTCTGCAGTCTTCATGACACAACCTGCATACCATAACACGGGGATTATACAACATTACATGCAGTGAGCTTGTATCGTTTGTTACAGAGTCATGTAATAAACCAGCAGGATTGTTGTGGGGCACCATCTATCATCTTAATTTATCTCTGAAAATACGTTAATAGTGTTTTTCTGGTGCATTTTCAATTGCGCCGTGGTTATTCATAGCGCTAATTTCGAAAAGGTGTTTAAATTTTAATGGCTAATTTGTTTCCCTGCATGGCAATTACATTAGTTCACTAAACTAAGGGAATATAACGAGATTATCCTCGGTTCTCGCGGATCTCCGGGTTACGTCGATTCAATGTACGAGCTTGCATACATATAGCGGCTCTAACATTACTACATGATGTCTCGGTGTGGATCTTCACAAGGTGGCCATTTCATGTAGATATATTTGTAAATACCAAAGTGATCAAATGATGTGCACTTTTTTAAACTTTATTTATTTTACAACAATTGAGAAGCAAGTATTATCAACTTATATTAATCACCCTCGTTGGCGCGGATGAAAGCGTAAATGTGGTTATTCGTGTGGGAGGAGCACCTGGAGAAAACCCACCTATCCGATCGGGCGACCACGGTACCATCTCGCATGCTTCCCGGGTGTGTACCTGGTTAGAGGGGAAATGATATACTTCTACTCACACGTAAAACAGTATTATAGTAATTATATGAAATTTCAAGTAAAACATCGTGTAGCCAATACATGTTAGCACATTTGATACGAAATGTGTCTACGTATTGCTTCTATATATAAGTATAACATGTCTCCTCTAACCAGACAGACGGATATGTAGTCCAGTAGTAACACGCTGCACTGGTAATCCAGGGATCGCAGGTTCGATCTCCCGTCTGACCCTAATAAAATTAACAGTCTTTCAGATGGGACGTTAATCCGAGGTCTCGTGTCGGTGCGTTACACCGTGCACGTAAAAGAACCAGAGGACACTCTGGAGTGGGTCTCTGTCTGTATCATTGCACTATCCTCCAACATTTAAAATGGCTAATCTCTTCAGGAGGCGTCGCTCATATGGGCAACCGGTAGCGACGATAAATAAACGTAAAACACACACATATATGCAGGTGCACACTTTCTTTTTTGTGTGAGGATATATTACCGTAATAACCCATTGTTTAATGTGCCAATATCCCGTAGCTGTTTTGATATGCAAAACAATAATAAACATGTCTGGACATATTGGTAATTGATAATCATGTGCAGTCTGAGGCATGTCTTGTCTGGAATATAAGGCGAAGGAAGTGGAGTGTGACAGCGCTATCGACGCTATTCTCAACAAAATTCCTAATCGGTCACCTGGTGTCTTGTAATATTTCAGACAGATAGACAGACAGACAGACAGACAGACAGACAGACAGACAGACAGACAGACAGACAGACAGACAGACAGACAGACAGACAGACAGACAGACAGACAGACAGACAGACAGACAGACAGACAGACAGACAGACAGACAGACGACAGACAGACAGACAGACAGACAGACAGACAGACAGACAGACAGACAACAGACAGACAGACAGACAGACAGACAGACAGACAGACAGACAGACATACAGACAGACAGACAGACAGACAGACAGACAGACAGACAGACAGACAGACAGACAGACAGACAGACAGACAGACAGACAGACAGACAGACAGACAGACAGACAGACAGACAGACAGACAGACAGACAGACAGACAGACAGACAGACAGACAGACAGACAGACAGACAGACAGACAGACAGACAGACAGACAGACAGACAGACAGACAGACAGACAGACAGACAGACAGACAGACAGACAGACAGACAGACAGACAGACAGACAGACAGACAGACAGACAGACAGACAGACAGACAGACAGACAGATATATTTCACAGTTTCTTGACAAATATATACAGTATAACACATGATGTGATGATCAATCGACATAAATTGATATTCCAAAACAGTATACACAACAAAAGTTCTAATATCCCAAATTTCTATTACGTTACCTTTAAACTACATTCATTATATTACTTTAAAATACATTAATAATAATAATAATAATAATAATAATAAAGACTTTATTTAACGAGAGTACTCATTTAACAAAAGTTAATCTACCATGAGGCCCTCAACATTAGTACAGTAGTACCTTATAATATACCATATACAGTATAATCATAGCGATTTGTATTGTATTATCTTTTAACGATTATTAGTGGAATTACCGTCGACCTAGCTTGTGGATGAACACCCACCCACTAAGCAGACCCATCGTTATGTTATATTTCGGGTGTTACGCCTGCATCAGCACCATTTTGGGCTATATCGCCGGCGGGCAGTTTACCTAACAACACCTTTCTTGGGCAGGCTCCAGCGGTTAACCAGTACATGGGTGCACCAACCTCCGTAAGAAACTGCCAACTTGTTCATATAAATGAGACACGGCCTGAGCGAAGACCCATCGTAGCACGTAATGTCATTCAATGTATTTTATTCCAGATGATTGTACAGCAATTCATTGCATAGCGATCTGGAATAAAATGCATCAAATAAGATTATTTGAATATTGATATTATAATTATGGTTTTTAGTTTCTTCTATATACTGTAAACCACCAGGTGACCGATTAGGAATTTGTTGAGTGTATGTTCTTTAATTTATATATAAAGTACATCATGTTCTACAACCATTGCCTAATACAACATAGTATATGGATATACAGCTACACAAGCGAAAAAACCGCTTAACCTGTAACGCGAGACAACCGGTCAATAAATACCGCATTTTGTTTCTCCATTAATCATGTAAGTTATAGGTTGTAAAACAACAAATAAATTGCCTATTAAATAGATAGATAACTTTATTTCCTCCACTGCAGGAAGAGCCACATACAATATAAACATCTAATTTACAAAGAACACAATCTATTACAAATTACAATTATACTTGACAATTATACAACGCATAGGTACAATGCACGTCAAGTACATATCTATACATATGATATTTACTGAGAAAGGCATACACTTTACGATGCAAATACAGCCTGTGGATTTATATTTCCAATCTTTCATTTCTGATACCACATCCACTGTGAAGAGGTATTCAAATCAACATGGAACACAGCAAGAATATTTCATATTTAATGTTTGAAATAGCCAGTGCTCACCTGTGAATAACGTCACTGTGTTTACACACTGTATTCCTCCGCCAAATAATACAGTATACAAACCTTCAGTTTCCAATGGCCTACATTATTATACCACATCTTTTCTACACATCAACTAGTCTGAAGTCTTCTCAAGTCACATAATTTCTCCAGAAATACAAAACCTATACACTGCCTGTCATGAATATGCATTTTTACCAAAATGAAAAATGAACTATATTAGTTATTGGGACTACATTCGCGGACCGCGGATGCACTTCTGCCAAGTTACGTATATACAACGTTATAGCCACAATGTGAGATATCGGTCAGTTACTGTCTCTGAATACTCCCTAAAAGTAGATAGCTCATAGGTGTTTTCCTCTGTTGTTATCGTTGTTTCCGTTGCACAACATGCTAGTAATTGTACTCAAATATCGCTTCTTATAATTATTAAATAACTATATCTCAACAGATCTCCTACAGTATATGCAATGGGTACTTATTTGTAAAATAATGCTATCAGTTAATTAACACGATTTTGATAAAATCACAATTATCATACCGCAACATCTGGTTAGGGATCAACAGTAAAAACAAAGGATTCTAACTAAAAGGACCTGTTCACATTTTGGAATAAATCAGACTTTATCTGCCAAGGGAAGTAATAGAAAATTACAGGTGTTTCTCCTTCTACCTGTAGTATTGCTAGTTGATACCATACACTATTGATTACTACATAGTAAACATTCCAAGAAACACATTGCTCACTTGTGTGCTATTACGTGAATTGAATTGTCTCAAGCGACCTAGTTTGGGTTTCTGCGTAGGTTTGACAAATGGATTATGTAAATTACTAAAAGCACAGTGAAGTATTCTATCAAATCAAATCAATTTTGTTTAACAGAACACAACATTGCAATTGTCGGTACTTATTCCGAGTATTTTATTATTTATTTTGCATATCGTATACGATTATTTATCGTCACCCCTGATTAATCCGGGCCACGCCTCGAGATGTGCCTTAATCATTTTTAATTTTGGAGGATAGTGCAAGATAAAGAAGCCGCTCCAATTCCAGAAGCATCCCTGATTGTTCTATTGCATGTCAAGTGTATAGCACAGATACATCTGAAAATATTTTAAGTTTAAACTTTATTTATTTTCCAACGATTGCGAAGCAAGTTCTAACAACTTATATTAATCACTCTCGTTGGCGCGGATGAAAGCGATAATGTGGTTATTCGTGTGGGAGGAAACCGGAGTACCCGGAGAAACCCACCTGACCACCGTACCATCTCACATACTTCCCGGTCTGAAAAGATTGAATGCTGTTGTTGGGTGTGCTGGGTACATGGGCGTACCACGTGATCGTCCAGTAACTATTTTAAAATATAATTACATTAGTTAACTGCACACAATGAATCTATACTAATATATAACAACTAACTAATAACGTAGCTATTAAATTGTAAGTGTTAGAGAGTTAATGTTAACCGATCAGTTTTTCTTTGAATACGTTAGCTGGTAGAATTCTAAGCCAGAATTCATTAAATTATGTAAGTTCGTAAAATGTATTATCCAAAAGGTTAGAAAGTAGCGTTCTCCTTTGCTAAGACTGTTAATTTTTATTCAATTGTTTTCGGATATATTTTGATCAAATGTTATTTCTCAGTATGTCTAAATGTATTGTAGCCTCATTTGTATGTTATGTCAATTGTGAAAACCTCATATTTGCATGTTTATACATGTATAGAGTGAAAATAAAAGAGATGTTCTGTTCTATTCTGTTCTGTTCGGTAAGTACATCGTATGCTTTAATTCGTATGAATTGTCAAGCTACTGTTTTATATTACATCATTACATTGAATGGCGTTGACATATAAATTTAGTGGCCGTAAAATACTGCTGCGTTGAGGTTACAAAATATCTGATAGTATTTTTTTTACTAGTAGTAATCTATATTTACATCCCATTACTGTACGTACTATGGCCCAACGATAACGTGTTATTTTCAAGCATTACTATAAATAGGTTTGGAATAAGCCAAATCAATACGTAGGGTGTAACGATAACGTGTTATTTTCAAGCATTACTATAAATAGGTTTGGAATAAGCCAAATCAATACGTAGGGTGTAACGATAACGTGTTATTTACAAGCATTGCTATAAATAGATTTGGAATAAGCCAAATCAATACGTAGGATGTAATAAATAATCATGTCTGCCTAGTAATGCATACATAATTGATAATAAACATCGTTTTACCCGTGATAATAATATTAGCCTGTTCTATCTTTTTCCGGGAATCACGTTATCATTGGGGGTATAGTACACTATTTATAATAATATTACATGTATAGTCTACATAATAAAAGTACAATGCCACTCCAACATGGAGTTATAAGAGATGAACAACATTATACACAATCATTTATCACAGTATGTTAGGGATAACGCTGCAATATCCCTGCTAATCGGATATGAAACACTACTCTAGGTTGTAAAACAACAAATAAATTGCCTATTAAATACATAGTAAAAAGTAAAACTGTTCATTTATATTTCCAATCTGTCATTTCTTCTGATACCACATACCTTTGTGCTTCTAGTTACTGTACATCCGTGGTCCAATGGTAGAGCGTCGGATTTGGAATCGATCGGTCCCGGGTTCGATACTCAATCAGGCTACGTATGCAGTGCCATTGAGCAAGGCACCTCACACACATTGCTTAGTACTGGTTAACATCTTAGATCGGCTAATCATGCCCAGGAAAACGTGTCTACGTCCTCGCAAGGGGTTTGACATTAATGGAACATACATACTGTACATCCGTATTAGTAGTACACTAACAACAACACAATACAGTTAAAACATGTCAAGCTTGAGATACAATATGTTAAATAACCGTGTGTTGTTTTTCAAGTCGAAATGCATTTGACTACATTGAAAAATATTAATATTCAAGTATGAGATAACCCCATATTTCTGGACCATATACTAATTATTCCGACCATATTGTAACATTGCCATCTATTTAAACATAACTATGTGTAGCATGTATGCATTACATTATGTAAGGTGTAGTGTTAAAATAGGCTTTATTTAAATATAAGTTGCTTTATATAAAATTCAAAAGAATATCTGTTTATAAAGCCATTACATGTGATTACGCATAGTGTACTGTGTTCTCCGAGACAATGTGGCGCAGTGTTGATTTTTGTGGAACGCGTCTATATTAAAGTCATATTAATGTTCAGAAAAATGAAAATACACTGCAAGCGATTTACCGGCTTTTTATGCCAACAATTCTAATAAAACAAGTTAAAATTTAGCTACGCACATTAATTGCTTTGTTATTATGATGCGTTACGGAGAAACTGAGACATGAACGGAGAGAGTCGAACGAGAGCCGAATGGAGAGAGTCGAACGGTGAGAGTTGAACGAGAGTAGTAGAACGGTGAGAGTAGAACGGATATAGTCGAACGAGAGTCGAACGGACGGAGAGTCGAACGGAGAGAGTCGAACGGTGAGAGTAGAACGAAATATAATTATCCTACTCAAAATAAGGTTATATATTTGCTCAAGAACATTAAAAATATCCTATGATGAATTGCTTTATCGAAATACTAGGATCATTCCGATTGTTTAACTAATACAATTACATGCTAGCAACCGTCGCAGTTTAGACAGATTTACTTTAGCTCGATTGCGAAACACGTTCTTTCTTCCAACTTATATTAATCACTCTCGAGACCTCAGTCCTGATGGAATCCATCGCCACGAGGGATATTGAACGTGCAATGTAAATGCCTTGCTTAAGAACACACGTTATGGCTCCAGCGGGGCTCGAACTCCGGGCCGTTCGCACTTGAAGCGAAGGTGCTACCACTGCGCTATCGATGATGGTGATTGAACTTATTTACCCTCGACTCCAGCGAACCATGTGGACGAGCGTACTGCGCTATCATGACTTCCACGGCTTTTTATTGTGATTTACTCCCGTGTACAATGACAACTATCCATGACTCACTATTCATAAATCCTGTTTTCGCTCATGTCTAAGAACCGTTGTTTGATTTCAAATCACACAATGAGGATTACGTCTGCTTAATCTGCTTATTGTTTTATTGTGTGCATAGGCTTTGTTCAAACCAAACGATCCGGTATCGAAAATTGCTTCCTGGCAGTTAACTCCAGAATGGGTAGTGTGCAGTTGAAGTCTAATAGTATATAACACTGTCTTGTCGCCAAATGGTTACATTTGTTTTTGTTTGGGGGATTTATGGTTGTCACCATGGCAACTGTCCAGCTGCTATTTGTCGTAGAATTACCGACCTTCTGCAAGCCAGCCGTCAAGTTACTGGTCCAACGCGATATGTGAAATATGTATATAAACAGAAAACCAATAAAATAAACACGATATAGGTGATCCAGGTACTGGTCCAACGCGATATGTGAAATATGTATATAAACAGAAAACCAATAAAATAAACACGACATAGGTGATCCAGGTAGTTGGTATCGACCAGGTATAATGAGATACAATCACTTAGTGAAAATAAAAGCGTGTTTCACTATATCTTAGTGTAATAGTATCGTCCTCAATATATTGTATCGCGTTGCATTTATATCTCGTAAACTAGAGTCTTTATTATTATTATTAAATGATGGCTATCATGTATATGTATGTGTTACACACATTAATATTTGTATATTAATGTAAATATAAACTAGAGGACATAAAAACGCACAATTCGGATAAGTGTGTTTTTACATGAAAAACAATAGCTATATAAATACATAGTTTTAAACATTTTGCAATAGTTTGGCTTAGTTTGTGTTTGTAATGAAATAAAGATGTGATATATCTTTGATGCAATTCTTCGTATTTCGGTTTCATGTAATAATACTCATATAATTTATGATATATATATATATAATCTACTGAGCTCTAGAAACCCAAAATTAATTCATAATCTATCAAAATATTTGCATTTCGCTTCTAAAGAAAGAGAACGAACAATTAATGAGCTCATATGAAATATTAATAGTTTGTTGCTTTAAAGCTCATCATATAGTTTTAGTTATAATAAAACAAGGGAGAACATAATATTATTTAAACTTCTCTGTAAATTGTCTTTGCACTTTACATATTTGTTAATTGTGTTGGCTATAGATGTGTTTTGTACCATTTAATGCCGAATAAAATATATGTTATGTTATGTTAATTTATGTGTGCGTTTTCTATGTCCTCTTGTATACGTCACATAGAACATCACATACATGTATTATTTTATTTAGTGTGTATTAAACTAAAACACTAAATAAACAATATGCGATGGCCTCACAGACCTGTACACTCCGCTCTACATCCATACCAATCATACATTAATGCATGCTCGCACAGACCTGTGCACTCCGCTCTACATCCATACCAATCATACATTAATGCATGCTCGCACAGACCTGTCCACTCCGCTCTACACCCATACCAATCATACATTAATTAATGCTCTCACATCCATGTACACTCCGCTGTACAACACTACCAATCATACATTAATGCATGCTCTCACAGACCTGTACACTCCGCTCTACATCCCTACCAATCATACATTAATTCATGCTCTCACATCCATGTACACTCCGCTCTACCAATGATACATTAATTCATGCTCTCATAGATCTGTACACTCCGCTCTACACCTCTACCAATCATTCATTAATTCATGCTCTCACAGAACTCACAGACCTGTACACTCCGCTCTACACCCCTACCAATCATACATTAATTCATGCTCTCACAGACCTGTACACTCCGCTCTACACCCCTACCAATCATACATTAATTCATGCTCTCACAGACCTGTACACTCCGCTCTACACCCCTACCAATCATACATTAATTCATGCTCTCACAGACCTGTACACTCCGCTCTACACCCCTACCAATCATACATTAATTCATGCTCTCACAGACCTGTACACTCCGCTCTACACCCCTACCAATCATACATTAATTCATGCTCTCACAGACCTGTACACTCCGCTCTACACCCCTACCAATCATACATTAATTCATGCTCTCACAGACCTGTACACTCCGCTCTACACCCCTACCAATCATACATTAATTCATGCTCTCACAGACCTGTACACTCCGCTCTACACCCCTACCAATCATACATTAATTCATGCTCTCACAGACCTGTACACTCCGCTCTACACCCCTACCAATCATACATTAATTCATGCTCTCACAGACCTGTACACTCCGCTCTACACCCCTACCAATCATACATCATGCTCTCACAGACATGTACACTCCGCTCTACACCCATACCAATCATACATTAATCCATGCTCTCACAGACATGTACACTCCGCTCTACACCCATACCAATCATACATTAATCCATGATCTCACAGACCTGTACACTCCGCTCTACACACCTACCAATCATACATTAATCCATGCTCTCACAGACCTGTACACTCCGCTCTACACCCCTACCAATCATGCATTAATCCATGTTCTCACAGACCTGTACGCTCCGCTCTACACCCCTACCAATCATACATTAATTCATGCTCTCACAGACCTGTACACTCCGCTCTACACCACTACCAATCATACATTAATCCATGCTCTCACAGACCTGTACACTCCACTCTACACCCATACCAATCATATATTAATCCATGCTCTCACAGACCTGTACACTCCACTCTACACCCCTACCAATCATACATTAATTCATGCTCTCACAGACATGTACACTCCGTTATACATCCATACCAATCATATGTTAATTCATGCTCTCACAGACATGTACACTCCGTTATACACCCCTACCAATCATACATTAATTCGAATAAGATGAGAACAGCGATGATGCTATCAATGACGTATCGCTACCATACATATGTTGTTCACGTGACTACCATCGATGATGCAATCAATGACGTATCGCTACCATACATGTGTTGTTCAGGTGACTACCATCGGTGATGCAATCAGTCACGTATCGCTACCATACATGTTTTGTTCACGTGACTATCATCGATGATGCAATCAATGACGTATCGCTACCATACATATGTTGTTCACGTGACTACCATCGATGATGCAATCAATGACGTATCGCTACCATACATGTGTTGTTCAGGTGACTACCATCGATGATGCAATCAGTCACGTATCGCTACCATACATGTTTTGTTCACGTGACTATCATCGATGATGCAATCAATGACGTATCGCTACCATACATGTGTTGTTCACGTGACTATCATCGATGATGCAATCAATGACGTATCGCTACCATACAGGTGTTGTTCACGTGACTATCATCGATGATGCAATCAATGACGTTACGCTACCATACATGTGTTGTTCACGTGACTATCATCGATGATGCAATCAATGACGTATCGCTACCATACATGTGTTGTTCACGTGACTATCATCGATGATGCAATCAATGACGTATCGCTACCATACATGTTTTGTTCACGTGACTGTCATCGATGATGCAATCAATGATGTATCGCTACTATACATGTGCTGTTCACGTGACTATCATCGATGATGCAATCAATGACGTATCGCTACTATAATGTGTTGTTCACGTAACTACTATTTTGATATTTCAGTCGTTTGTGAATTGTACAATGGGAGTGTACAGCCTCGGACCAATACTCATGTGCTTCGGAGGTATTAGTGCCCTTTCCTCGATAGTCATTGGTAAGTAGATCCAACACTATTATGCTGTTAGGTGGTGTTTCATTATTGTATTACTTTAACTGTTACGTCATATCCGTTTTAATATACTGATGCCAAAAGGTAATTGTGTACTTGTCTTAGAGGTGGGGGGGGGGGCGTTTATTTATCGTCGCGGCCGGTTGCCCATATGAGCGACGTCTCCTGAAAATATTAATTAAAAATGTTTGGAGGATAGTACAATGATACAGACAGATACCCATTCCAGAGTCTCCTCTGGTTCTTTTACGTGCACGATGTAAAGCACCGACATTAGACCTCGGTTTAATGTCCCATCTGAAAGACTGTTAATTTTATTAGGGTCAGACGTGGGATCGAACCTGCGATCCCTAGATTACCAGTCCAGCGTGTTAACCACTGGACTACAGATCCGTCTTAGAGGTAACATTTACATCCCTTTAGAATGAAATATACACACATTTGGTATCAAAACGTGCGAAATATTGCGTAAATTAGTGCCATATGTGAATGATTATTTTCTTCACTCATGATAGTAATTTCCATAATTATACAATTTGTAACGACAAAGTAACTCTCAATATAAAAGTGCACATATTTTTATGGTGTCAGCCACAGGTTCGATCCCCCGTCTGACCCTAATAAAATTAAACAGTCTTTCAGATGGGATGTTAAACCGAGGTCTCGTGTCGGTGCTTTACATCGTGCACGTAAAAGAACCAGAGGATATTTTGGAATTGGTCTCTGTCTGTATCATGCACTATCCTCCAAAATCTAAAATAACTAATCTCTTCAGGAGGCGTCGCTCATATATGCAACCGGTAGCGACGATAAATAAACGTAAAACACACATATGGTGTCAGTATAGTTGGGAAGTTAGAAGGAAGCAGAAATGATCTTCTTCGCGAACTATGTTCACTGACAATGTATACACATTGAATCATTACACTTGGAAATATATACATTCATTGCACGGGTTTGAAGCATCATATTGGCGTCCGTGGTCAAGTGGTAGAGCGTCGGATTTGGAATCGAACGGTCCCGGGTTCGATACTCGGCCAGGCCACGTATGTAGCAAGGCACCTCACACACATTGCTTAGTACTGGTTAATCGCTTAGGTCGGCTAAGACTGCCCAGGAAAACACGTCTAAGTCCCAGCGAGGGGTTTGACATTAAAGGAACATACATACATACGAATCATATATACAGTGTTCGATAAACCATGGATGCAAATTGACTCTCAGCAGTAATGTATCATTGTTTTGCTAATCCATTGTATCAACACTATATATGCAGGATTAGTTTATACATATTTATTTTAGCTCGATTGCGAAACAAGTTATTACAACTTATATTAATCACTCTCGTTCCTGATGGAATCCATCGTCACGAGGGAGAGAGAGGCAACGTGGAATTTAAATGCCTTGCCTAAAGGCACAACCGTAACAGCTCCAGCGGGGCTCGAACTCCGGACCTTTCGCACCTGAAGTGAACGCGCACCCACTGCGCTATCACGACTTTCATATAAATGCAGGATTAGTTTTCAATCAATAATTTAATGAGTATGTGTGTGTATACAGCATTCTCTAGTGAATAGGATAATTTCTGCAAAATAATGTATAACAAATATTATGTTTCTGCACCAACAGATATGCATATTATCGATCAGAATTGATCGATGATTTGGATCTTTAATTGTGCTGAGGTTAGGGAATTACTTAAATATATAAGATTGCAAACGTAGTCCCATGGTGCACGTTGCACTTTGGAAATCATTTAGTTGATCTTTTAAATGCAAAATATATGCGACAATTACACAATAGATTGACATTATCAAATGCTGATCTGACAGTTATACATGGACCATATGTGGCGTTGATTATGATACAATACGGGAAAGGTAGTATATGTCTGATTAGACTGGTTGTATCATAGATAAAGCATTTGCGACCCTTGTCGATGATTGGTTACAATAACAGTCATTACTCTTGATTAAACACAATCATATATGACTGAAGATTATTAATAAGAATTACATCAAGCTGTTCGGGTTATTTTTGGTTATTTCTACGTGACTAAAATCACTATAAAACGGACGTTATTTGTACTAAGTGTATTGAATCACGCCGGCCACGAGCGACAGTGTCACTTTGTTCTAGTTTAATAATATTTGATTTGATCTTTGCATCAAAGAAACAAGACACTTTTGAAAGATTATGTCTAAAACTCGCTGCTGTGTACTTCACGCATTCCCTAGTACCGTGTTTATAACACAGACCGACCTGTAGTACAGTGATAACACGCTGGACTGGTAATCCAGGGATCACAGGTTCGATCCCCCGTCTGACCCTAATAAAATTAACAGTCTTTCAGATGTGACTTTAAACCGAGGTCTTGTGTTGTGCTGGAATGGGTATCTGTGTGTATCATTGCACTATCCTCCACACATCTAAAATGACTAATCTCTTCAGGAGGCGTTGCTCATATGGGCAACCGGTAGCGACGATAAATACGCGTAAAACACACACACACACGCACGCTCCATATGTACCTGTAGAATAACGACACAATACACTGCAAAGGCAAAACAAATAAATCGGACATGAACTGCAAAGTTCGACGATTAACATGCTCGTACATGCTGCGTTCTCGGGTTCTATGTTCATTAATACACGATTCCATCGCAATCAGTTCTACATTTCAGTGGGATTCGAGGTAAGTTAAACATGATTTCAAATCAAATATCCTAACCACCCTGCCACTGAAGCTTCTCGCTAAATTAAATCCTTTTATTACCTCCATATACACGAAGAGCACAAGTGAACATTCATAATATACAAGTACACGTTTTACATGGACACACATAAACATACATTTATAATACATATATACAAAGTAGTACAAGTGTACAATAATGGTCATAAGAACTGACATAACCATGCAGCTATTAATGAGTGTATACCGATCATCATAACTTGCCGAAACGAAATGCAAGGGAACGAGATGATGGTATCACACACAAAAGCTGATACAAGTGTTAATAACCAGAACACCTTTCTCCAGTAGAGAAAACGGTTCAGGTGCCTAAAAGCAACATAATAGTATGTAAAATGAAGCAGACATGTTTAGATTAATGATTTACAACAACCTTAAGTTTGGATTGTTGGTACAATGTAGTATTTAGAAATACGCTTCCACCAACAAATCAGCATTGAACAAAGCAGTTGACATTTGAAAATTGCAGTTAAAACCTTTAACACATATAACACACTATACCAAATAATGGTAATGTCTGCGGATATAGTATGCCAATGTGGACAAATAAATAACACCACATAACAAATAAATTTAGATTGTATTTGCTAGAATTTTATAAAAAAGGTCTAGTCGCCTTAAATCACTTGACGGTCCATAGGCCAAAAAGGTCGACCTATTTCCTGACAGTTAGTGGACACGTTTTATTTTTCAACTTTGAAATAAATTCACCAACATGTATTTGCGCTGTTGTTGTGCGAACTGAATATCACGTGACTCAATCTAACGTCTTCGAGGATATGGAATCTTAAATAAATCCTTTCTGAGAAAAATTGCTCTTAATATAACGGGGTGATCTAATATAGGGATTATCTTCAGGGGCGTTTTGTCTGTATTTACTATGTATATGTATTACCCTTGAGAATAGAGAAATGTTGAGAATGTTTATGATAGAACCGACATGTTTGCATGACGTAATATAGCTTAGGAGTGTGTGACATATCTAAGACGGATCGGTAGTCCAGTTACAATCTGTATTGCGAATCAGGGCAACGCAGGTTAAATCACCATACTGACCCTAATTAATTAACAGTATTTCAGATGCGATTATAAAACACTCATATATCGGTGATATGCACCGGGCACGTAAAGGAACAAGGGAGGCTTTGGAATTTGAGCGCGTTCTGTACCATATCCAAAAATAAAATGCTAGTATAATTATGGAGGTGTAAAAAATACCTTAGAAAATATAATTTGTTTCCTTTCGACTTGTATTACCATGTAACGAACATAATAATTATTTAGGCGAATTATTCCCTGATTGTTGGTGTTACTTTGCCCACTAAGCGGGTGACCAATCAAAGGGCGAATTACGAGAATAAGGATACACTCAACACCATTCCTAATGTATGTATGTTCCATTAATGTCAAACCCCTTGCTTAGCCAACCTAAGTGGTTAACCAGTACTAAGCTGTGTGTGTGAGGTGCATAGCTCAATGACACTACATACGTGGCATGACCGAGTATCGAACCCGGGACCGTTCGATTCCAAGTCCGACGCTCTACCACTGGACCACGGATGCTACACGGACGCTACATGTCCGTGTGATATGATGTTTTAAAGTATGTGGATCAAACCAACAGCAATACAATATCAATATTCATATCATCTTATTTGATACATTTTATTACAGATTTGTATGCAATGAAATGTTGAATAAAAAGCTAAAAACATGTATTAAATGACAATGTGAGAATATTTAAATTGTATGGTTATTAGTTGGCTACAAATATTATAAAACATGAGGTGGGCATTTAGAAATGTTGCTAAGTGTAGAATATTAAATTATATTAAAACCCACGTGACTTCAGCTTTGTGATTTCTAAATGTGGCTAATGCCGAACTATAAACATGGTCAGTACATAGCCACATACTATTTTAATAATTTAGAATGAACGATGTTTAACAAAGGAAAACCCAACACAAAGCGCCTTTGATACAAATGTCTATAACAATCGAGCTCATTTCAGGTTGCATAGCTAAACACATCAAGCGATTTGCCTTCATTACTGCTGGTGCCACGTTCAATGTCGGTCTACTCATTGTTCTATGGTTGTGGAAACCGGTGCCAGGAGATATACCAAACTTCTTTGTCGTTGCTGCGTGCTTAGGGTTGTGTGACGCTATTTGGCAGACGCAAACGTTTAGTAAGTAACATATAATAGTTTCCGAGAACCTGCGTTGAATTGTTTCCGAGAAACTGTATGTAGTGTTATCCGAGAAGCTGAAGGGAATGGCTTCCGATAAACTGTATGTAGTGGTATCCGAGAAGCTGCATGAAATGGTTCCCGAGAAACTGTATGTAGTGGTATCCGAGAAGCTGCATGAAATGGTTCCCGAGAAACTGTATGTAGTGTTATCCGAGAAGCTGCATGGAATGGTTTCCGAGAAACTGTATGTAGTGGTATCCGAGAAGCTGAAGGGAATGGTTTCCGAGATACTGTATGTAGTGGTATACGAGAAGCTGCATGGAATGGTTTCCGCGAAACTGTATGTAGTGGTATCCGAGAAACTGCATGGAATGGTTTCCGAGAAACTGTATGTAGTTGTATCCGAGAAACTGCATGGAATGGTTTCCGTGAAACTGTATGTAGTGGTATCCGAGAAGCTGCATGGAATGGTTTCCGAGAAACTGTATGTAGTGGTATCCGAGAAGCTGCATGGAATGGTTTCCGAGAAACTGTATGTAGTGGTATCCGTGAAACTGCATGGAATTGTTTCCGAGAAACTGTATGTAGTGGTATCTGAGAAGCTGCATGAAATGGTTTCTTAGAAACTGTATGTAGTGGTATCTGAGAAGCTGCATGGAATGGTTTCCGAGAAACTGCATGGAAATGAATGGTTTCAGAGAAACTGCATGGAATGGTTTCCGAGAAACTGCATGGAAATGAATGGTTTCAGAGAAACTGCATGGAATGGTTTACGCGAAGCTGGCTTGACGTCCTTGATTGTTATTGATTGATATGGCATTGCAGTTTTATCATATTTATCACAACCTACGCAAGCCAGTTGAATTTGTTGTTGTCACCTGCTACGCTAAAGAGTGAGTCTATATATTAGACAGTTTACATTGTTATTATGTCTACAGTTTGTAGCTGACATATTGTCATTTAGCATTTTGTATATTTCAGCCCTGTTCGGTGTACTCTTTGTTGATAAACAGGAAGCAGCATTTGCGTCATACCGGATGTTCTACGCCACAGGATGCGCAGTATCATTTGGATACAGTTTCTTTCTGTGTGTGCAAACAAAAGTTTATATTCTGGCTGGTATGTTAGCACTATCACTGCTAATGTACACCGTGATAGAAATGAAAGTGCAACTACAAAGTCAACACATAAAGGATATTGTGGCATTCTAGTTTGTGGCTTGATCTGAAAACTTGGGAGGTGAGTCTATAAACACAGTCTCTGCACATGACTACTGTGGGGTGATATATAAAATATATTATAGTATCAAAACATGTGTGAATAGAAAACATCAGCTGTGAACATTTAGAAATGTCACGTGGATAGTATAACAGCCTGTTAATATGTTAAACATGTTGTGACATAGTAACACATTGTCTAATTAGAAGAAGTTTGGAAACCGTTGATATATGAAAACAATTTCTTGTATTATCTGATTGGCTGATTCAGCTCATGTGATCGCCGTTCATAACCCAATGATTTGCAGAATTCGTCTATTCCCATTCGTATTCATAGCAGAATACATTTTGTATAATGTGATGTATCAAAAAGAATTATTTTTTTTGTAATATGTAAAATATTAGTTGTAATTATGACAATTGAATGTTCTTTTTCTGCATTACATTCACACGTAACATCCACACGTTACATTCACGCGTTACATCCACACGTTACATTCACACGTTGCATGCACACGTTACATTCACACGTTGCATTCACACGTTACATGCACACGTTACATGCACACATTACATTCACACGTTGCATTCACACGTTACATTCACACGGTACATTCACACTTTGCATTCACACGTTACATGCACACGTTACATGAACACGTTACATTCACACGTTGCATTCACACGTTACATGCACACGTTACATTCACACGTTGCATTCACACGTTACATTTACACGTTACACGTTACGTTCACACGTTACATTCACGCGTTACATCCACACGTTACATTCACACGTTACATGCACACGTTGCATTCACACGTTACATTCACACGTTACATTCACACGTTGCATTCACACGTTACACGTTACATTCACACGTTATATTCACACGTTATATTCACACGTTACACGTTACATTCACACGTTACATTCACACGTTACATTCACACGTTACATTCACACGTTACACGTTGCATTCACACGTTACATTCACACGTTGAATTCACACGTTACACGTTACATTCACACGTCACATTCACACGTTACACGTTACATTCACACGTTACATTCACACGTTGCATTCACACGTTACACGTTACATTCACACGTTACATTCACACGTTACATTCACACGTTACATTCATACGTTACATGTTACATTCACACGTTACATTCACACGTTACATTCATACGTTACATTCACACGTGCTTCACACGTTACATTCACACGTTACATTCACACGTTACATTCACACGTTACATTCACACGTTACACGTTACATTAACACGTTGTATTCACACGTTACATTCACACGTTATATTCACACGTTACACGTTACATTCACACGTTACATTCACACGTTACACGTTACTTCACACGTTCACGTTACATTCACACGTTACATTCACACGTTGCATTCACACGTTACATTCACACGTTACATTCACACGTTACACGTTGCATTCACACGTTAAATTCACACGTTGCATTCACACGTTACATTCACACGTTACATTCACACGTTACATTCACACGTTACATTCACACGTTACAATCACACGTTGCATTCACACGTTACATTCACACGTTACATTCACACGTTACATTCACACGTTACATTCACACGTTGCATTCACACGTTATATTCACAAGTTACATTCACACGTTACATTCACACGTTACATTCACACCTCGATGAAACACAGAAAACGAGAAAACAATTGTTAAAATGTTAAATATTAAAGTGTTTTGGTATGTTATACACATTGCTGTGCTAGCTAGGACATTAGCAGAATTAATGTTATGGACACGTAGGAAAACTGAGGGATTAGCAAATAAGCTGTTATGTTGCATTCGAAGACATTTTACGAGAAAGATGCGAGGTCACCAAATGATATATGAACTTTATTTCCATACAATCATCATCTGCGTGTATGTGAATGCTGTAGAAATCATGGATGACATTGAAATAAATTAAATAGAATTTTACAGCACTGTTTCCGTATAAACTGTATTTATTGCACAACTATTGAAAACAACCAAGCTTCAACAACTTATATTAATCACTCTCGTTGACGCGGATGTAAGCATATATGTGGTATATCGTGTGGAAGGAAACCGGAGATAAGGCAACTTATCAGAGGTGAGGTAAATAGTGAGTATAAGGATAATTGCATAATTATAATAAATGTCAAACCAAAATTAGAAACTATGATGTTAAATATGCGATAGTGTAGGCTGTTTAGTTTAATCATATTTTATTGCATTCTATATATACAGTGTACAATACAAAACAAATGAACAAACTTGTATAACTATCCATAATGCATGATTCGTGGCATTGTTTGCTCAAGGATTGTCATTATATGTTGAAGCAAATGGGTTGGGCCACAAGTTTTAACAACATTAGTTACGGCCCTCCTCATAAGACTAGATTGTAATTAACAAAGAGACTGAATACAAGAGTTGTGCTAGTACTTTACTAAATTTAATGATACTAATAGAAAAAGGGGGAAATGATTAAGAGAATAAGCAACATTTTAGATAATAAGAATTTAGAAACAAAAAACAACAATAAACAAACCAAACAAAACTGTTTAAAGGGATATGTGGTATAAGGCGCTTATCCGAAGTACAGATGAAGATGTTATGTATCTTAATGATAGGTAATTACATTGTGAATTACCTTCGTTTGTATGTTTGATGAATTGTTTGATAGCATATAGATAGTTAAAATGTGGAACATCTGCTGGTTTAAACGAGTTCCTTAAACGTGGATCGATGAAATATTGCTGTTGTATTTAAAACATGTGTTTATTAATAAACTATTATTTGTCGGGTATTTCCTATATATGTTGTCTGGCGGTTTTATTATTTCATTACATTAAAAGTTGATGTTGATGAAACTGGAACTTACAGGGTAATATCTGTATTAAGTTCTCTCGAAAACTATTTACAACAATCCTGAATACTCGTTTTACTACTTGGTCTGAAATTCATAATGTCCTCGTATATATAGAAGCATATGCAGGTTTTAGAAAGAACATTAATTTGGAACTAGTTAAAATATCTCTATATTGCTGGAATAATAAATTGCAAGTTAAATAACAATAGGAAACTGTACATTGCTGTTATTGATTTTATGAAAGCCTTCAATCGTGTATAGTTAAATATATAATATGGTATAATGTATCATTTGAGGCATTTACTGCCTCTAATATGAGAACAACCAGCTCGAATACGTCAATTAGAAGCTGTCAGCATATAAACATGTGTTCACGATTGCCTCAACTAATCTATTGGGTTGCAGTTTCCTAAATGCAGGTAATCTTTGCCGTATTCTATTTTATAAAATTTATAATAGCTATTCTCTGCTATATATTATACCGTAACGCCCCCCCCCCCCACCCACACACACAGTTATTCACGATACGCACCTCGTAATTCAATGACATCCCACTACACACATGTAAGACAAATCTACATCAATTTTCTTTTATTCCATCTTCTTACTTTGGAATGCCCTCTCGACTCACAGCAGACATGCACCCTTTGTTGCAACTTTCACGATGTGGATGTCGAAGTACATGCTGAACTCTATTAACAATTACGGTGAAAGGAGGCTCCATGTGTTACATTGTCGCCTTCGGTGCAGTTCTCTCCATGGAGATTGTTTCTGTGAACATCCATATTTCTAATGTAATATGGATGAAGTGAAGATGCTATCCACTTCTTTCTGCAATGCCACAACTATGCCCATTTCAAACTCGACTTATTATCGGCTATTTCATATGTGTGTGTGCCAACGCTGGATATTATTTGAGACCTTACCCTGGCATATAACCCTGTCCAACAACTATTCACAGTGGATCAGTGTTCATTTGATATATGTGTATGAATAACTTACAAATGACACATGTATGCGTGAACATGTCATTTAAATAGAATGATAACTGTCACTCGCCTTAAACATCGCTTTATTTTTCCAAATAAGAAATACAGGTTTACTTAATCAGCTAATCTACATATTTACCAATCTAAATCAAAGGTGGGTTAATTTCCGCCACGATATTATGTTATATGGTAATCGTGTGCTTGATACCTACATACGGATCTGTAGTCCGGTGGTAACACGCTGGACTGGTAATCCAGGGATCGCAGGTTCGATCCCCCGTCTGACCCTAATAAAATTAACAGTCTTTCAGATGGGACTTTAAACCGAGGTCTCGTGTTGGTGCTTTACACCGTGCACGTAAAAGAACCAGAGGATACTCTGGAATGGGTCTCTCTCTGTATCATTGCACTATCCTCCAAAAATCTAAAATGACTAATCTCTTCAGGAGGCGTCGCTCATATGGGCAACCGGTAGCGACGATAAATAAACGTAAAACACGCTTGATACCTATAGCAATAGTCGAACGTGTTCATACGTACGTTCGCCGATCCTGACGCTCCTACCACGTGTCTTCCACCGTATTGTATTTACATCTGGAAAGCTATTTGTTGTGAGACACCTACCACCACAAATTAGTCAGTTGTTACTGCTACCTTTATACGATTATACATATTTTGACCTAGTTCATGTAATATTATATGTCACATATTTCATAAAAAATATATTATTGCTATTGGACCTGTCACTAAAATCCACCCTTTCCATTGGTCAAAGGCGGTCACGTGGTGACCCTACTTAGGACTGTGGAAGGTCAGTACATATCTCGTGTAGAGTCACTAGATAAAATGGCTGCTTTCTAAATCTTCCGATTCAGAATTGTAAGTATTTGATTGATTTTTGAACTGACTTTAGTAAAATAAACCGGCGTCAACATGTTAAAATGAAGAGATAGCCCCTTAGTTTCTAATTCCCCGTCAGTAACTGAATTAGATCTATTAGCCGCATCAATTGTTTACACTGACAGCAGTACCATACATGTCAAGGTCGACGAACTTTAGAGCAAAGGAAGTTTAAATACCGAAACGATACTGACAGCCTCATCTTGTCAGCAATCCTCATGTAACTTTACATTTTGACGCAGATTTATTTAATTAGAATAAGTTCAAAAAGCAATTAAGCACTTTTCTAAACACTGAATCGATGCCATAATTCCAATATATTTTTAATTTAATGTTGGTCGATGCAATAAATTCGTTATTTGGTTTGCTACGACCCTCCACGTAGTAGCTAACGCCTCACCCCCTCCACCCATTAATCTTACTGACCCATAGCTCCGTGGAGGGTGAGTAGCAAACCCAATAACGAATATATATGACACTAATATATTCTGACATTTACACCTCGTTATTGCCACAAATTATACATTCAATCTGCTATTGAGAAAACTTTACATAAAGAAATATTATTTTGTAAGACCAAATATGCTTACGTTTATTGAATTGTTGCAATCTAATAAAAGAAATATCCTATATAGTTTAGCTTTATTCTATAATAAAGCAGTTGACATTAAAATAACACTTTTAAATAATATGACATAAATCCAATATCAGCACTAATTATTGTTCCTCTTCATAATTAGATGCATTTTCTTATTATTATCAGATTCTATATGCCACATGACCACGATAAAATTGTTGTATATATTTACATCATATATATTTGTATATATGTATTTGACGATGTACCATGTACAAGTCTTAATACAATTTCTGTTCTGTTCTGTATAATAATATAAAATTTCTGTATAATGTTCCAGTGACATTCTTATGCTATACCAGCATAGACGGTTTTAATCTTCCCTTCTTATTTGTTTGCCAGCATGTTTGATAGGGCATGTGTTCTACATAGGTAGTGACGAAAATATGTACACGTTTGGTTATTTATAATAATAGTAATATATATTGTAATGAATGTCACACTGTTTGTATTAGATACATGTATATTTGGCAATACAATATGTTTATATTAATATGGTGTATGCTGATAGGCAGTATGCATTTGTAATGAACAATCTATCTATGACCATTGGGTGGGTAAATGGGCTAACCCATCAAATTGGTGCATTTAAATTTACTTGAAATAAATAACACATACAGAGTTGCTATCAGCTTAGACTCCACTGCTTACCTCGAAAATGATATAAAGAAAAAGATATGTCATCAAAGCTTTTCAGACTATTTTGTATGAGTATTCTTTGAAACCAACCCACTTCAAGTATGCATGGGTAAATGGGCTTATTTGTGCGGCTAACCCATGGCATTGGAGCATTCTATTTGAAATACATAACACATACAGGGTTGCCATCATTTTAGACTCCACCACTTACCTCGACCAATTATATAAAGACATTGGTATGCCATCAAAGCTTTTCAGAATAGTTTGTATCAGTGTTAGTTTATACAAATTTATTTTAGCTCGATTGCGAAACAAGTTCTTAAAACTTATATTAATCACTCTCGAGACCTCCTTCCTGATGGAATCCATCGCCACGAGGGAGAGAGAAGAGGCAACGTGGACTTTAAATGCCTCGCCTAAGGGCACAATCGTAACGGCTCCAGCGGGGCCCGACCTCCGGACATTTCGCACCTGAAGCGAACGCACAGCCACTGCGCTATCACGACTTCAGTGTTCTTTGAAACCAACCCACATCATGTATGCATTAGTGATTGCACGTGTTCTACATTATGTCACGGAGAGATGTTCAAGTGATATAAAGTAGTAAACTGGATAGCGGCATTCAGTACGACAGCCAATTGGCAGGTCCTATAATCGAAAGCCATAGACAAACATCAATCAACACACATGTAACACAAATCAGTATCGCAATTTGGCGACACAAGAACAAAAGATAAAATAAATACATTTCATTGTCAGATAATTCACAGCTGGAATGTCAATTCAATTATCTGTTCCCTCTAGTATTACAATGGCAGCATGATGTATAAGTTATACATATAATTATACACATGATACAACAGTTACTAGCATTTGGATATTAGTTCTAGTGCATACATACTCAGGCAAAAAGTGAAAGCTTTCTTTAGGGCATGTGTTCTACATAGGTAGTGACGAAAATATGTACACGTTAGGTCATATATAATAGTTTTGTTTCAAAAACGGAGGTCTACTTCTCAGAAAATGAGCACATTCAAACAGATAATCGCCACTCATAATATTACATAAATAACAGGTTTTCATATTTAATTCTGTTTTGTTCTAGCTTCCAATTTCAACTAGCATTTTATGGTTTCTTATTTATAAATGTACTCACCTAATGTAACCATTTGAAATGAGTTTTTATTAGATACTATTAGATACTGACATTTAGGGAAACTTACTAATAAGTGATATTCCGATTCAATGCAATTGCATGACCACAGTTAACACAAATGCTGTATACTCTGTTTTAAACAATCAATAGTTTTTACATTTTCTTGAATACCAATAAGTTAAACACAAATCTGTCAATTTTTGTTTTACAGCTGCTTCCAACCATTTATAATTTACAAAATGTCCAACTATGCTTGGACAAATGATGACATGGTATTCAATTGGGAAAATAATACATACTGTTGCTTTATCTTATCAGTTTCGCCCACTAATCGGATTCGGCAATAATGAATCTTGTCAGTTTCGCCCACTAATCGGATTCGGCAATAGTTAATCTTGTCAGTTTCGCCCACTAATCGGATTCGGCAATAGTTAATCTTGTCAGTTTCGCCCACTAATCGGATTCGGCAATAGTTAATCTTGTCAGTTTCGCCCACTTATCGGATTCGGCAATAGTTAATTTTGTCAGTTTCGCCCACTTATCGGATTCGGCAATAGTTAATCTTATCAGTTTCGCCCACTTATCGGATTCGGCAATAGTTAATCTTGTCAGTTTCGCCCACTTATCGGATTCGGCAATAGTTAATTTTGTCAGTTTCGCCCACTTATCGGATTCGGCAATAGTTAATCTTGTCAGTTTCGCCCACTTATCGGATTCTTCACAGTTATTTAACTTTAATGCGAAATGCTGCTACGCTAATGAATACGATTTACAAAATGGATGCATGCTTAGCTGGTACTATGTAACAAGATAGTACGTAAGGAGGATACAGCGATAGGCTGCATTTATTGAACTTGTATAGGGAGATAATTGTGTTTCTATTTTTGGACATGGACAAACAATTGAAGAACTGGATATGACTAGAGTAACAATATATACAGAACGTGGATAGTTTCCTTTTGAGTTAGGTTGTCACCGTTGTAGCTACACTTGGGTGTGATATGCTTTGCATTCTCGGAAATGGAATAATAGTTTAGTTAGCCGGGTGATTCGTTAAGCAATTGTCAGTAGCATGTGAGACGATGCTACGTTCTGTGCGTGTGCGCAAACTAATTCAGTAGGTATCCGTTATACGGGCATTTGAATTATATATATGTAGCGAAATTGGTATTTGATGTATTTCGCATGGCTTGATTGAAATCTGATCCTCGCGATTCCGTCAAGTACTTAGCAGTCCTATTTATTCCTATGGATTACTCCTTCAATGGAGTGCTCCTTCCATGGACTGCTCCTTCTGTGGATTGCTCCTTCCATGGATGGCTCCTTCCAAGAGATCCTTCCATTGTCTATGTTCATACCCGTTTTCTTTGGTATCATGTGTTCATGATTTACATGCATATTAGTTCAGAATGAGCATACCTACCATATATATACTCTCGCATTGCATTATTTGGGGTAGAGTTTGTGTAGCAGTAAGTGTGTTGGGGGAATAAATTGATAAGTAACAGAATCGTGTTGTATTCAAAAGAGAAACGGCTAGCACTCGTTACATATACATATTATGTAGGTATGTACATGTGCGTGTATGAATATATATATATGTATTATCTCTTTCAGGTTGCAGATCGTTGCACTATATTATACAATTATTTGAATTCATGTGTAACCACTATGTAGTTTAATTCGATATTATGCTTTCAAAATGTGCATGTACTGAATGTTGAATTTGTGATTGAACTATACACCATTGACCAAGTATTGTAATGCCAATGTTATAATGAACTCATGAGCATTTGCTTTTTGTTCAGAATAAACTATCTATCTATCTATCTACATAAATAGAGATTTCCAAATCACATGGTAATCTTGGATGGAGCATCGTTACAAAGTATAAACGCATGCAAGACCAGTACTTGCAGTACTGTGAACAGTATTCTGCCAACATGTGGAACATGAAGACAGTTTGCAACACCTATATCTAGTCCAGTCCCGGACGGAAAATAACGTGAGCTAAACAATTAACGATTATATTGAATAATGGAGCAATAGTCAATTATGAGTATGAATACAATAACCTGAAATCTTAAATGGTGTCCACATTATCTTTGCAATGTAGGTATACATCAACGTGTATTCAGTATGCTCGGTCTAATGTTGTCGATCTTATAAAGGTATACAGTAAGTATAGCCCTTTGTTTGTTATGTTTCGGTTTCAAGTCACATCAACAGCTAAATCATACGGTGACTTTACAGCTGTTATTGTTGGAGGAAGACCCGACCTTCCACCCAATTGAATAGCGTCCACCCTTGTAATAATTCGACACCTACAGTGGACGATGGGGCAAGTGATTCGAACTCGGTCACTGATCTTAATACTACACATGCAGCAGTCACCGCTAAGTGTTATAAGGATTTTCAATTACAAATTATAAACGTATCAGCCTGGTACCAGGAAGTATGAATGCCGTGTCTGTTTACTAGATACTAGTAGGCGGCCTGGTACCAGGAAGTGTAAAGGCATCGTTTGTTTACTAGATACTAGTAGACGGCCTGGTACCAGGAAGTATGACGGCCGTGGTTGATTACTAGATACTAGTAGACGGCACATGGGCTCTCGTATATAACTATGCAGTCATCAAATTGGAAATTGCGAGAGACAATCGTCATCGATCATTGAACACATACATAACACGAGACCCCTCATCAGTGTACAATTAGTTATTTAGAATTGCGTGGTACTGTTAACATAGTCGTGGCTTTCTAGTGGAAGCCTGCTAAGCTGTTCATGTAGAGATATATCTCACAACGTGACATCAACTGACAATGACACCGACACATAGTCGTGGCTTTCTAGTGGCAGCCTGTTAAGCTGTTCATGTAGCGATATATCTCACAACGTGACATCAAATGACAATGGCACCGACACATAGTCGTGGCTTTCTAGTGGCAGCCTGCTAAGCTGTTCATGTAGAGATATATCTCACAACGTGACATCAAATGACAATGGCACCGACACATAGTCGTGGCTTTCTAGTGGCAGCCTGCTAAGCTGTTCCTGTGGAGATATTTCTCACAACGTGACATCAAATGACAATGGCACCGACACATATTCGTGGCTTTCTAGTGGAAGCCTGCTAAGCTGTTCCTGTAGAGATATATCTCACAACGTGACATCAAATGACAATGGCACCGACACATAGTCGTGGCTTTCTAGTGGCAGCCTGCTAAGCTGTTCCTGTAGAGATATATCTCACAACGTGACATCAAATGACAATGGCACTGACACATAGTCGTGGCTTTCTAGTGGCAGCCTGCTAAGCTGTTCATGTAACGATATATCTCACAATGTGACTTCAAAGTTCAGGATTTCTTTCGAAGTGTGTGGTTTGTGGTGTTTCAACTTTAGCCATACGCGTCATATCGGTACATGATTATTGCACAAAACTATATGGATTGGTTAGTGGTACCACGTTGTATGCATGCGCTACGCAGACGAGATCGTGCCAAAATAATAAATTACAACACAACTCGTGCCAGTATGCTTAAATGCATGCCTCTTGCAGACATATGATGGATTTTGCAATTAGATCATTAACATTTGAAATAATTGCAATCCAAACGATGTACCCAGTGACATGCGTAGCTATGCTGATGTAGTCCTTCCCGTCCGATACGCACTCGAGCTATAATAAATGTATATAAACACATTACAGTACAACATATGGCTACGTATCTTGTTTTTTGTTTTTTTTACTTTATTTATTTTACAACGATTGCTAAGCAAGTTTTAACAACTTATATTAATCACTCTCGTTGGCTCGGATGAAAGCGTATATGTGGTCATTCATGTGGGAGGAAGCCGGAGTACCCGGAGAAAACCAACCTGTCCGATCTGGCGACCATCGTACCATCTCACATACTTCCCTGTCCGAGGATCGAACCCGGGTCGCATTGGTGAGAAGCGAGCGCGCTAACCACTGCGCTAATCGGATAGTACGTATCTTGTCAGTGTGGATAAGAGAAGAAGCTGGGGGCACCTGTGGATACGGTCTTAATTACTTTGTACATTGATAACCCATATGATTTGTGAATAGCGCCGTATTTTTTAATTTATTAATCTAATGATCAGATCGCTTCTGTTCACACAATATAATTATTATTAAATGCATATTATTAGATGACTTATAGGCCCACGGAGCAGGTGTGTCTTCTTGTTGTTCAATATTTGCTATATATATTTGTTAGTTTATACAAATTTATTTTAGCTCGATTGCGAAACAAGTTCTTATAACTTATATTAATCACTCTCGAGACCTCATTCCTGATGGAATCCATCGCCACGAGGGAGAGAGAAGAGGCAATGTGGAATTTAAATACCTTGCCTAAGGGCACAATCGTAACAGCTCCATTGGGGCTCGAACTCCGGACCTTTCGCACCTGGAGCGATCGCCTATCCACTGCGCTATCACGACTTCCCCACTGCGCTATCACGACTTCCCCACTGCGCTATCACGACTTCCCCACTGCGCTATCACGACTTCCCCACTGCGCTATCACGACTTCCCCACTGCGCTATCACGACTTCCACAACTGTGTACATTGATATGATTTGTGAATAGCGCCATATTTTTCAATTTATTAATCTAATGATCAGATCACTTCTGTTCACACTATATAATTATTATTGAATGCATATTATTAGGTGACTTATAGCCCACGGGGCCGGGTGCGTCTTCTTGTTGTTTAATATTTGCTATATATATTTGTTGAAATGTGCACATGTCATTTTAATAAAAACTTACTTAATATTTACTTACTTACTTACTTACTTACTTACATGATGCATGCAACTGACTTGTGAATATGATGCTTCCACCCAACTATGAATATGTGAATACTGTCGAAAGGGTCACATAATTGAATCATACAGGAACCATAATCTTATATATTACATATAATTATATTCGTAAATGAAGCAGTATATATATGAGTACGTCATGTAGAAACAATAATACAATACAAAACTAGTCGTTAATTGAATTAAAACATATCATAATTATATGCTTATAGCATAACATAACTATTATAACAGTAACATACAGAACAGAACAAGTGTTTATTTACAAGAATTGTACATAGTAGTTTTTATACAAATTTATTTTAGCTCGATTGCGGAACAAATTCTTACAACTTATATTGATCACTCTCGAGACCTCATTCCTGGTGGAATCCATCGCCACGAGGGAGAGAGAAGAGGCAACGTGGAAATACATTAAAAGGCTCGAACTCCGGACCTTTCGCACATGAAGCGAACGCTCATCCACTGTACATAGTACATCGTCGAAAGGCACAATATATTAAACATAATTACTGGTCATGTGATATATCATATAATAATTAACAATATCATAATTTCAATGAGTTTAACTAGAACGTTTCTATCAGTATATTACTGATTACAAATTACGGTAAAGAGGATGAACATTCAGCAATGCGTTTCTTCAAGATAATGCTTCTTTGACATAGCTGGACAAGTTACATAACACATTCTTATCAGTTGATTTTAGCAAATCTACAAACTTGTACATAGATGGCTTAGAAAGGTAATATTTATGTATGTAGTTTTGGCATACATCACTAAAGCATGAATATATACATATAAATGATATTCGTCTTCTATGTCTAATTTGTTACAGCAGTTACAGTATAGTTGATCTATCGGTGTTCTATTTGTTGCATAACGGCAAGTTTGAATTATTAAACGATGTACTGATAATCTCAACCTACTGATGATAAACAATCTAATGTGCCGTGGCAGAACGTCTAGATAACTATCATAACATAGTTTAGTTTTTAAACAATCTATACTAAACCAGGACTGGACTTCTATCTAAATTCCCAAACCATTCCTGGGTAAATGTATCAATGATATGATCTTTGAATATATAGCTAATTGCCTTCATATCAGTAACGCTATTATTACAAAGCAAATTAGGAACTCCATAGTTGTTCAGCAAAGAGCTTTCATTAAATACCCAGTTGTTACGACCTATAATGCAATCATACAGTCCTTGTTGGTGCAATGTTCTGATTAGTATATTGCCTGACTTTTTAATATTTAGCCAATATTTTATTATTTTAACATAGCGTGAAATAAGCAAAGTATAACGACCGAGTTCGTCATATACTCCGGCTGTGCATGTATATAATATAACATATATAGCATATGCAGATGACCATACAGGAACATACATATACATATAAAATGTTAGCAGCAGATGACCATACAGGAACATACATATACATATAACATGTTAGCAGCAGATGACCATACAGGAACATGTACAGATAACATGTGAACTGCAGATTACCATACAGGAACAAGTACAGATAACATGTGAACTGCAGATTACCATACAGGGACAAGTACAGATAGCATGTAAGCTGCAGATGACAATCCAGGAACATGTACAGATAACATGTGAACTGCAGATGACCATACAGGAACAAGTACAGATAACATGTGAACTGCAGATGACAATACATCTTAGTCAAAAATCTACAGAAATACTAGTCCATGGCCTCATTCACTCCACTTAGATTTCTGTAATGGACTATTTACAAACATTCCTACTTACCAAATGAAACAATTAGAACGTGTCCAAAATCACGCAGCAAGAGTTGTAACCGGTGCTCGTTTTGACCAACCAAGCAATGAGATCCTAAAAACATTGCACTGGCTTCCTGTTCGTGCCCGCATCATGTACAATGTGATTGTTACTGTGTTCCGGGCGTTAAATGGTACAGCGCCTGTGTATATCCAAGGACTGTTCCAACTTGCCATTCAGACCGAATATAGGCACAAACTACGATCATCAACATCTAGTGAAACCAAACTGTATGAACCACCACCAACACGAATAAAACTGGCGGACAAATCTATCGTTACCGTAGGACCGAAATGGTGGAACTCGCTCCCATACTATCTCAGGGATGTGAAAAAGGAATCAGAATTCAAATCAAAACTAAAAACATACTTGTTTCGACGGTTCTTGAACTAGAGTGTATGTATGACTGTCGTTGATTCTGAATTCTACAGTGACTTGCTAGGAAATAAATTGATGTGTTTTTAAATATGATCATATATGTCTCACATTTGCCTTGTTGTAAATACTCATTTTACACTCTATTTTTATGCATTGATACATAGTAATGTAAAGTTTGGATTGTACAGCGCAACCGAATATTTTATATATTTTTTCGCATTATAAAATGCTTTGTATTTGTATTTGTATTAACAATATATCCGAATTGATATATTGAGTGACAGTTATACCAAACATGTTTACTGGAACATATGTAGCTTGACATTTTATGGAAAACATGTCCAAGCTTGCTTCTCTATAAAAGATCAGATACATTTAGATTACAGGGAGACGAACTGGGATGATTGAAAGCGCCTTATGGTGCTTATGCACATCGTAACAATTTATTTTAATGATCAATAAATACTTGTGTTATAACTTGGATTTGTTGGAACTTATGCTATGCGATTACGGTACACGGGATGAGCATACAGGGACAAGTACAGATAACATGTGAAATGCAGATGACAATACAGGGACAAGTACATATAACATGTGAACTGCAGATGACCATACAGGGACAAGTACAGATAACATGTGAGCTGCAGGTGACCATACAGGAACATATACATATAACATGTGAACTGCAGGTGACCATACAGGGACAAGTACAGAGAACATGTGAACTGCAGATGACCAAACAGGGACACGTACAGATATCATGTGAACTGCAGGTGACCATACAGGGACACGTACAGATAACATGTGAACTGCAGGTGACCATACAGGGACACGTACAGATAACATGTGAACTGCAGATGACCATACAGGAACAAGTACAGATAACATGTGAGATGCAGATGACCATACATGGACAAGTACAGATAAGATGTGAAATGCAGATGACCATACAGGGACACGTACAGATAACATGTGAAATGCAGATGACAATACAGGGACACGTACAGATAATATGTGAACTGCAGATGACCATACAGGAACAAGTACAGATAACATGTGAGATGCAGATGACCATACAGGGACAAGTACAGATAAGATGTGAAATGCAGATGACCATACAGGGACAAGTACAGATAACATGTGAACTGCAGATGACAATACAGGAACATGTACATATAACATGTGAAATGCAGATGACCATACATGGACTCTTACAGATAACATGTGAAATGCAGATGACCATACAGGAATAAGTACAGATAACATGTGAGATGCAGATGACCATACAGGGACAAGTACAGATAACATGTGAACTGCAGATGACCATACAGGAACAAGTACAGATAACATGTGAACTGCAGATGACCATACAGGAACAAGTACAGATAGCATGTGAAATGCAGATGACCATACATGAACATGTACAGATAACATGTGAACTGCAGATGACCATACATGAACAAGTACAGATAACATGTTAACTACAGATGACCATACAGGAACATGTACAGATAGCATGTGATATGCAGATGACCATACAGGAACAAGTACAGATAACATGTGAACTACAGATGACCATACAGGAACATGTACAGATAACATGTGATATGCAGATGACCATACAGGAACAAGTACAGATAACATGTGAACTACAGATGACCATACAGGAACAAGTACAGATAACATGTGAACTACAGATGACCATACAGGAACATTTACAGATAACATGTGAACTACAGATGACCATACAGGAATAAGTACAGATAACATGTGAACTACAGATGACCATACAGGAACATTTACAGATAACATGTGAACTACAGATGATCATACAGGAACAAGTACAGATAACATGTGAACTACAGATGACCATACATGAACATATACATATAACATGTGAACTGCAGATGACCATACAGGAACATATACAGATAACATGTGAACTACAGATGACCATACAGGAACATTTACAGATAACATGTGAACTGCAGATGACCATACAGGAACAAGTTCAGATAACATGTGAACTACAGATGACCATACAGGAACATGTACAGATAACATGTGATATGCAGATGACCATACAGGAACAAGTACAGATAACATGTGAACTACAGATGACCATACAGGAACATTTACAGATAACATGTGAACTACAGATGACCATACAGGAATAAGTACAGATAACATGTGAACTACAGATGACCATACAGGAACAAGTACAGATAACATGTGAACTACAGATGACCATACAGGAACAAGTACAGATAACATGTGAACTACAGATGACCATACAGGAACAAGTACAGATAGCATGTGAACTAAGATGACCATACAGGAACATATACATATAACATATGTGGTAATAAATACCCAGTCAGTAAGAAAGAAGTGTGTGTCTACTAACGAGTTCGGAAACGGTGGTGAATAATGTTTAAATGCTTATAATGGCATCTCATTACTAGAGCTACGTCAGAAACTTAAGACGAAACGAACAGATTGGTGCAGACTGGTTCGATTAATTTCACACTGAGGGTACACACAGAAAAGGTAGGACGTTGGTATTGTTAGGTAGGAATTGTTCAAGGAATAACCTGATATGAATTTTCAAATACATCAAGGAAAACGTTCAATAACTATTTTGTTGCAATGATTGCAGTTCATTGTTCAGGTGTAAAACACCTGTCATATAACACAAACAATTAACATCAATCCACACACCATTATACAATACATGTACATACGTTACACCTTCATAGATACCATGAAGAAAGTAATGTAATCGTGCGTGCGTGCGTGTGTGTTTGCGTGTTGTTGTTTTTTTCGTTTATCGTCGCTAACGGTTGCCCAATATGAGCCTCCTGAAGAGATTATGCTGGCATTGGAATGGAGGATTGGTGTGAATGTTAGATCCAACTCGGATACAATCTTGTTATCCGAAGAAGGTTACACCGTGCATCATGAACGACATCTCTTCCCCAGCCGTACAGCGATTTGACAAGGACCATCTACGCTGGCTTTAGTGTAATAAGTAATAGGAAATGTGACAACTCCCTGCTGTTCCAAAATGCAATAATGTGTGTATGTGTTTTACGTTTGTTTATCGTCGCTACCGGTTGCCCATATGAGCGACGCCTTCTGAAGATATTAGTCATTTTAGAATGTTGGAGGATAGTGCAATGATACAGACAGAGACTCATTCCAGAGTCAGGTTCCTATACGTAAAGCACCGACCCGAGACCTCCTATCTAAGAGACTGTTAATTTTATTAGGGTCAGACGAGGGATCGAACCTGCGATCCCTGGATTACAAGTCCAGCGTGTTAACCACTGGATTACAGATCCGTTTGTAATATAAGATTGTAGCTTGTCTGTATACTTATACATTTAGCGTTACTCTTTCGCTACAAATTTTAGAATTATGGATTTTACCATCATGGGTGAACAAAAATAATCCTTCACATATTGCACTAATTATTCCAATATTTCGCACATATGCATACCAAATTTACATTTTACCTCAGTTTTACCACAGTTGTTGGTGTCAGTATGGTTGATAATGAAAGTTATTGAGAAATAACGTGTGTGAAATAAATCGCATATTTTCACTGGTAACATCACTATAGTGAAATGTTGGTGTCACTATTGTGTTATGTTTCATAGATTAGTGGGTTTCATTGAAGTACATTTATAATCAATACATTATGCGTCTATGCATTTCGATCTGTAACACTGACAGTTGTGGGATATTATCATATACACTAAGCCGTTTGTGCCACTTTAAGTCCACAAACGAATTTTATAAATTTACTATTTGCACAATGCCATTATTTTACATATTGGATCCGTTTGAAGCTTATATCTTACTTAAAACAAACATATTTATATAACAAGATCTTACTAATTATAATTGTAGTTCGTACATTTACGGATATGATTTAATATAATAGGCCCTACTCTGACGTTCTGAAATCAGTACAATATTAATATGAATGCACTGCATGTACAAATGTCTGTGTTTTAAGTATAGTTATACCCACAGCTGGACTGGCTTTAACGACTACCTGTCGTCCATCAATCTTGGAATAACGTTGGCTATTTATCCAGCATTACACATCTATACTCTATTGTTATGTTATGTCTGTAGTATTATATGTAAATCGTTAACATCGTAAACTATTGCTGTCCCCAAGATAAGAAACCTCGAATATGTATAGTGTGTGTTTGTTTATTATAGTATCAACCCTATTTAAAGGGCCAGCCAGTTCTGACTCATGAGACACGTATTTTTATGAACATCAGTACTTCCCGAATCCGATGCTTGTATGCCAGGTACCATGCTGGTAGGCAATCTGTAACCATTATTTAACTAGCTAGAGGCTCACCAACCGGCCATATCAGAACGAACCCCTAACGAGATTCGAACCTTCGACCTCCCGCTCCGTAGGCGGACGCCTTAACCAATACGCCACGGAGACGGTTTATTTATACCTACAGTATTATAAAACTTAATTATTCATGTTGATACATATTTATCCTGATACTATCAAAAGTAATTGTTGTTGATTTTGTACCTGTAAATTATATGTATGTATGTATAGTCGATGGTTTGTAAACTATTCTATGGGAGGAAATATGGATTACATTATAGTACTTTGCCCGTGGCCTAGTAGTAAGGCATCCGCATACGGAGCGGGAGGTGCGAACCTAGTCGGTGGTTCATTCTGACGTGGCCAGTTTGTGAACCGCCAGTTAGATAAATAATGGCTACCGATTGCCGGTTGTATCAACCTGACGCCTGACCTGCAATGATATGATACTGATGTTCATAATAGGTGTCTCATAAGTCAGACATTGCTGGCCCATTCATTAGAATCTCAGCTAAACAATTTATAGTATGCAGTATGGTACACTGTCACATTAATGTCAGGATCAACGGCAAGTAAAGACGATATTCAATTAACCATACGTTTCGTAAGTTGGTTAATACATGGTGTTTAGAAATCACCATCATTTGAGCAATTAACACATCTTTGTCCGTTTCTTCCCCATGAAATACCTTTCGTCTTCACACCCAGTCCACGCTTTCTGTCTGTTGACCTATCACCATTTCTAGCTTTTGGCATCCTCCGTGGCGTACCATAAGGCTCCGTGTCCTAGTCCTCATTCAGATGGCGGTATCCGTTTGTGTGACTTGCAATGTCCTCATCGTCGGACATAATCTGTCTATCTGAGGAAGTATCTCTCCCTTGTACCCTCGGCAAGAAATGGCTATCTCTCTGAGCGTGAATGTGCTTTCTGTCAAGAGGTCTCGAACTCGTATATCCGTTTGTTCCGGAAGCGCGGTTTCTATATGCCGCTCGATTTTGTATCTGTCTAATTGATGGCAACTGTGTGCCACCCAACCTCGCCGTGATCCTTGGACCTTCGGTGTCACTATGGTAACCACTCTCTGTTTCTGAGTCGGAATAGAAAGACGGCTTTTGAAGCTTAAAAGGCAACCTAAAATAAGAGGAGGCATGTGTGTTAGTAACATAGTTCAATGACAGAAACATAGCTTGGCTAAAACAAGCATGCTGTTTGGTATCTTGGCATACCGTATACACGGCTGCTGTAGACTCGAATCCCATTGGGTGTGTCGAAATGTTTCAAATGATGAAGCTAGCCAGTTGGCTTGTGGAACGTCGATGGTTGTACCAGAGTGCACATCCGTGTCTGACATACTAGTCGTAGGGGCACCGTGGTCTTCATCCACCAATAATAGCTGGGCAGTCACAATATGACCTAAGCTCGTGTTGCGACCATAATCTCCAAATATAAGTAAATCACTGGGAGTGTAGTTTATACAATATTACCTTCGCTTAATTCCGAAACAAGTTCTTACAACTTATATTAATCACTCTCGAGACCTCATTCCTGATGGAATCCATCGCCACGATGGAGACAAAAGAGTCAACGCGGAATTTAAATGCCTTGCCTACGGGCACAATCGTACCGGCTCTAGCGGGGCTCGCACTCCGGGCTTCTCCCACCTGAAGTGAACTCGCTACCACTGCTCCAGCACGAATCCCAAAACTGGCAATTTCGTGAACATGATTCAATATATGCGTGTACATTCCTGACTAAATGGCGTGCTTGTATGTGTTTAAATTACACGGATAGTAATATTTAGACTTGTTTCGGAATATACCTGTATGGTTTTCTCTCCAGGTAGGTTTTATCCCTGTCTGTTAGAATGTGGGTTGCCTCGAATGGAGTAAGGAACCACTTCAGTCCACGTTTGTCTTTTGGTAGGCTTTCCCGTAATGTAAGAGACGCGGATGAGATTCTTGACCGGGTGTACATGCTGTCGGCCTCTTTGTACACTTCTCTAGCCGCTTTTAGAACGTCCTTTAGATGAAAAAGTTATATATACCAGTACAAATAACATGTAATTATGGATAAACAGTACAAGAAGGTATGAATCTTTTGGAGATCCAGCTTGCATTATAATGTGCCGGACTCTTCCAGAATTATTTTAGCTTGTATTACGGACTCTTGGAGAACCAGCTTGCATTATAATGTGCCGGACTCTTCCAGAATCAGTTAAGCTTATATGATACCGGGACTCTTGCAGAACCAGCTTGCATTATGTACAGGACTCTTGCAGAACCAGTTAAGCTTGTATGACGGGATTCTTGCAGAATCAGTTAAGCTTATATGACGGGACTCTTGCAGAACCAGCTTGCATTATGTACAGGACTCTTGCAGAACCAGTTAAGCTTGTATGACGGGATTCTTGCAGAATCAGTTAAGCTTATATGACGGGACTCTTGCAGAACCAGCTTGCATTATGTACAGGACTCTTGCAGAACCAGTTAAGCTTGTATGACGGGATTCTTGCAGAATCAGTTAAGCTTATATGACGGGACTCTTGCAGAACCAGCTTGCATTATGTACAGGACTCTTGCAGAACCAGTTAAGCTTGTATGACGGGATTCTTGCAGAATCAGTTAAGCTTATATGACGGGACTCTTGCAGAACCAGCTTGCATTATGTACAGGACTCTTGCAGAACCAGTTAAGCTTGTATGACGGGATTCTTGCAGAATCAGTTAAGCTTATATGACGGGACTCTTGCAGAACCAGCTTGCATTATGTACAGGACTCTTGCAGAACCAGTTAAGCTTGTATGACGGGATTCTTGACGAAGTAGCTTGCATTATGTGCAGGACTCTTGCAGAACCAGTTAAGCTTGTATGACGGGATTCTTGACGAAGTAGCTTGCACTATGTGCAGAACTCTTGCAGAATCAGCTTAGCTTGTATGACGGACTCTTGGAGAACAAGTGGGCTCTTGAACAGCCATCTTACCTTATATGAAAGAGCCTTGTCCGATGTTGTCGCTTGATCTGGAGAATCTGCGTGAGTTTCAGATATTACGTGTTGAAGGCTCTTCAAGTTACTCGATGCCGTATTCGCGAATGATTTATGGTACCATGAAGCTGACTTCAAGTCGAATGAGTACTGAAAACACGATATATAGTGAATCAGGTATACAGACGTCATAGTGATTGAATAAGATAGACTAATAATAATAATAATACAGTTAGATTGACGTACGAGTGATTAAATCGTAATCGTATAGACTGTTATAATAGTGACTGAAGAAGATAGTTTGATTTCTTAGATATAGGAATCAGAGATCGGCGTCTAATTGGGTGAATCAGATATACGGACGTCCACGAGAGACGTCAGAGAGGCTGACTCAATTAGAGAGACGGATTGATTCAGACATACTGAAGTCCTAATCATTAAACCAGATAGACTAATATAATATTGATTAAATTAGATATCCCGACATCCTAATGTCTGAATATTATGGACTTATGTCCGAGATATTGAATCGCATAGACTCGTATCCTAATGTCAGAATATTATGGACTTATGTCCGAGATATTGAATCGCATGGATTCGCGTCCCAATGAACAAATATGATATTCTTGTAATTGAATCAGATGAACTGACGTGCTAGTGAGTGCCCATGCTATATACTAATGTATTGTCTATTTAATGTGTTGGTGTACTTTCAAATGATATGCAATTTCAGAATTCAGTTTTAAATGAAAAAGACCAATCTTACATAACATAGATCATAACAATAGACAGAAACAGAAATAAAGATTTGGCGCTCGCATACATTATTATTTTTGCTATCTCTTTACATAATAAATTGGCATATATTGAATGTATATTCAGTTTGGAACGGTCGATTTTATACATACGAACCATATAACACCATTATAATGATTTCATAATTTAGACCGCACCCATAAAACAGCTAAATTTCAGTGATGCAATCGATATTTAAAGCGACATTACATCGCAGCAAGGCCCAACAATGTGCTTTGACGTATAAATGTATAAATAGCATTGCTACTACAAAATCTTCCGAAATAATTCGAACAACTAACATCCTACACATAAACAGTGTTTTGTGGTATACAAACTCTCAAAAATGAAAGTAGGGTTTCATATAAAGATCGGTTACTCTCCTGAATTGATGATTGTTTACTATTGGAGTATATACCAAACTACAGTTGCTTAGAGATATTTTAAATCGTATTAGTCCAACAATGAATATGCGCAGGTAACAAAGGGTGAGATATAACGGTAAATCTGTACCATAAATCGTGTTATTCATGTTGTACACATTGCAATACGCATGAATGTTTACCCTATAATATTAAGTTTGTTATGTCAACAAACGTCGTATACGACGTTTGTTTATTAGTTGAAATACTCCGCTTTTGATGCAACTATTTGGGAAAACAATTATACCATATAATAGGAAAATACATTCTGTAGAAATTTGCGTTTGGATTCACTTTAGTGTCGCTTTAATGATTTATGTAACGATTTGAAGCTACTACATTATGACCAAACTATGAAATAATTCTAACCTAACATACCAGATATACATACATGTAATATTATTCATTTTATCAATATCTTTATGCTATAAATACATACCTGTGGTAACAGCTTCCAGCCGTATTTGGTAACCATATTAACAGCTTGTATAACAAATTCAACCGTCTCGTCATCGATGAAGTAGGCCAAGTTGATCCTTGTGAATCCTGGCCTGAAGATAATAGTAGATTACAAGCATCGCAGGTTATGTGCATACAATGACGAACGAAGTAAATCAAGATTGAAAAGTTTCAAAATATCATAAGAATACCGCACTTGATTCATTAAAACGCTTGATACATTAAAACGCTGGATACATTAAAACGCTTGATACATTAAAAAAACGCTTGATACATTAAAACGCTTGATACATTAAAACGCTTGATACATTAAAACGCTTGATACATTAAAACGCTTGATACATTAAAACGCTTGATACATTAAAACCCTTGATACATTAAAGCGCTCGATACATTAAAACGCTCGATACATTAAAACGCTTGATACATTAAAACGCTTGATACATTAAAACGCTTGATACATTAAAACGCTTGATACATTAAACGCTTGATTCATTAAAACACTTGATACATTAAAACGCTTGATACATTAAAGCGCTCGATACATTAAAACGCTCGATACATTAAAACGCTTGATACATTAAAACGCTTGATACATTAAAACGCTTGATACATAAAACGCTCGATACATTAAAACGCTTGATACATTAAAACGCTTGATACATTAAAACGCTCGATACATTAAAACGCTTGATACATTAAAACGCTTGATACATTAAAACGCTTGATACATTAAAACGCTCGATACATTAAAACGCTCCATACATTAAAACGCTCCATACATTAAAACGCTCCATACATTAAAATGCTTGATACATTAAAACGCTTGATACATTAAAAGATTCATACATTAAAACGCTCGATACATTAAAACGCTCCATACATTAAAACGCTTGATACATTAAAACGCTCCATACATTAAAAGCTTGATACATTAAAACGTAACATAAACTGATACATTAAAACGCTCCATACATTAAAACCTCATACATTAAAAGCTATACATTAAAACGCTCGATACATTAAAACGCTCGATACATTAAAACGCTTGATACATTAAAACGCTTGATACATTAAACGCTTGATTCATTAAAACGCTTGATACATTAAAACGCTTGATACATTAAACACTCCATACATTAAAACGCTCCATACATTAAAATGCTCCATACATTAAAACGCTCCATACATTAAAATGCTTGATACGTTAAAACGCTTGATACATTAAACGCTCCATACATTAAAACGCTCCATACATTAAAACGCTCCATACATTAAAACGTTTGATACATTAAAACGATTGATACATTAAAACGCTCGATACATTAAAACGCTCCATACATTAAAACGCTCCATACATTAAAACGCTCCATACATTAAAACGCTCCATACATTAAAATGCTTGATACATTAAAACGCTTGATACATTAAACGCTCCATACATTAAAACGCTCCATACATTAAAACGCTCCATACATTAAAACGTTTGATACATTAAAACGATTGATACATTAAAACGCTCGATACATTAAAACGCTCCATACATTAAAACGCTACATACATTAACACACTCGATACATTAAAACACTCCATACATTAAAATGCTTGATACATTAAAACACTCGACATAATTAAAACGCTCCATACATTAAAACGCTCGATACATTAAAACGCTCCATACATTAAAATGCTTGATACATTAAAACGCTCGATACATTAAAAAGCTCCATACATTAAAACGATTGATATATTAAAACGCTCGATACATTAAAACGCTTGATACATTAAAACGCTTGATACATTAAAACGCTCGATACATTAAAACGATTGATATATTAAAACGCTCGATACATTAAAACGCTTGATACATTAAAACGCTTGATACATTAAAACGCTCGATACATTAAAACGTTTGATACATTAAAACGCTTGATACATTAAAACGCTCCATACATTAAAACGCTCGATACATTAAAACGCTCCATACATTAAAACGCTTGATACATTAAAACGCTCCATACATTAAAATGCTTGATACATTAAAACGCTCCATACATTAAAACACTCGATACATTAAAACACTCCATACTTTAAAATGCTTGATACATTAAAACACTCGATACATTAAAACGCTCCATACATTAAAACGCTCGATACATTAAAACGCTCCATACATTAAAACGCTTGATACATTAAACGCTTGATTCATTAAAACGCTTGATACATTAAAATGCTTGATACATTAAAGCGCTCGATACATTAAAACGCTCGATACATTAAAACGCTTGATACATTGAAACGCTTGATACATTAAAGCGCTCGATACATAAAACGCTCGATACATTAAAACGCTTGATACATTAAAACGCTTGATACATTAAAACGCTCGATACATTAAAACGCTTGATACATTAAAACGCTCGGTACATTAAAACGCTTGATACATTAAAAGGTTTGATACATTAAAACGCTCCATACATTAAAACGCTCCATACATTAAAACGCTCCATACATTAAAACGCTCCATACATTAAAATGCTTGATACATTAAAACGATTGATACATTAAAACGATTGATACATTAAAACGCTCCATACATTAAAACGCTCCATACATTAAAACGCTCCATACATTAAAATGCTTGATACATTAAAACGATTGATACATTAAAACGCTCGATATATTAAAATGCTTGATACATTAAAACGCTTGATACATTAAAACGCTTGATACATTAAACGCTTGATTCATTAAAACGCTTGATACATTAAAACGCTTGATACATTAAAACGCTCCATACATTAAAACGCTCCATACATTAAAACGCTCCATACATTAAAATGCTTGATACATTAAAACGATTGATACATTAAAACGATTGATACATTAAAACGCTCGATACATTAAAACGCTCCATACATTAAAACGCTCCATACATTAAAACGCTCAATACATTAAAATGCTTGATACATTAAAACGATTGATACATTAAAACGCTCGATATATTAAAATGCTTGATACATTAAAACGCTTGATACATTAAAACGCTTGATACATTAAACGCTTGATTCATTAAAACGCTTGATACATTAAAACGCTTGATACATTAAAACGCTCCATACATTAAAACGCTCCATACATTAAAACGCTTGATACATTAAACGCTCGATACATTAAAACGCTTGATACATTAAAACGCTCGATACATTAAAACGCTCCATACATTAAAACGCTTGATACATTAAAACGCTCGATACATTAAAACGCTCGATACATTAAAACGCTCCATACATTAAAACGCTCGATACATTAAAACGCTCGATACATTAAAACGCTCCATACATTAAAATGCTTGATACATTAAAACGCTCCATACATTAAAACACTCGATACATTAAAACGCTCCATACATTAAAATGCTTGATACATTAAAACACTCCATACATTAAAACGCTCCATACATTAAAATGCTTGATACATTAAAACGCTCCATACATTAAAACACTCGATACATTAAAACGCTCCATACATTAAAACGCTTGATACATTAAAACACTCCATACATTAAAACGCTCCATACATTAAAACGCTCCATACATTAAAACGCTTGATACATTAAAACGCTCCATACATTAAAACGATTGATACATTAAAATGCTTGATACATTAAAACGCTCGATACATTAAAACGCTCCATACATTAAAACGATTGATATATTAAAACGCTCGATACATTAAAACGCTTGATACATTAAAACGCTTGATACATTAAAACGCTCGATACATTAAAACGATTGATATATTAAAACGCTCGATACATTAAAACGCTTGATACATTAAAACGCTTGATACATTAAAACGCTCGATACATTAAAACGTTTGATACATTAAAACGCTTGATACATTAAAACGCTCCATACATTAAAACGCTCGATACATTAAAACGCTCCATACATTAAAACGCTTGATACATTAAAACGCTCCATACATTAAAATGCTTGATACATTAAAACGCTCCATACATTAAAACACTCGATACATTAAAACACTCCATACTTTAAAATGCTTGATACATTAAAACACTCTATACATTAAAACTCTCCATACATTAAAACGCTTGATACATTAAACGCTTGATTCATTAAAACGCTTGATACATTAAAACGCTTGATACATTAAAGCGCTCGATACATTAAAACGCTCGATACATTAAAACGCTTGATACATTGAAACGCTTGATACATTAAAGCGCTCGATACATAAAACGCTCGATACATTAAAACGCTTAATACATTAAAACGCTTGATACATTAAAACGCTCGATACATTAAAACGCTTGATACATTAAAACGCTCGGTACATTAAAACGCTTGATACATTAAAAGGTTTGATACATTAAAACGCTCCATACATTAAAACGCTCCATACATTAAAACGCTCCATACATTAAAATGCTTGATACATTAAAACGCTCGATACATTAAAAGCTCCATACATTAAAACGCTCGATACATTAAAACGCTCGATACATTAAAACGCTTGATACATTAAAACGCTCCATACATTAAAATGCTTGATACATTAAAACGCTCCATACATTAAAACACTCGATACATTAAAACGCTCCATACATTAAAATGCTTGATACATTAAAACACTCGATACATTAAAACGCTCCATACATTAAAACGCTCGATACATTAAAACGCTCGATACATTAAAACGCTCGATACATTAAAACGCTCCATACATTAAAACGCTCGATACATTAAAACGCTCCATACATTAAAACGCTTGATACATTAAAATGCTTGATACATTAAAACGCTTGATACATTAAAACGCTCGATACATTAAAACGCTCGATACATTAAAACGCTCCATACATTAAAACGCTTGATACATTAAAACGCTCGATACATTAAAACGCTCGATACATTAAAACGCTCCATACATTAAAACGATTGATACATTAAAACGCTCGATTCATTAAAACGCTTGATACATTAAAACGCTTGATACATTAAAACGCTCGATACATTAAAACGTTTGATACATTAAAACGCTCGATACATTAAAACGCTCCATACATTAAAACGCTCGATACATTAAAACGCTCCATACATTAAAACGCTTGATACATTAAAACACTCCATACATTAAAATGCTTGATACATTACAACGTTTGATACATTAAAACGCTTGATACATTAAAATGCTTGATACATTAAAACGCTTGATACATATGATACATAAAAACGCTTGATACATTAAAATGCTTGATACATTAAAACGCTTGATACATAAAAACGCTTGATACATTAAAACGCTTGATAATCTTTATCTTCTGGCAAAATTGTCAGAAACTCAATATGCCTAATTAATAGTATCGATGTTAAAATCCTGTCCTGTGGTAGAGCGTCGGATTTGGAATCGATCGGTACTGGGTTCGATACTCGGTCAGGCCACGTAAGGCACCTAACACACATTGCTTAGTACTGGTTAACCACTTAGGTCGGCTAAGTTTGCCCAGGAAAACATGCATACGACCCGCAAGGGGTTTGACATTAATGGAACATACTTACAAATATATTTATTTGGCTGACCAAGCAAAATATATCAACGCTTGTTCCCAGGCTATTACTATGTACGTACTAGATATTGTCTAACACTAGCAACATGATCATTAACAACACAGCATCGTTAAGTTGATTATGTCGTATTTAGTTACCTATTGGTACAACTACAATGTTTGGAAATAGAAACCTATGATTGAAATGATGTTGATAATCGTAGAATCGATACAATATATTATTTATGCAACCCATATCATTAACAAGAAAACACTATTGGATATTTATACATATAAATAAGTAATAGTTTAGTTTATACAAATTTATTTTAGCTCGATTGCGAAACAAGTTCTTTCAACTTATATTAATCACTCTCGAGACCTCATTCCTGATGGAATCCATCGGCATGAAGGAGAGAGAAGAGGCATTGTGGAATTTAAATGCCTTGCATAAGGGCACAATCGTAATGGCTCCAGCGGGGCTCGAACTCAAGACCTTTCGCACCTGAAGCGAATGTGCATCCACTGCGCTATCACGACTTCCACTATATAAATATAAATATGTAATAGAAGGACGATTGAAAACTCACTCTGCATAATACACACTCGGATAGTGTATTGAGTGAATGTATATAAATATGTAATAGAAGGACGATTGAAAACTCACTCTGCATAATACACACTCGGATAGTGTATTGAGTGAATGTATATAAATATGTAATAGAAGGACGATTGAAACCTCACTCTGCATAATACACACGCGGATAGTGTATTGAGTGAAAAAAAAAAAAAAAAAAAACCACCCAAAACACACCAAAACATGTATATAAATATGTAATAGAAGGAAGATTGAAAACTCACTCTGCATAATACACACTCGGATAGTGTATTGAGTGAATGTATATAAATATGTAATAGAAGGAAGATTGAAAACTCACTCTGCATAATACACACGCGGATAGTGTATTGAGCCAATGCATTTACATTATAAAGTGTATACTTTAGTAACTAAATGCAAACATGTAAACATAACATGAAACCTTGTCCAGCATAATAGTATACACTACATCCCTGCTGTAACATCCGCAAATCATATGGGAACCAATTATTGTTGCAGAATTTCAACTACGTAATTAGATTGACCGGGCCATTTCTGGATTCCAGCTGAAGCCTGTATCTCTATGCACACATCAGTAAAAGCTTGGAAAAAGTAAAAGTTTCCGAAAACAATTGGACAATTGTAATACCTATAATAAGAATGCATAGCAGTATTTCACAGACAGACTGGAACCCAGGCTAATATAGTAGAAACCATTGATTCATACACTGGTAAATTATAATACAAATGTATCTTATAATGTGATTTGAGATGAATATTCAAATCGACGTTTGTGGAATAAACCATCATTCAAGTTGTCCGATTAGTGTAGTGGTTAGCACGCTGGCTTCTCACCAATGCAACCCAGATTCGATCCTCGGACCGGGAAGTATATGAAATGGTATTGTGGTCGCAATATCGGACAGGTGGGTTGTCTCCGGATAGTCCGGTTCCAACACGAATAACCAAATATACGCTTTCATCTGCGCCAGGGAAAGTGATTAATACAAGTTGTTAACGTTTCTTCGTCATCATTGTATAATATTAATAAAGTTGTCCGATTAGCGTAATGGTTAGCGCGCTCGCTTCTCACCAATGCAACCCGGGTTCGATCCTCGGACCGGGAAGTATGTGAGATGGTACGATGGTCGCCATATCGGACAGGTGTGTTTTCTCTGCGTACTCCGGTTTACTCCCACATGAATGACCACATTTACGCTTTCATCCGCGCAAACGAGAGTGATTCATATAAGTTGTTCCAACACTTGCTTCGCAATCGTTGTAAAATAAATAAAGTTTAAACTTTAAAATAATAAAGTTTATCCTGTTTTTATTAATCACTAGTACATAGGACTTACTTCATTATTTCCAATGGGACATGTGATGATCCATAGCTCTGCTTCCTATATATCCGAATACAATACAATATAATGTTTTAAAGCGGAATTACATCACACACAAAAACAAATACAATGCATTTTGTCAAGTATAAATGCATTGCTACTACAAATTCTTCTGAATACATTCGAACACTAACATTGAACCAATAAACAGTGTGTTTGTGGTCTATAAGCTTTCAAAATTGAAAGTATGATTTCATATAACGATCATCCATGCTCCTGAATTGACGTTTGTTTGTCATCGGAGTCAATACTAAGCGCGAGATAATGTCGTTTAGGGATAATTTAACTAAGATTAGTCTACAAATAAATATCACTGGCACAAATGTGAGATATAACGGTAAATATGTACCATAACACATGTTATTCAGATTACACGTGTTGTATTACGCATGGATGTATATCCTATTTACATTATTTTGTTATGTAAACAAACCGCGAATACGACGTTTGTTTATTTGTTGACATATTAAGTTTTTGAGGCAAATATTGGGAAACAATATAATTCTACCATATAATAGGAAAATACATTCTGTAGAAATTCGATCTGAAAACGTTAATATAGGTTGAAGCGTTCAAGTGAGTTTTCTTGTTAAATAAAGTCTTTATTATTATTATTATTATTATTATTAAGCAATATGAAATACTGATGGATTTGTACGTTGTGTTGACTACATTTATATATACAGTCTTCATCCGTTATGTCGGCTTCCGTAGGACCGAACATAATACTTCGACATAATCGAAGTTTGACTTAACGAAAGTCGATATAGACAGATCCAGTTATATGTAATGTGATAGTGTCTGAAACAGGACTTTGATCCGACTTAGAGATGACCGGATAATTCGACATAACCGACTTTGACATAACGGATGTAGGCTGTAGATATAAATATATGTTATATGTTATTTATAATTATATGCACGTGCTATTTTTGGAAATGTGGTGTGGGAATTGTGTAGCTGAGCGGGTTAGCACTGAATGATGTGTCAGAGAAAGGTATCCGCGTGGGTTGCGAAGGTCGTTATTGGAGGTACCCGGTTTCCCTCCAGTGCTTGCATCAATACTGAATGGCACAGCTGGGAAACACTGTGAAACTGTAGCCTCTTTGCTAGAATTTAATAATGACAGCTGTTTAAATATATTGCCGTGTTCTTTATGCTGGGTTTGTACAAATGACCAATCTACGTTTTCATGATTTGTGAATTGTAGTGAAATAGTTTTGGTTTAGACAAGAAAGATTGATAATGTTTTTAAGAGCAAACACAAGCTTGTCTAAGCTATCATCGATATTTTAACCCAGAAAGTGTGATTTTAACATGGTACAGTTACACGAATGTTGATATTACATAGACATGTGCATTGTGTACCACGTTATATAATAATAATAATTATAATGAAGACTTTATTAAACGAGAGAACTCATTTGAATAATTAAGTCGATCTACTCTCAACAAATTAAAATATGAAATAGCATAATGAAACATGTAAACAGTAACCAGTAAACCTTTCATAGGAAATAAGATATAAGCTGCAAGAACTAACACTTATATTCATGTATAATTGTAAATTATCAGTTTATTAGGTTATTGGTCTGTTCATTTTACCACCTGCTATATAAAGCTTTGAAGTGTGGAACAGACTGTGCTGATTTGATGTGATAAGGGAGGGAATTCCACAAATGTGACCCTGAATATAAGAAAGATTTCATAAAAAATTCAGTAGTTGGCTTAGGAGGGTAAAGTTGGAGATTGGCTGATGATCGCACGCTTTGAGTTCGAACATCGGAAGTAAATCTGAATGGCTCTTGCAGATAGACTGTGGTGCTAGGCCATTTAGTGTTTTATACATTAAGACTGCTATTTGAAAGCTAATCCTTTCTGGGGAAGTCATCCAATTGAGAGTTGAGAATAGTTCGGAAGAAGGAGTGTAAAAATCGTTGTCAATAATTAGTATTGCAACTCGTTTTTGGAATCAATTGTGCGTTTCACGTCAGCATTGTATATCAATAGACGACTGTCAAAAAGTATCTATTTTTGACCCATTTCTTTTAAAACTATCACTGATTAGATTTTGAGAAAGGACCAGAATGTCTCACAATAGGTAATTGATGTAGACTCGATTGATGCTAACATTTCCGTCTCTTGCATACAATAGTCTGCTATTGCGGCGGGATTTTGCATGAATTCTGCGGACTCCCGATAGCATACCCTGCCATTGTTCGCAATAGGCCATTGTTCGCAATATGCGGGATTTCTGCTCTTTTCTGCGTTTGGTGGAATTCTTGCGGGCTTGGGAACATGTTGCTATATATCAGCTAAAGAATAGTATAGATACATGCGGACTATCTTATTTGTGGATGCTTATTAATTACAATACTATGACATCACGCATATTAGACATAATTATATAGTAGAGGACATAGAAAACGCACACTTCGGATAAGTGTGTTTTTACATGAAAAACAATAAACATATAAATACATAGTTTTAAACATTTTGGAATATTTTTAGTTGTTTAGTTTGTGTTTTGTAATAGAAATGTGATATATCTTTGATGGAATCCTTCGTATTTCGTGTTCATGTAATAATACTCATATAATGTAGGTGTGCGTTTTCTATGTCCTCTAGTATATAATGTAGGTGTGCGTTTTCTATGTCCTCTAGTATATAATGTAGGTGTGCGTTTTCTATGTCCTCTAGTATATAATGTAGGTGTGCGTTTTCTATGTCCTCTAGTATATAATGTAGGTGTGCGTTTTCTATGTCCTCTAGTATATAATGTAGGTGTGCGTTTTCTATGTCCTCTAGTATATAATGTAGGTGTGCGTTTTCTATGTCCTCTAGTATATAATGTAGGTGTGCGTTTTCTATGTCCTCTAGTATATAATGTAGGTGTGCGTTTTCTATGTCCTCTAGTATATAATGTAGGTGTGCGTTTTCTATGTCCTCTAGTATATAATGTAGGTGTGCGTTTTCTATGTCCTCTAGTATATAATGTAGGTGTGCGTTTTCTATGTCCTCTAGTATATAATGTAGGTGTGCGTTTTCTATGTCCTCTAGTATATAATGTAGGTGTGCGTTTTCTATGTCCTCTAGTATATAACGTAGGTGTGCGTTTTCTATGTCCTCTAGTATATAATGTAGGTGTGCGTTTTCTATGTCCTCTAGTATATAATGTAGGTGTGTGTTTTCTATGTGCTCTAGTATATAATGTAGGTGTGCGTTTTCTATGTCCTCTAGTATATAATGTAGGTGTGCATTTTAAATGTCATCTAGTATATAATGTAGGTGTGCGTTTTCTATGTCCTCTAGTATATAATGTAGGTGTGCGTTTTAAATGTCCTCTAGTATATAATGTAGATGTGCATTTTCTATGTCCTCTAGTATATAATGTAGGTGTGCGTTTTCTATGTCCTCTAGTATATAATGTAGGTGTGCGTTTTCTATGTCCTCTAGTATATTATCAACGCTGGTGTACAACTACTTGACTTTTAACTAATCCGCATGCCAGCCAAAACTACAACTGAAATTAAATAAATATGTATGCACGTTGGCACACATCTAGATCTGTACAACTTATTAGAGAATATAGTTCTGTTTTTATGAAAATACTGAACATGTCGTTACTTTTGATCACCAGTATAGGCACTATCAAATACTCTACATTCTGACAATGTCGTTACTTTTGATCACCAGTATAGGCGATGTCAAATACTCTACATTCTGACAATGTCATTACTTTTGATTAACAATATAGGCAATGTCAAATACTCTACATTCTGACAATGTCATTACTTTTGATCAACAGTATAGGCAATGTCAAATACTCTACATTCTGACAATGTCGTTACTTTTGATCAACAGTATAGGCAATGTCAAATACTCTACATACTGACAATGTCGTTACTTTTGATTAACAATATAGGCAATGTCAAATACTCTACATTCTGACAATGTCATTACTTTTGATCAACAGTATAGGCAATGTCAAATACTCTACATACTGACAATGTCGTTACTTTTGATCAACAGTATAGGCAATGTCAAATACTCTATATACTGACAATGTCGTTACTTTTGATTAACAATATAGGCAATGTCAAATACTCTACATTCTGACAATGTCATTACTTTTGATCAACAGTATAGGCAATGTCAAATACTCTACATTCTGACAATGTCGTTACTTTTGATCAACAGTATAGGCAATGTCAAATACTCTACATACTGACAATGTCGTTACTTTTGATCAACAGTATAGGTAATGTCAAATACTCTATATACTGACAATGTCGTTACTTTTGATTAACAATATAGGCAATGTCAAATACTCTACATTCTGACAATGTCGTTACTTTTGATCAACAGTATAGGCAATGTCAAATACTCTATATACTGACAATGTCGTTACTTTTGATCAACAGTATAGGCAATGTCAAATACTCTATATACTGACAATGTCGTTACTTTTGATCAACAGTATAGGCACTATCAAATACTCTACATTCTGACAATGTCGTTACTTTTGATTAACAATATAGGCAATGTCAAATACTCTACATTCTGACAATGTCGTTACTTTTGATCAACAGTATAGGCAATGTCAAATACTCTATATACTGACAATGTCGTTACTTTTGATTAACAATATAGGCAATGTCAAATACTCTACATTCTGACAATGTCATTACTTTTGATCAACAGTATAGGCAATGTCAAATACTCTACATTCTGACAATGTCGTTACTTTTGATCAACAGTATAGGCAATGTCAAATACTCTACATATCTGACAATGTCGTTACTTTTGATCAACAGTATAGGCAATGTCAAATACTCTACTACTGACAATGTCGTTACTTTTGATCAACAGTATAGGTAATGTCAAATACTCTATATACTGACAATGTCGTTACTTTTGATTAACAAATAGGCAATGTCAAATACTCTACATTCTGACAATGTCGTTACTTTTGATCAACAGTATAGGCAATGTCAAATACTCTACATTCTGACAATGTCGTTACTTTTGATCAACAGTATAGGCAATGTCAAATACTCTACATACTGACAATGTCGTTACTTTTGATTAACAATATAGGCAATGTCAAATACTCTACATTCTGACAATGTCGTTACTTTTGATCAACAGTATAGGCAATGTCAAATACTCTATATACTGACAATGTCGTTACTTTTGATCAACAGTATAGGCAATGTCAAATACTCTATATACTGACAATGTCGTTACTTTTGATCAACAGTATAGGCAATGTCAAATACTCTACATACTGACAATGTCGTTACTTTTTATCAACAGTATAGGCAATGTCAAATACTCTACGTACCAGTTTGGTTTCTCTGATAAAAACCACATATAATTCTTTGCCATGTGCTCGGAAATGCCCATCAAATCCTGTAATTATAATTGAATTACTGTTTGTATACATCCCTTTTTTAACATAAGCATCATCATCATCATCATCATCATCAACAACAACAACAACAACAACATTTATTACATTAAGACATCAACTATTATAGCACATACCAACATGTAAATGTATGTATTGTGAACACGTGAAAATACAAATTCATGAAAGTTGTCATAACGGAACTGTTATGTAGGTCGTCACGTGTTATTTAAAGGCCTGCAGTTTGACCCCGTCCAATTGTAAAGATTTATACTTTACTACCTGTTCCATGTGATTAGTGGCTTGTATCAACAATGTAGCAGTACATTCAGTATAATTTTGCGTATGTAGGTATTTTCTAACGGTTAATATGCACGATCACTCTGTGAGCTGAGAATTAGTCAAAATGAGGCCCTGACAATTTAAGTAAACGTATATTATTGATTGTAAAGAAAATTGATAGTTATGAGTATTCAAACTACATAATCCAGATCAGCCCAGGGACATAGATTACATGTTATGTAGGTGCCTCATCAGCCGTAGCGTAATCACTGAGACTGATAATTTGTATGCATGTATATATATATATGTGTATGGGCCGGAGGCCTTGAATTACGAATTAACTGTTAAACTGATCAGGATCTATGTTGTTTGTAAGGTCGGAGTTTCGTCACTTTCATATTCTGTTCTGTCACTTTCATGTATCATCTGGTTTAAAAAGGCCGCCAGATTAAGTGTGAAAATAATGCCTGTTTATACCTTGCCCAAATGTTGGATTTGAACTGGAGCGTACAACGGAGTCTTGTATTATTCTTGACTTGCACTGTCTCATTCCATTGACATATTGCCAAATTTGAGCGCATAGTGTAGTGAAGAGCAGAGAAGGTTCCGATACGTTTGTCATGGAAAACATTCAAGCTGTTGTTGAATGATTCCACGCTACTAGTGTCCATGTGGTAGATATAATTTTGCGCTTCCTTATAAACATAGCATTTTCTAACACATGACAGCAACAGTTCTACAGCAACAGGACTTGTAAGTATTTGACGGCTGGGGATATAGTTGGGATCTATTTTACACCGAGACTCGGGTGAACAGTCTGTGTGGTCATTTTGGTAATGTTTGACAATACATTCCATTTTTGTTCGAAGTATGGATTGGTCACCATTGCAATTACGCATAGCATATTGCATATGTGTTTTGACCGGCCCAACTTTGTCGGAAAGTTGAATGGACCAGGTTTTGCCCTCTCGGCATTTTGCACCACTTGATATCTGTTTCAGTTGCTTTTCAAGGGATACGGATGCATGCCATGTGTCATATTGATTTACTGTACGTTGCTGATTTTCTCTGATATATTTGCTAACACTTGTATTACGATCGTGACCATGGCGTCGAACATTAATTTGTTTTGTTTCAAGGTGGGCATATATTCTTTTTGTGCCCAGAAGCTCATGTCGCTGTGCACATGGGTCGTCAGCACGGCTGACTATTTCGTGGTGTATTACTTGTTTAGTATTATACCCAAGACAGGCAACGTCAGTGAACTTGGAGTTTCGCCGAGTACTGTGCCGTGCATCTGTTACCAAGTCTATTGAGTTATCAGGCCCGTTTAACTGAAGCTCTTCGGTTAGAGCAATATCACAGGATGACCGTCTTTCTTCTGATATGTACGTGGGTCATAATAGATATAAGTGGTGCTCATGTATTAGATGTATACCATGCAGGGCCTCGCATGTGGCAAATACGATGTGCGTCGACCGTCAGATTTGTACCGCTATTCCTCGTGTGTTTAAGGTCAAATATAGGTCAACCTGCAGGCCTTTAAGTGATCAGTCTCAACATAATCTCCCGAGGAAAAACTATAGGCTGTCCATTTAGCGCAGTGATTAGCGCGCTCGCATCTCACCAATGCAACGCGGGTTCGATCCTCGGACCGGGAAGTATGTGAAATGGTACGGTGGTCGCCAGATCAGACAGGTGGGTTTTCTCCGGGTATTCCGATTTACTCCCACATGAATAAGCACATATACGATTGCATCCGAGCCAAAGAGAGTGATTAATATAGGTTGTTACAACTTGCTTCGCAATCATTGTAAAATAAATAAAGTTTAAAGTTTGACCACAGTTACGCTTTCATCCGAGCCAACGAGAGTGACTAATATAAGTTGTTAAAACGTGTTGCAAAATAAATAAAGTTTAAACTAAACCAAGGGCAATATGTGCAGTACGGAAGTACACCGCGATCTTTTTATTTTAATCCTGTGTACCTCTGCATAAGGACCGGCGCATGCGCACCCACCACGTGCTTGGATTCCATAGAGGTCGCTGAGCAAGCTGGAAATGAAGTTATGGTGGATGAGCCGTCCGGTTTCTTGATGAATCGTCAGAAAGGAGAATATTGGAACCCGGCTTGCTGTGTGACTTCCTAATACGAAGATAGCTGGATTCTGTTCCCAAACCTCGAAAGCTCGTCTACAAAATAACGGCTTAGATGATCAGCTTCGTTATTTGTTTATATTACTTACACTATGTTACAGTACATGTATAATGTTGTGTGGTATGCCTTACAATGAACTATACAGGTCTCTTAGTGAAAGATAATTCCATCTTTCGAAAGAGTGAAATGGGGCATTTCCCACTTTTTTGTTTGTGCTTTAAAGCAGCATTACATTGTATGAAATAAAAGATATTTGAAAAATTCAATTTTTACGTATGGGTAGCAATGCTGCTACACATTCTAACAATATACTTTGTATGCTTATGTTCATTTGGTAAACAGTGTTTTTTTTGCCATAAAACAAACTCGAAACCGAAAGTAGGACTTTCCGAGTCGATCGGTCACGCACTTGTTTACAACCGCAACGCATCGTCCGCACTTGTTTACATTCAGAATGCATCGTCCCCATTTGTCCTACGTTATCTTTTTTAATTAAATTACTTGATATGTTGATTCATACCTCTGTTAGCAAAGTCTTTAGGGACATTTCTACATCCCCGCGAGGGTTTCGACATTAGAGGAAGATAGATAGATAGTCTTTCATGTTCAAAATATATATGTTGTTTTCAACATCCCCTGTTGTTTCACGCATGCGCACTGTGCGTGTTTACAATTCGTGTGTTGAGAAACAAATTCGCGTATACGACGGTTTAAATTTATTGGAATGTTATCGTTTCTGAGTGACTATTTCGTAAACACACACACATTAGTATTTATATTTTACCCATAACATCCTTTATTACGATGTAATTCTGCTTTAAGCAACAAAAATAATGTGCCTAAAACATACATATTGTACACACTAACTGCACATATTAACATGTGGCTGTCCGATTAGCGCTCGCTTCTCACCAGTGCAACCCGGGTTCGATCCTTAGATGGTACGGTGGTCGCCAGATCGGACATGTGGGTTTTCTCCGGGTACTCCAGTTTCCTCCCACACGAATGGCTACAGTTACGCCAACGTGAGTGATTAATATAAGTTGTTAGAACTTGCTTCGCAATCGTTGTAAAATAAATAAAGTTTAAACTTATCAACTGTGAACAGAGCACACTGTATTTGATATTAATGAATGTATCGATATCATTTCCAAATAATATATATTCTAACACGACCCTGCTAATAACATACATACTTGTAGAGTATAATCTACCTCGGGTTATTCTGCGATATACCTACCTTGAACTATGCTGCCCACGCACCGTGTTTTGGCTATTCCATTTATACAATGCGAGTAAAGTTTTATGAATGAAAGTCACGTGATGTTTGTAAATACTACCGTGGGAAATCGCGGAAGTGAGCTATTTTTAGAATCAGATAATCTCTTGTCCGTCTTGTTTTTCTGTTAAGTAACGTTTCAGTTACTATTCTGTACAGTTTTATTTGACAAAATAAATAAAATTATTGATCAGTTACAACTTTTGTTCATTTATGCACTAGATTGATATTTTCCATAAAAAATAACGTCATCACCCCTTACGCGGGAGGAAATTTCGAAAGCCAAATGCAGTGGAGTACCACGGCGTTTGAAGAAAATACTCCTTTGATTCTCGTCTAAAATTATTAGAAGTAAGTCGTGTTAGAATCGAAATAATAAGTATCAACCGTGGTATATCGCAGAATAATCCTCGTTTGTCGTTCTTATTAGTTCTTAAATAATAAATATTTGTTAACCTGCATGCCTTTGCCTCTCGGGCGTGGATCAAATCAGTGCCAATTGCCTGATAATAGAAAATATGTAATATGCAGATTAGATGCGTAATAGTAAGTAAATATTGCATCATAATGACATGTCCATTTACTTAGGTACATAAGTCTACATCGGGTATGTCAAAGTCGGGTATGTCTAATTATCCGGTTATCTCGAAGTCGGATCAGAGTCCCGTTTCAGACATTATGATTTTGCATATAACTGGCTACGTTTATATAGAATTTCGTTATGTCAAACTTCGGTTATGTCGAAGTATTTTATTCAGTCCGACGGAATTCGACATAATGGATATAGACTGTACGAACAATTACATTTAGCATCCGACGCAATGGGTATATAAGTCACCTGCATATAAATCGTTATAATAACTCATTGATAGCATGTCTGGAAACTAGTAAACTACAAACCTACAAGCTATTCAAACTAGATTTCGATGTTGAACAGTAGTGTACGATTGTTATGCCATTTAGCGATCGTTCAGTATTTAGTAAGTTTCGATGTGGTGTTGCGCGTCTACGCATTGTAATTGAGTGGAGAATGAGTGAGTGGTGATTGAGTGGAAATTGAGTGCGTCGTAATTGAGTGGAGAGAGATTGAGTGGAGATTGAGTGGAGATTGAGTGGAGAGAGACTGAATGGAGAGAGATTGAGTGGAGATTGAGTGGTGATTGAGTGGAGAGAGATTGAGTGGAGAGAGATTGAGTGGAGATTGAGTGATCATTGAGTGGAGAGAGATTGAGTGGAGAGATATTGAGTGGAGAGAGATTGAGTGGAGAGAGATTGAGTAGAGATTGAGTGGAGAGAGATTGAGTGGGATTGAGTGGAGTGGAGAGAGATTGAGTAGAGATTGAGTGGTGATTGAGTGGTGATTGAGTGGTGATTGAGTGGTGATTGAGTGGAGTGAGATCGAGTGGAGAGAGATTGAGTGGAGAGAGAGTGAGTGGATATTGAGTGGAGAGAGATTGAGTGGAGAGAGATTGAGTGGAGAGTGATTGAGTGGAGAGAGATTGAGTGGATATTGAGTGGAGATAGATTGAGTGGAGAGAGATTGAGTGGAGAGAGATTGAGTGGAGAGAGATTGAGTGGAGAGAGATTGAGTGGAGAGAGATTGAGTGGAGGGAGGGAGGAGAGATTGAGTGGAGAGAGATTGAGTGGAGAGAGATTGAGTGGATATTGAGTGGAGAGAGATTGAGTGGAGAGAGATTGAGTGGAGAGAGATTGAGTGGAGAGAGATGAGTGGTGATTGAGTGGAGAGAGATTGAGTGGAGAGAGATTGAGTGGAGAGAGATTGAGTGGTTTGAGTGGAGAGAGATTGAGGGAGAGATTGAGTGGAGAGAGATTGAGTGGAGAGAGATTGAGTGGAGAGAGATTGAGTGGAGTTTGAGTGGAGAGAGATTGAGTGGAGAGAGATTGAGTGGAGAGAGATTGAGTGGAGGAGGAGAGAGATTGAGTGGAGAGAGATTGAGTGGAGAGAGATTGAGTGGAGAGAGATTGAGTGGAGTTTGAGTGGAGAGAGATTGAGTGGAGAGAGATTGAGTGGAGTGGATTGAGTGGAGAGAGATTGAGTGGAGAGAGATTGAGTGGTGATTGAGTGGAGAGAGATTGAGTGGAGAGAGATTGAGTGGTGATTGAGTGGAGAGAGATTGAGTGGATATTGAGTGGAGAGAGATTGAGTGGAGAGAGATTGAGTGGAGAGAGATTGAGTGGATATTGAGTGGAGAGAGATTGAGTGGAGTTGTGGTGAAGATTGAGTTTGGTAACGATATTATTGAAATAGTGACAAAATGTATTATTTAATTAATAAATGTAAATCTATAGTAAATGAGAGACATCTGTAATTGTGTATTACCTCCTATGGCAGATAAAGTCTGATTTATTCCAAAATGTGAATAGGTCCTTTTAGTTAGAATCCTTTGTTTTTACTGTTGTGCCCTAACCAGATGTTGCGGTATGATAGTTGTGATTTTATGAAAAACGTGCTAATTAAGTGATAACATTATATTACAAATAAGTACCCATTGTATATACTGTAGGAGATCTGTTGATATATAGTATTTTAATAATCATAAGAAGCTATAGTGGGATAAAATTGCTATCATGCTGTGCAAAGGAAACAACTATAAAAACAGAGGAAAACACTTAATAGGACCTAGCTACGTGTAGGGAGTATTCAGGGGCAGTAACTGGCCGATATCTCTCATTGTATACATACCTCTTTAAGTTGAAACACAATGCCCGCTCTGATAGACTCAATGATTGCTGGCGTACCTCCCTCTTCTCTCTCTTCTATGTTCCCAACGTAAGAATGTTTTTCTCTCGTAACCTAGCATAATATAATTGAATAATAATTGTTTGCGTTGCTTTAATATGGAATCAATACTTTGATTGTAACATAGGTATGTAGTTATAATATGTCTGCATTTACTGTAATACCTACTGCGATTTGACATTTTATTGCGCGATGGATTCCACCAGGAATGAGGTCTCGAGAGTGATTAATTAGCCTGGGTGCCAGTCTGACGATTTGTCACTTTTTAACTTCTGGCAAATTGATATGATCAGAAACTCAATACGGCACAATTAATAGTCTCAGTGTTGACATATATTTATTTGACTTACCAGGCAAACTATATCGACGCTAGTGATTAATATAAGTTGTAAGAACTTGTTTCGCAATGGATGTACAATACATTTGTATAAACTAAGTTTATTACTGCTATGAAATACCATTACCTAGACATTGAGACAATACTGAGGCATCTTAATAAGATTTTAAATTTCAATTAGCGACTGCTTTTCAGCTTTATCTCACACATGTAGTTATCACATGTACATGTATATACTATAGTAGTGCAATATGTTATAGATGAATGATGTATATATGCATAGTCTCTTGTAACTCTGAATTGAGTGGCAATGTACTTTTTAATATGTAAACTATATTCTATGTTTGTTATATGCTGTACATTGATGAGACTGAAATAAAGAATACAAAATGGCCTGATCTGATTTATATTCAATATTCTCATTAACAATGTGTTCAAACATAAGCGTAAAACGTTACGAACGTCTGTACATCTATAACATGATCAATTATTCCATGTGCAGGCTTATTTACCAAATCATCACTGACGTTGCTATGAATGATTTACCAATACTATGCTAAACATATTAATTTATTAATGGCCATTGTTCATCCACATTGTTTATTTCGCAAATGAGCATATCAAAAGGCAGTATCATCTACTGTCTAAAACTGGGTTATTGTGTTATTGTTCAACTCTTTCCTTCATAGAGATTTAGGTTAAATATGTATATGTTATTAAACCGCGGAGGTGGGCCATCTGTGGATATTGGCGCACCCTATGGTGCCTAACGGCCCTCGGGCCAATATCGGATAGGTGCGCCAATATCCACAAATGGCCCACCGCAGTCGTTTAATAACTTCTTTATTGCATACCTTAACAGCCCCAGGCGGCCATGTTTACACAATGTAGTTACTATGTTGTTGCTACCTGTGACACGTGCTCGTGATTCGTTCTCGGCGCGTGCCAATATCCGATATTGGCCCGGCAGCGCCGAAAATCGAAATATATTGCCCGCGTCGACCAGATATTTTGCTTTTCTACCATTAAATGTGTTACTATTTATAGTAACGTATGCAATAAACTATTATATCTCCATACAAACGACAGCTATTTATCATGCAGTGTATAAGTAGTCGCCATATCTATCCTAACTCCATAGATATTACTGGGACTGCACGAGATTCTGGTCTTTATTATGAACATTGGTTTGGCTACTACATTGTCAGTGTATGTCATATTGGTGATGACGCCAAGAGGTGCTTCTATGAGGGAAAGGGTTAAAGACAACTATCAGCCCTCCAAGTCACCTAACTGCCTTCGCTCGAGATATCAGCCCCCTACTTTCTTTTCGGACTTCGTTCTCTCATTTCAGACCTGAACATTTCTACAAATGATAGATAAGTTAGGATATACGCATGCCCTCCACAGTAGTATACACTCAAATCTATATATGCATACACTGAATGACATTAAAAATGTTTGCACATTTGTCAGTTTCGGAATTTCGTAAGATTTGGTACAGACTTAGACTGTTGTCATGATGTCCATCCATATAAATTATTTCGATACACGTACATGCTATTTCTGAAAACGGATATTACAACATAAATATACCCCCGGCAAATGTGGTGCATTTTTAACGGCGCTCAGTATACTGTCGTGTTTGATACGAAACCCGCAGTGTTTAATGTAAATACTGTAAAGACCAAATTCATATCAAACGTATGACCGCAATATTGCTATACAGGTCAACAGTTTGAACAACAACAACAACAACAACAACACTTACTTGTATTAGTGTCAGGTTACATATTTAACAACATGACTAATTAAACGTTATAATATTGTGGGTTTAAATATAGAAAAATGATATTTCGTATCTGGGGACAGTAATTGTTTACAGCGATGTACATAGGTCAATAGACATACAATATAAGATATAGGTAACTAGTGTTTGTATAAAATATGACATGTAAAATTAATTTTATGTTTGCAACTTTCGAGCTGCAATAAGGTACAGAATATTGGGGATATACCTTTAATAATAAAAGGTAGATTGGAACACGGGAAACACACTTGTGGAAATAAAGTGGTTGGCTGCAGCGATTCATTAGTTGAAAATATAAACCATACTAAAGCATACTAATGTAGTCATGCAACCTTGGTTGAATTCCACATGATGTTCATTACATATTGTAGTATATATACCTAAGTTTAAACTGTAGTTATTTTAACAGACGGATCTATAGCCCAGTGGTAACACGCTGGCCTGGTAATCCAGGGATCGCAGGCTCGATCCCCCGTCTGACCCTAATAAAATTAACAGTCTTTCAGATGGGATGTTAAACCGAGGTCTCGTGTCGGTGCTTTACACCGTGCACGTAAAAGAACCAGAGGAGACTCTGGAATGGGTCTCTGTCTGTATCATTGCACTATCCTCCAAATTCTAAAATGACTAATATCTTCAGGAGGCGTCGCTCATATGGGCAACCGGTAACGACGATAAATAAACGTAAAAAAATAAATATTTATTTTACAACGATTGCTAAGCAAGTTTTAACAACTTATATTAATCACTTTCGTTGGCGCGGATGAAAGCGTATATATGGTCATTCGTGTGGGAGGAAACCGAAGTACCCGAATAACACGCGTAGAAATGTCCGATCTCGCGACCGCCGTAACATCTCACATACTGCTCGGTCCGAAGAATCGAATCCGGGTTGCATTGGTGAGAAGCGAGCGCGCTAACCACTGGGCTAATCGGACAGACGATAATGCTTGTCTGTTGCTGAAACCTCATATACCGAGTCAATATTGATCACAACAGGTTCTTGCACAATTTCGATTGCTATGTCAATCACTGAACATTTATAAATGAAGTAATATCAAAATCGAACATTTGACTACATAGATCCGTCAATCTAATACAATGATACGATTTGCTGTCACAGCAATTTCACCTTAATTAAACTTGAACCAAATTTCAACGTTATCAACTTGATCGTAAAATATATCTATATTGCCTCTTCACGAAATACATGGTCCGTTAACAGTACATTCACGGCCCACGCGTCGAAATCTCACACTTTATGAAAGCAATGTGCACACAGAATGCTGCGTTCCGTTAACGCTTGCGCCTATCTGATCGCCTGTCAATGGGCATGGTGACATGCAACGTAACATTGCAACGCATTATAGATCTGATTACAGTAAACAGACAATATTGAAGCATTGCTAGTACCTGTGCCTACTGAACCGGAGAGGCATATAAAGTTCGGTTCTACAACTAGCATAGCTTGGGAACAGGCGTCGATATAAAAATATTGCCTGGTCAGTCAAATAAATATATTTTAACACCGAAACTAATTGGGCCGTATTGAGTTTCTTGTCATATTTTGCCAGAAGTTAAAAAGTGAAACATCGACAGACTGGAACCCAGGCTACATCTAGCATTGCACATGAACAAACGAGACGGATCTGTAGCCCAGTCGTAAAACGCTGGACTGGTAATCCAGGGATTGCAGGTTAGATTCCCCGTCTGACCCTAATAAAATTAACAGTCTTTCAGATGGGATGTTAAACCGAGGTCTCGTGTCGGTGCTTTACACCGTGCACGTAAAAGAACCAGAGGAGACTCTGGAATGGGTCTCTGTCTGTATCATTGCACTATCCTCCAAATTCTAAAATGACTAATATCTTCAGGAGGCGTCGCTTTTTAAACTTTATTTATTTTACAACGATAGCGAAGCAAGTTTTAACAACTTATATTAATCATATGGTCATTCATGTGAGAGGAAACCGGAGTACCCGGAGAAAACCCACCTGTCCGATCTGGCGACCATCGTACCATCTCACTGCGGAAAGATTGGGGCAAGCGAAAAGAGTAAGCGTTCGAAATGCAGACATACAACAACAACCGGGTCTAATTTGAGACCCAGGGAGGTGAGGCAAGTGCTAGAAAAAATACATATGCACACTTTTATATTAACTACAAGCACAGTTACAACCCCATCTCTATGGGTTATGTGTGCAAACCATGCGTGATTCAAATGCCGACCGTAAAACTCATTTACATATCACTCAAATAAGTAATAATTAGTACTGTGTACGTGGCATTGTGTTTTTATGTATGTGGAATCTATTACGATGAAAACGTAGGCCAATACATTTGCGTACCATATGTGTGTTTGTGTTATGAAATATAGTACACAGGGAATCACATATTTATAAATATTAGAATGTAACAGAATGCACGAAATGGCATCATAATTTCAAAACTTTCAAACATTCACATATACATATATAGTTAGCCGTATTCTCTACAAAAATTCCATTGATTACACGTTTCACATTCTGTCTGGACCAGCGAGAATGTATTTATACTTACATGGTAAAGTAACCTACACTTTCAGTCGAGATATACCGAGGTTGTAATGCCAATTTGGCATCATTATTTCACACAATATATCATTGGAAATGGACAATCAGGCGAATAATCTAAGAGGAACAGTATGAGATTATAGGTGATAAACTACCTAATATACCAGGAATTAAAAACATTATTCATTTTGGTATAGAATTAGATAGTATGAATGAGGCGATACGATGTATGAACGCGTCTCTGTCACGTGCACCAAATCCACGTCTCTGTCACGCGCACCAAATCCACGTCTCTGTCACACGCACCAAATCCACGTCTCTGTCACGCGCACCAACTCCACGTCTCTGTCACGCGCACCAACTCCACGTCTCTGTCACACGCACCAACTCCACGTCTCTGTCACACGCACCAACTCCACGTATCTGTCACACGCACCAACTCCATGTATCTGTCACGCGAATTCATGGTATAGATATTAGACGATGTCTGACCATTCTATGACCTCACAATGTCCAGATTACATACTATATGTAATATATATGAACATGTAATTGCCAGGAAGACCGTACGAGAGTTGGCATCTATGGCCTGTTAATTGACAGATGCTTTGCTTTGTGGTTTTTAATGTCGCACCAACAGCTTAAGTGAAATGGCGACTCTCCAGGTATTATTGGTGAAGGATGACCCTGCGTTCCCAATTTAAGGCATATACGGGCACCCGGGTAAATCACCGACCATCCGCAAGCCAGCTGGATAGGTAACTCAGCGGTTAGTGGCAAGTGATTTGAAATCAACGTCCTTAACCACTCGGCCACAAAAGCCCCAACCCCCACATGTATACATTGACTGTCTATACATATGTATTTGGCTGTGTTATTTAAAGCGACAATACATCACTGAAAAGGCTAATTTCTACAACATGTATATTCCTATTATATGGTATAATTGCTTCCAAATGCTTGCCTCAAAAACTGAGTACTTCAACTAATAAACAAACGACGTATACGCGGTTTGTTGACATAGCAAAATAATGTAAATAGGGTGGTCGACATCCAAGCGTAATACAACGCGTGTATCCTGAATAACACGATGTATGGTACAGATTTACCGTTATATCTCACATAGTTACACAAGAGTCTATCAATATTTATTTCATAGACTAATCTTAGTTAAATTATCTCCACACGACATTATCTCACGTTTAGTATTGACTCCGATGACCGTTATATGAAATCTTACTTTCAATTATGAAAGTTTGTAAACCACAAAAACACTGTTTAATGACTCAAGGTTAGTGTTCGTATGTATTCAGAAGAATTTGTAGTAGCAATGCATGTATACGTGAACATATGCATTGTATTTGCTTTTTGCGATGTAATGTCGATTTAAGTAATAAAGCTATTCAATCGAGCTAAATTATTACTTACAAATCGCACAGTTCCACCACCAACTCTGTCCGGAACTGTATTCTTAAATATCCATTTCTTCGCAATAATCAATCCTACAATAAGCAATAAAGATATTCAATCAAGCTAAATTATTAGATGAAACTTTATTTCATATTAAGAAGTAAGGTCTAACAACTTATATTAATCATTCTCGTTTGCGCGGATGAAAGCGTAAATGTGGTCATTTCGTGCGGAAGTAAATCGGAGTACCAGGAGAAAACCCACCTGTCCGATCTGGCGACCACCGTACCATCTCACATACTTCCGGTGCGATGATCGAACCGGGGTTGCATTGGTGAGAAGCGAGGTCGCTATCCACTGCGCTAATCGGACACCTAAATTATTACTTACAAATCGCACAGTTCCACGACCAACTCTACTATATATATATTGCGTATGTTATTTATTTTGACATGCATGTACAATGGATTTGAGTAGTAACCGTGCATATGCAGCGAGTGAGTAACAGTCACATTACCTGGTGTACCCGGACCGCCAACAAACTTGTGCGGACTGAGAATGACTGCATCTTTGTATCTAAAATATTAGAGTGGACCATGTCAGTATCGCATATAGAGAATAGCTGCATCATTGTATCTAAACTATTACAGCGGGCCATGTCAGTATCGCATACAGAGAATAGCTGCATCATCGTATCTAACATATTACAGCGGGCCATGTCAGTATCGCATACAGAGAATAGCTGCATCATTGTATATACACTATTACAGCGGGCCATGTCAGTATCGCATACAGAGAATAGCTGCATCATCGTATCTAACATATTACAGCGGGCCATGTCAGTATCGCATACAGAGAATAGCTGCATCATTGTATATAAACTATTACAGGGGGCCATGTCAGTATCGCATACAGAGAATAGCTGCATCATTGTATCTAACATATTACAGCGGGCCATGTCAGTATCGCATACAGAGGACAGCTGCATCATTGTATATAAACTATTACAGCGGGCCATGTCAGTATCTCAAACAGAGGACAGTCAGTGAATCTTGTTGTTTAGTATCATTAAGTGTCCATTCATATCTACTCATTATCTATCTGACATTATTTCCCGAATGCTCTTAACGTGAAAACCTTTTTTGTGACCACTCGTCGATCTACAGACTGCACGAGACTCCAACACTGCTCACACCATTACCCAGCTCGAAGCATTGACGAGGTTCCTAGTACCATGTTTGCGATGTAATTATCGATGAACTAGTAACACTTGACATGTTGTGCTGGCCGACTCTACAACATCGCAGGTTAGATGCCAATCTGGTGCTATGGTACATTATTACACTGCCTCGTTGACGTTCCTATTCCATATCATCTATACAGTTAATAATACATGAATAATAAAATATACATTATAAACTTACTCTCCTTTGGGTGGATTCATATCAATCTTCAGGTAGGGACCTATATTAATATGGAATAGAAAAACGTTAAACTTTATTTATTTTACAACAATTGCGAAGCAAGTTTTAACAACTTATATTAATCACTCGTTGGGGCGCATGAAAGCGTAAATGTGGTCATTCGTGTGTGATGAAACCGGAGTACCCGAAGACAACCCATATGTCTGATCTGGTGACTACTGTACCAGCTTGCATACTTCCCGGTCACCACTGCGCTAATCGGACAGCCTTATTAAAATAGAATAAAAGACAGGTTATGCAACGCGCATAAATATTATATGTATGTGATATGTGTCTTTATATGTACGTATGGTATTTCTTGAGTTTCGCTGTTTCGGATCATACTGATCGTCCTACGTAACCACAGCCGAATTATGTGTTGTTCTATAGCCTACATCGACTGAATATCTGATGATTTGAAACAATACGGACTTTTAAACTTTTAAAATGTAACACCATTGCAAAATGAAGATAATGAATAAAGTTTGATACATAGGCAATCCGCGTTGAATGATGTATGCTATCATGGAATGCATATTGAAATGGCATATACTAAACCTACCACTAAATAGGGTGTTTAAAGTAATTTGCTTTTATGTTTTTAAAATAATTGTTATTTCTATTAATGGGTCCAAACTAGTTGGATAACATTATTCTATAACACCCACAGCTTGCTCTTGTATAAGCAACACGTACCTCCACCAGCGTAATCGAATATGGCCAATGCTCCGTAGTTATGTGCCAATCTCGCTACAGCATCCACATCTGTGATTATACCGGTCACATTGCTAGCCGCTGACATGCACACTAACAAATGTCGCTTTCTCTCCTTCCAGAACTAGTGTAACGGAAAGAACAATAGTGTTATGGAAAATGACTTCAATATGTATTAGTGTATGGAAATGCCTTAAGCTGAGTACAACGTAACGGAAGTGACAAATATGTAAGGACAATTACTCTAAGTATTATTATAACATAGAGAGCAGCGTAACGGAAGTGACAAACATATAAGGACAATTACTCTAAGTATTATTGTAACACAGAGAGCAGCGTAACGGAAGTGACACTATGTAAGGACAATTACTCTAAGTTTTATTGTAACATAGCGAGAATCGTAACGAAACTTACAAACATGTAAGGACAATTACTCTAAGTGGTAGTATAACAGAGAGAGCAGCGTAACGTAAGTGACACATATATAAGTACAATTATTACTCTAAGTATTAGTGTAACAGAGAGAGAGAGAGAGAAAGCAGCGTAACGTAAGTGACACATATATAAGGACAATTATTATTCTATGTATTAGTGTAACAGAGAGAGAGAGAGAGAGAGAGAGAGAGAGCGCGTACGTAAGTGACACATATTATAAGGACAATTATTACTCTATGTATTAGTGTAACAGAGAGAGAGAGAGAGAGAAAGCAGCGTAATGTAAGTGACACATATATAAGGACAATTATACTCTATGTATTAGTGTACAGAGAGAGAGAGAGAGCAGCGTAACGTAAGTGACAAAATATAAGGACAATTATTACTCTAAGTATTAGTGCAACAGAGAGAGAGAGAGAGAGAGAGAGAGAGAGAGCAGCGTAACGTAAGTGACAATATATAAGGACAATTATACTCTATGTATTAGTGTAACAGAGAGAGAGAGCGAGAGAGAGCAGCGTAACGTAAGTGACACATATATAAGGACAATTATTACTCTATGTATTAGTGTAACAGAGAGAGAGAGAGAGAGAGAGAGCAGCGTAACGTAAGTGACACATATATAAGGACAATTACTCTAACTATTAGTGTAACAGAGAGAGAGAGAGGGAGAGAGAGCAGCGTAACGTAAGTGACAACTATGTATGGACAATTACTCTAAGTATTAGTGTAACAGAGAGAGCAGCGTAACGGAAGTGACAACTATGTATGGACAATTACTCTAAGTATTAGTGTAACACAGAGAGAGAGCAGCGTAACGGAAGTGACACATATATAAGGACAATTACTCTAAATATTAGTGTAACAGAGAGAGAGCAGCGTAACGGAAGTGACAGACGTTGTAAGGACAATTACTCTATGTATTAGTGTAACAGAGAGAGAGCAGCGTAACGTAAGTGACACATATATAAGGACAATTACTCTAAATATTAGTGTAACAGAGAGAGAGCAGCGTAACGGAAGTGACAAATATATAAGGACACTTACTCTACGTGTTAGTGTAACAGAGAGAGAGAGAGAGAGAGAGAGAGAGAGAGCGAGAGAGCGAGCGAGAGAGAGCAGCGTAACGGAAGTGACCAATATATAAGGACACTTACTCTAAGTATTACATAGAGAGAGAGAGAGAGAGAGAGCAGCGTAACGGAAGTGACAAATATATAAGGACACTTACTCTAAGTATTACAGAGAGAGAGAGAGAGAGAGAGAGAGAGAGAGAGCAGCGTAACGGAAGTGACAAATATATAAGGACAATTACTCTAAGTATTAGTGTAACAGAGAGAGAGAACGTGTATTTTGAAAATGGCTAAAATTGTGTATTGTTATAACGGAAATGACAATTTTTTGTTATGAAGATGGCTCATTCTAAATATTAGTATGTATTCCAACGTATGTGTACAGAACAATCGCTCGACAAAGTAATCATGTAACGGAAAGGACATTTATTTCATGAAAGTGGTCCAATCGAAGTATTTATAACCTTGACGATGCATGCAGAGTTTCCAAAATTATAAAGAATTCTATAATATATATAATTCTAACATCTATGTTTTGTTTGCGACTTGGTATATTGCCAGAGTGTTGCATAATTTACGTGCTGCTAACGTAGTGTAGTGGTTGTCGTGGGGGTAAGGGTAGAAGATGAAGCAAGAACCTATAGCGTATTGTTACCTTTAGTTCATCATTGAGATGTTCCAAGTCTGTCATACCACTGCGATTGTTGTGACGAATACGTATTACCTGAAAATAGATTAGTTGTATGCATGTGAATTTAATGGAAATATCGCAAGCCTAATTAGACAGATATGTAGTGCTAAAACGCTGGACTGGTAATCCACCCCGTCTAACCATAATACAATTAATAGTCTTTCAGATGGGACTTTAAACCGAGTGTGTGTTTTACGTTTATTTATCGTCGCTACCGGTTGCCCATATGAGCGACGCCTCCTGAAGACATTAGTCATTTTAGATTTTGGAGGCTAGTGCAGTGATACAGACAGAGACCCATTCCAGAGTCTCCTCTGGTTCTCTTACGTGCACGGTGTAAAGCACCGACACGATACCTCAGTTTAACGTCCCATCTGAAAGACTGTTCATTTTATTAGGGTCAGACGGGGGATCGAACCTGCGATCCCTGGATTACCAGTCCAGCGTGTTACCACTTGACTACAGATCCGTCTTTAAACCGAGGTCTCGTGTCAGTGATGTACACCGTGCACGTAAAAGAACTAGAGGAGATTCTGGAATGGGTATATATCTGTATCATTGCACTATCCTCCAAAAATTGAAAAATGACTAATATCTTCAGGAAACGTCGCTCATATGGGCAACAGGTAGCGACGATAAATGAACGTAAAACACACACACATAATTGTAGACTTTAATTGGGCGTTTATCTGTGCGTACGCGTGCACAATTTAAACAATTTTATAATTTAATTTCTTTACAATTTCAACAAGACATTACTACAGTGCGATTCCGCATAGGTTATTTATTAATTGCTTTCTGGTGAAACATATTGATATATTATATCTTTATTGATGTATGCTAGAATATAAACCAATGTCCCTGTTGAAAGCAGTGTAATGATACATTAATACTTTGTCACTAAAATGTACGCTTACTGGTTGCAAGCCGTTTCTATCTCCAACAGCGAGAACATGAACAAGTCGACTTGTGAAAGCAGTGTAATGACACATTAATACTTTGTCACTAGTGTACGCTTACTGGTTGCAAGCCGTTTCTATCTCCAACAGCGAGAACATTAACAAGTCGACTTGTGAAAGCAGTGTAATGACACATTAATACTTTGTCACTAATGTACGCTTACTGGTTGCAAGCCGTTTCTATCTCCAACAGCGAGAACATGAACAAGTCGACTTGTGAAAGCAGTGTAATGACACATTAATACTTTGTCACTAGTGTACGCTTACTGGTTGCAAGCCGTTTCTATCTCCAACAGCGAGAACATGAACAAGTCGACTTGTGAAAGCAGTGTAATGACACATTAATACTTTGTCACTAATGTACGCTTACTGGTTGCAAGCCGTTTCTATCTCCAACAGCGAGAACATGAACAAGTCGACTTGTGAAAGCAGTGTAATGATACATTAATACTTTGTCACTAATGTACGCTTACTGGTTGCAAGCCGTTTCTATCTCCAACAGCGAGAACATGAACACGTTCGGAGTGCATCAACTTGTGAAATACATTTATTTTTTATTTATTCTATTTCTTAATCCATAGTTATCAATGAGGGGACAATAAGAAATTATGTTAACCCTTTGCCTGCTGAGTAAATAAAATTTGCAAACAACATAGATCCAGATCAGCCGCGGCGTAGCGCCGCATCTGATGATGATCTATGTGGTATGCTATTCAGCCAAATGTTTTAGCTCCACTATCCGAATAGCAAACAGCATAGCGCCTGATCAATTCCGTGCTATCTGATCTGGCTCTATGTTGTTTGCAAACGTGATTGTATCTGCCGCTAGCGTGAACATGGTTAAGCACGGCATGGGTCAGTACTTTGACCTTTGCTTTCCTTTATAATGTAGCTTACCGTAGCCGTTTCTTTTAAGCCACTAACCTGTAAATTTGATATGTACATGTATGCTGATGAGGGTAAACTCTAATTTTTACCTATCATTTCAAGGCTATATAATACCTAGTGTGACTTTACTGTGACATTTTAAAGGCCGACTGAATATGCAGATGTCTCAAGTAAATTCAATAGCGAAACTAAAGGAGCTGAAAAAAGTCCGATGGTAAGTAAACATACATATAAATTTACATATTTGCCTATTACATTTAGACTCTCTTCCAATATAACTCCACAATATTCGAATACAACAGCTTAAATACCATGGAGATATTCCGGTCGTATATATGACACTGTATTGATGGCAATGTAAATCCACACGGAGGACATTAGCTATATAGTACAGTGGTTACCTTGGTTCCAAACTCCCTCCATAGCAGAATGTTGGAATGATGTTCATACGGACCAATGAATACAGCCTGAAATACATGGGCATAACATTGAAAGCGATAGTGAGGAACCTTGCAATATAGAGTGAGGAGTTGGTGATGGACACGTTGTAATATAGAGTGGGGAGTTGGTGATGGACACGTTGCAATATAGAGTGGGAGTTGGTGATGGACACGTTGCAATATAGAGTGCGGAGTTGTTGATGGACACGTTACAATATAGAGTGGGGAGTTGGTGATGGACAGGTTGCAATATAGAGTGGGGAGTTGGTGATGGACACGTTGTAATATAGAGTGGGAGTTGGTGATGGACACGTTGTAATATAGAGTGCGGAGTTGTTGATGGACACGTTGC